>LS485431.1:43239-60501 GCA_900490705.1 Pristionchus arcanus
TTCAAGAAATCATTGTAAATGTGCTCTGAGATCCAAATTATGCAATCATAACACAAAACCTTAGAAATAACGAGCACAAACGGTCTAAAACAGCCTATTTCCGCCTCACCTCTTGCGCAAGAGTTCAGCCATTCTCCAAACTCTTGCGCAAGAGGTCGGCCTTTTATCCCTCCTCTTCCCTCATTCTCATTCCTCGTTGCGCGGAGCGGCAAACTCTTCCCTCACCTCTTCCTTCAGCCACTCTAATTGTAACTCGAGATTATCTAGTGCGATTTGTGTTTGGCTGAACATCATTTTGGTAAAGCACACAGTTACAGTTCTGGCGATTCCCCCAATGAAAACAGGGCGCCCGGGGACGCCCCGGGTGTCCCCTAGTGTCCCCTGGCATCTAGCGCATTCAGGAATTTTCAAATTGGGGCGAATTTGTGCTCGTTGTATTCAGCTATCAATTCTGCATCGATTCACATAAAGTAATTTAATAAAATAATTAGTTATAAATTGTATTTTGATTTTTGAAAAGACTGCGAATAAATCGATTCGTGCATCGAAGAGTACGCTTTGCGCTATTTATCCGCTGCGCTGCAAAATATTTTGCTAAATGCTGTAGGTTGTACTCTTTGATGCACGAATCATTATATTCGCTGTATTTTCAAAAATCAAAATACAATTTATAACTAATTATTTTATTAAATTACTTTATGTGAATCGATGCAGAATTGATAGCTGAATACAACGAGCACAAATTCGCCCCAATTTGAAAATTCCTGAATGCGCTAGATGCCAGGGGACACTAGGGGACACCCGGGGCGTCCCCGGGCGCCCTGTTTTCATGGGGGGAATCGCCAGAACTGTAGTTAACCGCGCATCTTTAGTAAGCCGCTTCTTAACGAGGTACCTTCCCAATTTCGTATTGAATCTTACGCCCCAGATATGAGCTCTGACCGAAGAGCTTGGCCATTTCCTTCGCTGTTACTGCGCACCCGCAGCTTGGTGTAGTATTTCACCTTCACACCTTACCGCGGTTATTGATCTTACCACTTGTTGAGCTACGAGTAAATCGAAACTCTCTTATCACTATTGGTTGCTTCGCGAATCATTTCCTTATCTCTACAATTCGTGATTAGCTGATTAGCACATAGTTCCACCTCGTTTCGTAGTATGACATGCATCTCCATTCCTGCGATCGTTATATGATATATTAAGTAACAAACGGCAAAAAGGATGATGTTATTGGGACCCTGAGGGACAGTTCCCATGCTCTTTTGACTGAAATACTTCGGCTATCTACGATGTGGCCCCTAGTTATATCACCGGGAAGCCATCGCAAGAGATCGTGATACGGCCCCTGAGATTCCTTCTGACACCGATCTTCCGAAAGCCCGCTGATAAGGAGTGACACTTCGACCTGGCAAAGCAATGCTGATCTCTTCGTGACGCCTTTGTTCTCCCGAATTCCTTCCATTTCCGCCGCATTTCTTTTAGAATCCGCTCAGAATCTTATGATTCATTCAGATTCCTTTCAGTATGTCCATGATCTTAGTTGCTTCCATTCATAGTATTGTCAAAATCACTTATCTTGTTTCCAATATCTCTAATTCTGATTGATTTGATTTTCGTTGTTTGCTTGCACTAAACAGCTCGAAACAGCTGATCCACATTTTCCACCTTCATTCCCCTTGTTTCTCCTGCACCGATGATGAGAAACAGGATTCTTCTTGAGTTGATCAATCGTGAAGATACTAAAAAAATGTATTATATATTTTCCTGCAAAACCCCTTGAAAAAGATGATCCGTCAAACTCCCAGCTGCCCCACAATTCCATGTTGCACTGAGAGGAAACAGGTGATCATCATCCGTCAAATTTCTCCCGATCTTCCCCGTCTCTCCACCCTCTCTGAGTTCTACTCTGCTGTGATAGATCACATTTCGCTCCCTGCTACGAGTCTCTCGTATTGCTTCTTCGCAATTGTTTCACGGTGCTTGTTTTCGAGTACTTTCTCACTTTAATTTAAAATTGCTTCCGATCATTTTCTGGCATCTTTTTGAGTAATCTGAGTGTTATCCTTTAGTCTCTGCATTGCTCCCTTGCAATTGTTTCACGGCTTGTTGTTTTCGAGTAGTTGTTGCTGAGTCAGCGGTTACAACCGGGCTACTCGAGTTGACGTTGACCCTTTCTGAAATATCAGCTCTATCACTCCCATTAATGCTCCTGCGATCGTTGACCTCACATAAACCAGCAGAATGGGAATGCCTGATGTTTCTGCCTACTCTCCAGTCGGCAACACATGGTCTGAGAGGCTCAAGTGAGGCTCGAAATGAGCGCCCTTTCTTCTTCTTCTCTAGGCGTGAACAGATGGTTCAACGCCTCCTCATGTTGCCTTCCCGGGGTGTAATTGTAAGCGAAGAAGGGTGAAAGGATATTTAGACAGGGATTCGCTAGATTAGAACTGTTATCGCTTTGATCTCTGCTTTGTCTTTTTTTTTGCAGCTGCCGAGTTCGGTGCCTTTATCCTTCCAAAGGATTCCTTTGCACGATATTACTCGCTGATCTTTTCTGACCGACTCCCTGTCTCATAGTGTTCTTCCTGAAGTATTCGTAATCTTGACTATTCTCCAATTGCAATCATTTCGAAAATTTTGATAAATCAAGTCCAAAGTTCTCAAACGTTGTTCTAGAAAAGAGATAGAGATTGAGAAAGGGGAGGAAAAAGAGTTGCTGACATCTGTCGACGAGTCTTTTCTCGAGCATTTGTTCGTTGTTCCTCGTCTTACAGCACGTTTCTCGATGTTTTCGGCTGTTTCTGAGCCAATTTCGACTAAATTTCAATTGATTTTGAACTTTGTGACCGTTGACCTACCGAATATTAGCCGTCAGTGCCCATTAATGCCGTTATAGTACTTGCCATTTAAGCGGGGTCCAAGGGCCCATTTTGGTGATCTTTCCCAGCCCATTCCATCCCTAATCTCCAGGCTGTAATGTGTATTTGAGTGCGAGGGCCGCGCAGTCATAACATCTTCATAAATGTCAGCTATAGTACGGTAGTCCTGTCTGATCTTTAACCGTCAGAACTTCATATTAAGATCTCTGTCCATCAGTATTGGAAGGATTTTTTAGATTCGATAGCTCAGATCGTCCTACGATCTCTAAAACTCCCTACTGCAAATGTCAAGCTCAATTGACCCTCGTTCAATTGCGTGGAGAAGATGCGCTAGGAATAAGAGCTGCAGACTCTTCATTTTACACACTCTCCCGCATCTCTGACCGATGAGAGAGCACGTGTAATGAAGAGACGGTGAAAAGATGCGCAAGGAGCGAGATGACGATAAACTTTTCTCGCGGGTGATAAAAGTGATGGGGCGCTTGAGCGATAGAGATTGAGATAGATATTGGGGAGAAAGAAAGAAAGAAGCAGCGATCTTGCGGCTGGTGTGTGTTTCAGCGATAATTCTTGCTTTTTTCTCCTATCTCCCTGAAATTTCCCTGGTTAGAAAAGGCTAGATAGCATGAAGAATGAAGAGAGTCTGGACATTGCACTAGCGCGGTCCTTTGAACTAGACGAGCGAGTTATCAACGTTAGCACCTCACAGGCTGCGCTCGGCGGTCCCTTTTAGACATCTCCTCACGTATAGTATAGTCGCCGCCCAGAGTCTGCTGATCTGTCTTTGTTCTATTTTTTTCGACTCTTTGCTGATCCGACTCGTCTTTTTTTGGGCCCTCGTTTTCTCGCAGATTATTCTCATGTCTAAAAACAGTGGCGTTCCGCGTATCCAAAGGGGATTGAAATGTCAACCTTAGTAACTTAGTTACCCCTTCATGCAATGAATATGATCCAACGTGGTGGCAATTTTTGCTTGAACGGGGGATTCGGTGAACCCGTTAGCTATTATTGGCTACCGTTAATCATTTTGAGCCAAATGATTCGACCTTCTTCGGCCGTCCTAAGTACGCATGATTCATTTCGCACATTCCAGAACTTTTCCTCTTGATCTTTTCTCCGTCTGTCCGGGAACACTCATACCCCTCAACCTTTCACCCCCCCCCCCCGCCTCCGAAACTCATCTGTTGTGAGTGTAAAGTATTCATGCGAGCTGTCCTAACAATGGTCTACGCTATCTCAGTCTCTAACTCTCTCCAAATCGCATGCTCTATCACTTTTTCTAACCCAGAAGAAAGCGTGGAGGGTCAGCTTAGTATCTTCTCCCATTGTCCTCTCCTTCCGGCGCAAGCCACTTTTTTGAGCGGAGGGATGGGTACATCCGGCATGATAGGACAGTAGCAGCTATAGTAGTAGTAGATGCTTCCGGTAGAGTATACGAATAGCGCCGTTCGACATAGTAGTCCCATACATTGATACGTGCGCACTTCCCGTAGTATCATCTAGCCCAGACAACCATCGTTGGGTATCTTATCTATTCCTCAATGTCAGTCTTTCTTCCCAGAAAGTTAGAAAACTTCCTGGTCTAACTTTAACCAAGCAGTATCGGGTAAATCCCATAATGTTTATCCAATCTGCAGACATGTCACAGCACTCCCTCGCTTTTTATCCGATTATCCTTGTAGAAAACAAGAACCGTCTTTTGTGTTTCCACTAACGTCGCTCACGCGGAATGAGGAAAATGAACATATTCAATGCTTTCTAGTCGGTCAGATAAGCGATAGACCAAAGGAAAGTGAGAGATTCAGACTATTCATTCGAAAAATGCGCCTCGAGGTTTCTGGTCCACTGTTTCTTCTCTCGCAAAATTCTGAAAACCCCGAGGGAGGCATACGGTCTGACTCTCTCCGTTTCCCCTGATCTCTCGCTCTTTCTGACCGATAAAAGACTTCTTTTGTCGGTTATACAGCACGCCGGATGAATAGAGAGGCGCATTACTCGCCCCAGGGAGGGGGACGGTTTATTGACAGTCCTTTTCTATGCTTTTGCCGCCTTGAGAGACCGCCTGTGCTCTTCATCGCGCGCTTACTCTATTGCTTTCGTTATCTTATCTTTTATTATCTTTTTTTTGCTCAAGGTGTTAAGATGCGAGTATCTTAAAACGGTACTACCCCGAAGTGTAAATTTTTTTTCGTAAATTTCATTTTAGAAATAAATAATTCGTAAAAATAAAATGAGAAAAATATTTGTGGAAAACCGTATTTGAGAAAACACCAATTGTAAAATTTATTTTAGAAATTCGCAATGGGAAATCATTTTTGGGAAATCCCATCTCGGAAATTTTTTTATGTAAAAATTGTGCGCATCTTACGCATCATTATTTCTATTTTTATTATTATAATCGAATTCTCCTAAATTTATTATTATTACTAGAACAAAAAAGTAAATAAAAATTCAAAGGAAAAAGGAGAAATACGGTTCCAAACCGATGTGCGCGCTCCAGCTACGTTGCGGTCGCGTCGCGTTTTGTTTCCAGAAAAAAATTTCCGAGATGGGATTTCCGAAAAAAATTTTATCAATACTCATTTACAGTATGCGAATTTCCACAGTAAGATTTACGTGATTTTCTTTTCATTTTATTTTTTACCAAGTTGAAATTCTAAAAAAATATTTTTCAAATATGTATTTACGAAAAAAAATTTACACATCGGGGTAGTACCCTTAAAACGCGTTCTCTGTAAGAGCGGGAGGGGGGGTGGCACAATGATTCAAAATGCTCCGATCGAGCTGAAATTTGTTGTGGGTACTCCCTAGGGGTTAGGTATGCCACCGGTAACTTTTCATGGCGATTCATGCACATCATGCACGAAAAATAAATTTCATTTTTGACCCTCATGCGATATACCATTCGATAGAGCATCAAAAGTTATGTCTGGAGCTCGATTTTCAGCCTTCTTCGACAAAGCATAACCGATTTGCATGGCTAAAACTGCATTTTTCGACAGTTTTAAATTTTTAAGATTACGAAGATCTCATTTGCACCAGTTGATTTTGTGCTCATTAGAAGCGCCTTGAACTTCCGCATCGACATGATTTTTTTCAATATTTATATCGGTGGCCTAAGGCCTCATTTTTCATGTTTTCTAGCACGCATTCGTCGACGCGGGTTCGAATCCGCTCCTCTGCATCATCTTTTGCCGGCATGATATCGCATGCAAATGAGTTCTTCCGAAGTAAAATCACTTTTCATCTACTTTCACATTGTTTAGAAGTTGTCTGGTATAATTTTCAGATGAAATTTTGGTCATGCCCATCCGACGATTTTTCACATAAGGGTCCCCCCTTTGGTTTCAGATGAACAGCAAATTCAACAGGGGGGACCCTTATGTGAAAAATCGTCGGATGGGCATGACCAAACTTTCATCTGAAAAATGGTGAAAACATTTTCACAACAACCCCTAAGTATATAAAAACTTAATTTACTTCGGAAGAACTCATTTGCATGCGATATCATGCCGGCAAAAGATGATGCAGAGGAGCGGATTCGAACCCGCGTCGACGAATGCGTGCTAGAAAACATGAAAAATGAGGCCTTAGGCCACCGATATAAATATTGAAAAAAATCATGTCGATGCGGAAGTTCAAGGCGCTTCTAATGAGCACAAAATCAACTGGTGCAAATGAGATCTTCGTAATCTTAAAAAGTGAAAACTGTCGAAAAATGTAGTTTTAACCATGCAAATCGGTCATGCTTTGTCGAAGAAGGCTGAAAATCGAGCTCCAGACATAACTTTTGATGCTCTATCGAATGGTATATCGCATGAGGGTCAAAAATGAAATTTATTTTTCGTGCATGATGTGCATGAATCACCATGAAAAGTTACCGGTGGCATACCTAACCCCTAGGGAGTACCCACAACAAATTTCAGCTCGATCGGAGCATTTTGAATCATTGTGCCACTCCCTGTGGAAGGCCATCCCGTTCTTACAGAGAACGCGTTTTAAGATCACTACAGCTTCAAAGATATGATAATTGTTCGAATATCCTCTATTACCTTCGCTATCTCGGACTCAGAATCTCCGCTAGGCTTTAAAAAATAGGAGCTCACGTCATTTAGCCTCGGGCGATGTGACATAGAATCTTTTCTCTCGTGTTTTCTCCATTGCCTTCATTATCTCGGACTCAGTATCTTCACTTGGCTCGAGAAAACGCCTCTTTTAGCAAGAAGCATTGGGCTCAAGTTCGGGTATTTTTTCAGTATCTTCTCTTTATTTTTCTTGAAAACAGGCGGTTATTGACATCATTTGCGCCTCAATACTTGGGAAATTGTCATGAAAAAGGTTCTACGTGTATTTAGCTAGCGGCGAGACGTTGCTTAATCGAGTTACGGCTCCAGAACTTTTCCGATATATCGCTGCTACAAAGTGCCCTAACACACACTCGCTTCTCTATCTCCGAAAGCGCTAAAAGCCGCGCCCGCGAAAAGTTTCCAATGACTCCGAAGAAGGGACTCCAATAGCGAGAGCACTGGGTCTTTGTCTTTTCTCCACCCCTCCTCCTTCCCCCTTTTTCTCTTGTTCTCTTCTTGTGTCACGCTAGCCAGCCAAGTTTCTCAGTTTTCTCCTCGACTCGTCCCTTCGCTACTTTCTCGAGTTTCCCCTCAATGAATCATCTAATTTTTCCCGACCTTTCCGCCCCCAAACTCGATGTTTTCCATGTAGGAAGCAGTTTTTTGCGGTTCAGATTCCCCGAAATATCTAGGTAGAAACCAATAATTTACTCCATTTCTGCTGCGAAATTCGAGAATTGTGAGCCGTGTTCAGTGTCTCAATTTCTCTCGTTTTCTGGGCGGGAGTAAAAGCGCCCAATCGTCAAAATAGGGCCCGAGGCAAGTGAGAGTTAGTGAAGCCCTTCCGCTGATTCCGGCCACCATCTCCTCTCTTTTGCCTCTTACTACAACCTCTCCATTAGAGTTGTCAGTGCGAAGACAGTGGCTCTTCATTCCGCACGATCTCTCGTCACTCAAACCGCTGAGAGTTCCAATGAAGAATGAAGTTATCAGGGTAGTTAGAAGAACTTTGTGAAGTGGCGTGACCATAACTCTACTTGACTACATATTAGTTGTTGTTATTGTCATCATCAAGTCAGGCTACTGCCCAAGTTTTCACCATTTCGGGCCACCATCTTGATGCTTGCAGCATTGTTGTCGGCATCAAGTCTTGCTATTTCCGAAGTTTTTTTCACCATTTCGGGCCTTTGCTCGCATCGTTAATGCTTCTTTACACGAGCTCATGCTATGGGCACATAAGGCTGTTTTTCAGCACACATGCACACTGTTTTGTCATGTCAGGCGAGTGAGAGGCGTGGGGTTCTCAGAGATGGATAGAACAGAGATATGCGCGCGTGAAGGCGCTTTGTTTTCGGCGGCTCTGTTTCTCTTTTTCGAGCTGCCAGTTTCCAAGTGATTATGTAACCCCAATTTGCAACTTCTATCTGACAAGTCAAGGTGAGCGAGAGACAATGGGAAATGAGGAGAGCAACGTACTTTCTATCTCTGCGCTCTCTGTAGGTGACATTTCTCTCTAGGTGAGACTCTCCTTCTCTACCCTCTCCTCACTCTGCCTCCTGTTCGAATGTTCCGCCGCGCTCATATTCAGTTTGCAAGAGTAACCTTCCTCCCCTATCCTCCTCCTCCTCATTCTTGGCTCTCTCTCAATTTCCTATACTCTAGCTTGTCCCTTGGTTGCTTAGCGAAGGGTTTATAGATTTCAACCACTGATGTTCTGAATGTATTGTTCCATCCATTTTCATATTTTCTTGAGAGCATTCAAAGGGTGAAATGGGGGGGGGGGCGGTGTTCGCTCATGTCAGATCGTATCTCCCTTCACCACGCTATCCATCTCCACTTCACACTCCACGAGATACGCGAACACTCGGAATGCCAAGGTAGATCAAGATTAGGATAGTTAGACTGAAGAATCCGTCTCTTCATTCTCCCTGCTCTCTCACCGGTCACAGTGACGAGAGCGTACGGGAAATGAAGAGACTGATTCTTCACCTAGACAGCTATAATCAAGATAGCGGGGTTTGCTTTGCTGCGATTAACTTGCACGCACTTCTCTCTGATTCCTTCTGACATGTCGTGTTGAACGTCTCACGTTTACTGCGGTTTTGCACCATACGACATACCCGCTCTGACCGAAGAGACACCCCTGCAACTACTCCTAAGTCGCGTTGAGATTCCCCTAACTTTGTCCCCCAATGAAGAATGGCCACTTGTAAAACACGATGAATCATGCAGTTATTGGTTCTGCATTGCGCAATACCTCGCGCGGCACAATTCAAACTAGAAGGTTGAAAGGTTGGCCATTCCTTTCTTCCCTTATCTCTCTCCGGTCAGGCAAAGTTATGTGAATGGGAGGGAACATTCATGTAACAGGAGGATGTCTCTTTCCCTCTTTCGAACCTTGTCAAGTTAGTTGACTCTTTTTTTTGTCCGATAGGCGAGAGAGCATGAGGAATGAAGAGAGCTTGAGTCGTCTCTCTCGCGCAGGCGGTAATGTGTTTGGCTGAACGCTCGAAAGGACATGATGAAAACATTGTTGTCTCTCAAAATTCCATGCTCTCTCGCTTTCTCTAACTGATGGTGATTCTGACCATAGCTATTCTAGATATCCAAAAATTGCTTGTTTGGCCCCCGTGAACTTTAGCAATTTATGCCCAAGAGTGTTCTTGCCATCATAACTTCACCCCTCCACTCCCTCTCCATTTATCGTCTGACTCCTCTCGCTGGTTTACTCGCTATTTCCTCTGCACGAAGTTTCCTCCTCCCCCTTCCTCCCTCCGCCCCATCGCTTCTCAGCTACTTTTGCGTGTTTGTGTTTGATCGCGAGATTCGCTCCATCGCTTGAGATCCCAAAAAAAACTTCAATAACTAAGAAAATAAATCAAAATATTGTTATTTTGATTTTTTACAAAATTTAATCAATACAATCTTTTAAAAGTTCCAAGAATAATTAGTGCCGATACGGTATTTCACGTTGACGCGCACTTTTCACATCCATTACTGTTATCGACTTTTCTTGTTTGTTTGTTTCCTCATCGTGATGCAACAATTTCTCCTTATTTATGGTGATTTAATTTTGCTAATTATCAGTTTCCTTTTTTTCAGAAGCAATCCCACGTCTCCCGGGCACACAGGCGCTATGATTAGGGCCGTCGTTCTCGGTATGAATCATTATTACCTTTTTCTAAATTTTATATTTAATTTCCCATTTTTACATCTCTAATTTCGTATTTTTTCAGCAGCAACGCTGCTCGCCGTCACCGTATTCTCCCAGGTATCGCATTATTTGCCTATTATGATCATAAGATCACGGGTTTTAAAAATAAATCGCGGTGAAATACCGCTTGTTAATGTCAAAATGCTCGCATTCAGGAGGAAGATTTCGTTTACTCTGAGGTACTATCAGCCATTTAGCGTTTCTTTCTAGTTCTAGCTCATAATATTCGACCATTAGCGCCCGTGGTGTTGGTAGACGGTGTTCATAGCAAACTTCCTAACTAGCTACTGTGACTATAACTGTTCGTTCATTAATTTATTAATTAATTTTGCTAATTGGCAGACGCGAGACATCCCGGTCGCGATGGGCAATCTGGGCGTCCACTACAACTTCCGCACCGTCATCTCCACTGAGGAGAAGCCGCTGACCGCCACCGCGTCCGGACCCATCTGGTTAGTGCTTCACTCTTATCGATGTTGGAGAAAATGACCATTTTGTATAATATAAATATGCATTGGTGGATATGTAATACAAATCTAGCGACGTTCTGTCACTTTTTTCACCTAGAAATTAGGAAACGGTTTGTCTGAGTTTGTATCATGGGCCCCATCTGGTTGGAGCTTCACACTTGTTTTATCGGGATCCGTTTGTAGTCGCATGGTCCAAAAAGTTCGACAAATAGGATAATATAGTGAGGTTATCTAATAACTAAGTTTCGCAATAGAATTGCACTTTCATGCGCGCGGTGTTCGTGTTTCAACCTTGCATCATACCGTTCGGATTGAGAAAGGTAGCTGATATTGGGATTACTGCTTTTTTTAAATCCTATTCTTTGCCATTTTTACCGCATCTTGCATAGGTTTGCTGATGTCCTCGCTCATATTGGCATCTCTGAATCATCCCTGGCTCCTGTCACCCTTCTTCCCCAATTTCTCGTTACATTTCGAGGGCGATGATTCAATGACGAGGGTGCGCGGACATTTCCTCTCCCGAGAGAAACCCCCTTCCCCTCCCGTTCTCTCACGCTTGACATTTCCGCGCAAAAAATGATGCGATTATGAGTACAAAAACCAGCACGATGTATTTCTCTGATCGCAGAGACTGGAGGGGATGGAGAGACCACTTAAGCAACAATCTCCCACTCTTGAGTGAAGTTTGTCCGGGTTTGATTGATTCCCTTGATCGGTTATGGCGAGTGAACCAGTTCCATTTAGCAAAGGAAAATTGATTTTACCTGATTCGATTACACCGGCGATTCAGCGTTTTATGGATGAGTGATGGTGGGGATGGTTTTCGATAATTTGATCTTAGTGATAGACAATCAAAAAATCATACTCCTTAATAAAGGAGAGAGGCCTCCCGATGTATGTTTGTCCACTATTGCGAAATTCACGTAAACAGGTTACGAAACTGTAAACAAATCGAGAGGTCACGACATTGTAAACACGTCGAAACATGTTGCGCGCGCATTCCAAATTTACAAATGAGTAGCGAAATGCGCAACGGTGAACCCTGCCAGCCGATCAGACCCCGCCGAAGGCGGGGGCGAAATCGGCTGGTAGTTTATATATTGTTTCTGCTCAGACCATTGCTAGTCTGTTCAAACCTAATAGATCATGATTCACATGAACCGAAATTAACCAGGTGACTATGGATCGAATTCGTGAAGGTTCACTATTGAGAGTATGTCAACGAAGTACTGCTAGATGTTCGGGGGTCATAGGCACAATGGAGCTCGAATCACCCAAGTGATGGGATTCGAGATTCGAAAGTATGGAGTTCGAATGCCATGCGCACCAGATCCATTTTACACGTTCTCTCGTCTATTTGATCTTCGAGACAACATTCGAAATGAGAGAAACTCGTGCCGAAGTTGCGATGCATTCTGCAGAAGAAGTGTTCCTGGAACAAAATGTTTTTGTCAGAGTCTTGAGCCTCCCCTCGGGCCTCCCCCCTAATCCAACATCTTGCGCAGTTTATTGCGTGCTTTAGGCGTGAGGAATTGCCCTATTGCCCGAGGCTATGTTTTTCTAACGCATACTGAGACACTGAAGTTCGCTGACTCTTCTTGCCTATAGAGATCATGTGGCAGTGCGAGAAAAACACACTCGCAAGTTCCCAACGGCGCCCTTCTGAATGAGTTTACGCTATTGCATTAGCGAGTATGCGAGAAAGCGCATGTGCGTCAATTCATCATTCGAGAGGGAAAAAGATGGCACCGCTCTCTCGATTTCATGTACTCTCTCACCCAGTCAGCCAATGAGAGATCACGAGCGGATTAACGTCGTCATCTTTTGCCTCTTCTTTTGGGTGTGAATTGAAACCGAAACGGTGCGGGGTTAGGGCTTGATTGATAGCCAAGTTCGCTCATGAAAGTTGTCCCCAGAGACTCATTCAGAGGCGATAAGCGGAGATATCAAGTGAGAAGATGGAGCTAAGTCTGGCCGGGTAGGGATAGTGTGAAACTTGGAGAGTGTTGGAGGAGAAAAATGAGCGTGAAAGCAAGCGGAAAGCGCGCGCGCCCGGACATGGGAGCCTAACGAGGCCGATTGAACTGTCCTAAGCTATCGAAAAGGCGTGGATTTGTTGCCCAAAGCACTAGAGCTGTTGGTTTCGGCAAAGGGCTTGACTAGGAGAATTGAGCAGGAAAGGAGACTCGATGTTTCATGGGTGCTTTATGATCGGAATGGTGCTTGAAGCAAACGTTGATCGTTCGAAATTGGCTTCTAAACAAATACTGTCCTGATTCTGCCAAGTGCTCAATTATACCGCCATTGTGCAATACTAAATCGATAGAGAGCACCGAACATCCTGGATAAATTCTGCAGCGCCATCTCTAGGGGATTGCGGGGTTCCAAAGTTTGGTATTTGGAAAACAAACACAGATGGGAAGATGTCAGACCACGCAAAATACACACGCGTGTTGTGAGATGAATGCTCATTTTTTTGCAGGATGATAAATGTCAAGTTTTTTGTGTCTTTTTTTTGCAAAGAAAGTTGTTGGGATGGTGAAAGGATGGAGATGAGGAATATCAGTGAATCAGGAGGGTGCATTGTGACTTGCTGATCAGCAAACAATAAGGAGCTGACTAATTGGACTTTTTTTATGGTGAAACTTAGAAATTACTGGGGGCAACGACTGAGATAGATTGGGATCATTAGTGAAATAAGACGGCTAATGACCCAATGTCCATTGGGTCATGTGAAGAACGCATCTTAGAATTTTTTCTTTGGTATGTTTCAAGTAAAAGTTGGCGCTGATTGGTTAATTTTCTTTTTTTACGGGGATCTTGAATAGTCTTAGTCTTGAATATTGAATCTTGAATATTTAAAGTTGTTCATGATGTCACAAATGCGATTGATAGGGAACTTACATCTGCAGATAGCGATACCTTTTTTTAAAGATTGACAACCGCATCGAATTATCCTTGCACACGTTAACCAGCTTACATATTGACGGTGAAACATGATAGCTCCTAATTCAAATCTTGCTTTTCACCAAAATAGTGTGATTCACCTTTCAAATTTCTTTGCTTTTTTATTATAGAGCCTCATGATCTCAGCTGAATTGTTTGTAAGATGCTTTACGGCACTCGTGAAACCTCGAAGTTACTGCTTTCTCGCACGGCAAATGGCTAATCTTTTCTGTCAACTCGGCGCTTTTGACCTTCTGATAAGTGTTTGGCAATCGGAAAAGCATAGCTGTTCCCAGAAATACACTCTTTCTGGTGTTAAGGGAACAATGAATATCAAGTTATTCATAAGGACTTTTTTGGAGACTTCAAATGGGGAATTGTTCTTGGCTCAGCTAGTTTGCTTTCATCTTGACTGTGAAGCGCAAAAGAAACAGTGGGAGTTGCATTGTTGAGCTCAGTTACAGTCATGGGTCAAATGCGCAGGTCATGAAGCCCAAAATGTGGTATGCTATTAAGGATTTTTTAAGCTATTGCCCTTACGGTGGTTAGCTTTCGGATAAATTCCTCTGTTTTTGTTGATCGGTGGTATGCTTTTCCCTATTTTTTGCTCAAATGGGTCTAAAAATGTGGCATGCATAGGTACTTTCGGGAGGGGTATTTGATTCCTGGTTACAGTGAAACAAGACTGACGTGAAGGTCCCTAGTAGGCGAGACTCGATGATAAGGGGAAGGGGGGGGGTGCGAAGGCATCTCCAGAGCTGTCATTATGGGCGAAGAAAGGAATGATGGATGAGGGCGTTCTGACATTGAGGGGAGAATTGGGTGGTGGAATAGGAGTGCAATATTTTAGAAATAGATCTTAAAAACGATAAACGACAGTTTCATCGTGCAACTGTAAAGCGTCGCGCCACCACCACAACGGCGCCGTGTTTACAGAAGGAAAGGGCGATGTGCGGGTGGTAGTCAGGGTCTCCTCAATGCTGCAGGGACTCTTGCTTAGCGGATAGAGCTCCGTAGAAAAAATTGTCATTGCCAGCAGATGTTTATTGAGGCACGAGTACTATGCAAACTTAGTAGAAGTCGTGAAACAGGTATCGAACATGCTAGGTATTTTTGGAAAATCGTGTACGATCGGTTTATTAAAGAACCATACATAGATCAATAACAAGCTACGGTATCGATAATCAATCAATCAATATCTGCAGGTGCCAGGCGACCCTCAACGAGGTGCCCCTTCCGATCATCCGTTCCACGTTCGTCCGCTACACGGACCCGACGAGGAGAAGATTCCAGCCCGAAGTGAACCACACCACGAACAAGGTACGGTAGACGGGGGCATACAGTAGGGGAGGGTATATGGAAGCCTCGTTATCGATGAGAACCCGCTGGTGTTTCAGAGAAGGTTGTTGTGAACGAATAGTGTGAAATAATGAAGAAGGTACGATAGGAAAGGGGGTAGCTTTACGGAAATTGCAATGATTGAAATTGTTGCTAGTGACAATCTGGTTTCGCAGATTGGTGAAAGGCTATCGTTGATTTTTGCATTTGATAGTCCGTGCTTGAAATATCAGCAAAAAATGCGTAGTAGTGAGCAATGTTGAAGGCGATTGAGTGAAGATATTTTTGATTGTGAGCAAACCGTGTGAGATCACGAACAAAGTTCGGTAGCATGTGATTTCGAGGATAACCGAAAGTTTCGTGCTTCCTAGAAGATTGTACCATTGACATTCTCCTTTCGTAGATTAGTGAAGGGTCTTCGATGATTTTGGACATTTTCTGAGAACATGATTGATGCTGTAACATTTAAGAACTAATAACAGTTGTGGGGGGGGGGGGGGGGGGGGTTGGTTACTCATATGATATTTAGCTATTTTCGACCGAAACGCGTAGACTATGAATAGCGCGTGACAGCGACTTGCCTGGTTGAAAGTTGTTGCCTATAGATGGGGATAGTGTTTATTTGTTTTGTTGTTGTTTTTTTTAATTAATTAAAATATTAATTATGCTAATTACAGGCATCGCTCGAGGTCGACCAGGTCGTCATCAACCACATGGGCAAGTACAGGTTCGTTATTTTTAGTTAATTATTAATTTATTTACTCATATGATATTTAGCTATTTTCGACCGAAACGCGTAGACTATCACTAGGAGAGTTGGAGCTGCAGTAGTGGGGTAAAGAGGGAAGGTAGCTGGCCTGTCAATGCATCGTCCCTGTGCTGCGCTGACACATTTTTTTTTATAACTCTGAAGAAATGATGGAAAGGATGTGACACTAGTGCAGTTATGTTTCACGGATAGTATGTGGAGCAAAGTTTATCAGAGCATACGATTTGTTCCCGGAATCGGTGCTATATAAATGTTTGCGCACTACCCGTGAAGTTGGTGCTACGAGCAGTGCCCAAATGATGGCGAGGAGATAAGACACTAGTAACAGTGTGTTCGATCCGTTTAAGAAAATATTTAAAACTGTGGCAAGGGTGTTACACTGATCGTATGAAGAGGCAGGATGATCAAATACTGCAATTAAAAGCCTATTTGTGCGAAAAAATAAATATAATGCGCTTCAGCTCTCTTAGGAAGTTGCATATTTGTTGTTTGGGTTGGGGCTACAAATTTGTATTGTAAATTTAGTTAATTATTTGATTAAATGCCTAATTTACAGATGCGAGATTCAAATTATGGAGAACGACGACCACGAGCGCACCGTCTTCGGCAACCTGATGGTCTACAGTGAGTTTTGATTTCTGTTTAATTAGTTATGTAATTAAGCTGGTTCGCTTCACGCTGCGAGAGTATTAGATATGAAGTGTAGGCATGTTGCAGCGATAGTGATCTGATCTTCGCAACACAATCACCCAAATTGTAATTTGCCACAAAGCTCGCACAAGGCGCATTTCGGTTATGGTCGCTTTACAATAGATGTTGATTTGGTCTTTTACTTAATTTCTTCTGCGTCAGCGATTCAAAAAAATAGGGAACGATCATTATTTGCCGGAACTAGGAGAATGACACTAGGATGATCGCGGTGTTGTGATCCTTCCTCAAGAGCTGTGGCTCCGGCAAAATTACAATGCGAAGGCGGAAATCCATCCAAAAATAAATCAAAATCGGGATTTACCATTATATATCACGGGTCTCCTGTAAAAACGTAGGAAGGCTTGCGACAGAAATTTTATTTAATCATCAAATTCCTTTGAAAGTTGTCTACATCGATAGCACGAAAGGGATGAAAAAGTTTGTTCCCTTTGTTTTTCAAAATTTGCATAATTATAGGGATGATAGCATTAAAACTACAAAGGGCTATTTCTCGCTCAATTTTTGAGCTATTGAGTTCTAGTTTGCTTAGATCGATTAGAAATTGGCTAATATACAATTTACATAACTGGGGGTACATGCGAAATTTGCATCTTAGTTGTGTAAAACTCGGAAAACCGTTTTCTATTGCACTTTATGCAAATTATCTCCGAACTTTTCCCTTGGGGGTATGAATTTTTTCATTTGTATCGATTTCCCATCCCCAAATTAGTATTACCTTGTATTTCGTTAGTCATCAAGTTGGCCAGCATGAGCTGCGCTCATGAGGAGTTCATGGACTTGTATTTTTATTACATAATTTATGTTTCCGATGATAACTCGCTTCAAAATTATGCAAACTATAACTTTAAAAATGGAAAATCGTACCTTT
>LS485433.1:0-53340 GCA_900490705.1 Pristionchus arcanus
TAGAAAACCCTAAAAAAGTGCTTAACGTTGACCTACCGTAATTAAGCCAATTGAGATCGCAGGAACATGAAAATCATTTAAATCGATAGAGGACGTTTAGGGCTATCGAAATATGTGAAAAATCCGACCAGTCATTTTTTGCTGTACGGATTTTTGAAGAAAGTGGCGATTCTTACGCGAATGCACTGTTATTCATATTTTGCGACTGCAAATCCGAATTTGTTTTCTTCAGATTGTTTCGTTTTATAGCCTAAATCGCGCACAGTGGGCAAGTAATACGGTGAAAAGATTGGAAAGTTCTTATCTAAAAAATTGCGAAAACATTCGAAATTGTTCAGGAACGATCATTTTTCTTCATCTCATTCTGTATTTTCCTGACGCAAACGCTCAACATTATGATTCTGGAAAGTTTTAGTCACTGTAAACGAACCATTTCATCTGTTACAGTTCTCTTATTCCTACTTCTTATTCATTAATCTCAAGTTGAACGTACTTGTAGAAATTTCCGCAGTTTTGGCGTTCACTTCAGATTTATTCTCGCTCGGACCCGGAATGTATGTTCAAGACCTCACAGTTATTCCTTTGATAATTAGAAAACAAAACTTTTATTTCAGGTATACTTTGCTTCTTCCCGGACCTATCCAGAAAAATTGTATCGCGATATTCACTTGCAAGAAGAAGCAAACTGAGAATTCGTTCACTCTAAGAAGCAGTATGCACACACTATGAGCAATTGAACATCTAATATTGTGAATAATCAATTCAGATTATGTATATGTATACTTATTGTAAATAGATTTGAGTGGTCTTCTTACTCTCTTTTTGTAAAAATAATAAAGTAAAAATAAATTTAGCGTGCAATTCTTCACTTCCTCTGACAGTCGAAGAGCAATACACATTTGAAAATGAACGAACAGATCTCACCTTTTTTTCGTCCGTTAAGATTGGTGAGAAACGGTGGAACTAAGCAACTACCAAACCGATTCGACATATTGCTGATAATGTATGACACTGGAAACTGGACACAAGACAGTAGACACTAGGCTCTTGTTGAAATTTTTCCGGGGAGATGATTAGCAGAATAAGAGGGAAGTAAGCTCCTTCTTTTTTTCTTCAATAATTCATTCATATTAGGCAGTTTCAATATCAAAGATGCAGAAGGATAAAATGAGGAAATCGGAATGTTATTCAATGTTTCAAAATTAAAATTTGTCGATTGTGTTCAATTCGTTCGCTAATCAAACTTCAATCGTCAGCAATATCTCACAGTTTTTCTTAAATCCGATGTGAATCATTTCTGCTAGCAAGTGTCCCAAATTCACACGAATACGAGTCTCGACGTTGAAAGAAGCGATACGTAACGGAAGTAGGCCACTCGTTCCACTCGTTTCGTTTTCGTTAGCTACATCATGAACATTATCTTCGTCAGCTATGGAATTCCTTTCGTCATAATCTACCTTCTTACTCTGATTAGCATTTTATCCATAAGGAAGAAGCTCAATTCGAGTTTTGTCGTGATCTACAATTGGACTGTTGCCATTGTGAGTAAAAAAATAAAACTCGGAGAATAAATAGATTATATTGTCTCGACGTAGTCCTCGTTTTTCTACATTAAAATTCCAATCGAATCGTTCGAAGTAATAAATGCTTAAGATAGACATACGAGCGCCCGCATCTCACATTCATTATTGATAGAACAATTGGTATGGGTACGTGATATATGTGAGAAAAGATGTTATGTGTGTATGAACTTTGTGCGAAAGTTCAACTATACTAAATGTATTTTCACATGCCACACGAAATCAGTGTGAAGATTCAAGATTGACGCATGGATGCGGAAATACTATCACATGTTAACACTAAAACAAAAAACAATAAGATGAGCGAAACATTCAAATATCATGTACAGAATAAAGTACACGCTACCTTCTCAGGACAACGCAACTCATACTTTTTCTACCCCCGCTGTTTTTTCTCGACGTCGTCTAAGCTCCATCAGTAGTCCAGTGAGCACTTCGTACGAAGGCGCTGGAATGTCCCGCAATCTTATTCACATACTCTATGGAGTTCCTTCAATAGCTGCATGCACACTCGCAGTCGTATCGATAATTTCAATTCGTCGCCAACTTAGCTCTACTTTTGTATCTATCTTCATTCTCACAGCGGTCACGGTGAGAATCAAATATCGACTACCCACCACTATTTTATGTTTGAGAATCTCATCACATATTTGAACACTTGGCTGACAATTCGTTTACGTGAGGAGAAATGGTTCTTTTGTTACTACGAAGAAATCAATAAAACTGCTGTCATACCGTTAGCCACAACACCATTTTGCCAATCAAATCGTACATTCAGATACATTCATCAGTACTTGGCCGGGTTAATGTATTTCGCCCAGAATATCAATGCAGCATTGCTGACGATCGATCGTTTCTTTGCAATCGCAGCTTTGGGGTGGAAAGAGGTACGGACAGAGGTACGGGCCTAACAGGGAATCTAAGTTCCCCTCAGACGTGGACTCGATACTTCGGAATACTTTCCCTGTTCTGCTATGCGTTCTGTGCTATTATTTACTTCTTTGCTGGAGGGTAAGAAGATTAATTTCGATGCTAATACACTATTTTTGTAGTTTTTATGATATAAATCGGGTGAATTCATTCGTATACAATCCGGTAACAGAATCTTATGCATTGAAGATGAAAGACATGTCGGTGAGTAAAAAAAATGCTGATATTGATGCTAGCAAGTGTCCCAAATTCACACGAATACGAGTCTCGACGTTGAAAGAAGCGATACGTAACGGAAGTAGGCCACTCGTTCCACTCGTTTCGTTTTCGTTAGCTACATCATGAACATTATCTGCGTCAGCTATGGAATTCCTTTCGTCATAATCTACATTCTTACTCTGATTAGCATTTCATCCATAAGGAAGAAGCTCAATTCGAGTTTTGTCGTGATCTACAATTGGACTGCTGCCATTGTGAGTAAAAAAATAAAACTCGGAGAATAAATAGATTATATTGTCTCGACGTAGTCCTCGTTTTTCTACATTAAAATTCCAATCGAATCGTTCGAAGTAATAAATGCGTAAGGTAGCCATACGAGCTTCCGCATCTAACATTCATTATTGATAGAACAATTGGTATGGATACGTGATACATGTGAGAAAAGATGTTATGTGTACATGAACTTTGTTCGAAAGTTCAGATATACTAAATGTATTTTCACATGCCACACGAAATCAGTGTGAAGATGCTTATTCAAGATTGACGCATGGACGCGGAAATACTATCACATGTTGACACTAAAACAACAAAAAAAAACAATAAGATGAGCGAGACATTCAAATATCATGTACAGAATAAAGTACACGCTACCTTCTCAGGACAACGCAACTGATATTTTTTCTACCCTCGCTGTTTTTTTTCTCGACGGCGTCTAAGCTCCATTAGTAGTCCAGTGAGCAGTTCGTACGAAGGCGCTGGAATGTCTCTCACAATTGTCAATCTTATTCACTTACTCTATGGAGTTCCTGCAATCGCTGCATGCACACTCGCGGTCGTATCTATAGTTTCAATTCGTCGCCAACTTAGCTCTACTTTTGTAGCTATCTTCATTCTCACAGCGGTTACGGTAAGAATAAAATATCGACTACCCACCACTATTTTATGTTTGAGAATCTCATCACATATTTGAACACTTGGCTGACAATTCGTTTACGTGAGGAGAAATGGTTCTTTGGCTACTATGAAGAAATCAATAAAACTGCAGTCATACCGTAACCCAATCTACCATTTTGCCAATCACACCGTACATTCAGTTACATTCATCAGTACTTGGCCGGGTTCATGTATTTCGCTCAGAATATCAATGCAGCATTGCTGACGATGGATCGTTTCTTTGCAATTGCAGCTTTGGGGTGGAAAGAGGTACGGACAGAGGTACAGGCCTAACAAGGAATCCAAGATCCCCTCAGACGTGGACTCGCTACTTCGGATTATTTTCCCTGTTCTGCTATGCGTTCTGTGCTATTCTTTACTTCTTTGCTGGAGGGTGAGAAGATTATTATAATTTCGATGCTAATACACTATTTTTGTAGTTTTTATGATATAAATCGGGTGAATTCATTCGTATACAATCCGGTAACAGAATCTTATGCATTGAAGATGAAAGACATGTCGGTGAGTAAAAAAATGCTGATATTGATCTACATGAACGATTATTCACAGTTTAGCTTTAAATCGTATTGTAGAATCTACCAGTTTCCATCGGTTCTCAAGTCTTCTTTGGAGCTGCTATCCTACTTTCTTGCTCCATTCTTAATGTTTATTCATATTTTGCGACTGCAAATCCGAATTTTTTCTTCAGATTGTTTCTTTTTATAGCCTAAATCGCGCACAGTGGGCAAGTAATACGGTGAAAAGATTGGTGAGTTCTTATCTGAAAAATTGCGAAAACATTCGAAATTGTTCAGGAACGATCATTTTTCTTCATCTCGTTCTGTATTTTCCTGACGCAAACGCTCAATATTATGATTCTGGTAAATTTCTGTCACTGTAAACAATCCATTTCATCTGTTACAGTTCTCTTATTCCTACTTCTTATTCATTAATCTCAAGTTGAACGTACTTGTAGAAATTTCAGCAGTTTTGGCGTTCACTTCAGATTTATTCTCGCTCGGACCCGGAATGTATGTTCAAGAGCTCACAGTTATTCCTTTGATAATTAGAAAACAACAAAACTTTTATTTCAGGTATACTTTGCTTCTTCCCGGACCTATCCAGAAAAATTGCGTCTTGATATTCACGTGCAAGAATAAGAAGAAAACTGAGAATTCGTTCACTCTAAGAAGCAGTATGCATGCGATATAAGCTATGTAACATATTGCATTGCAAATAATCAAGTAAATCTTTATATGTTTACGTCATGTGATTCTGTGTCTAAAGGCGTATCGTATTCTCTTTTAAGAGGCCGGATCTGAGAACAGTGACCACCCCCCGGGCGTTGCGCCAAGATTTTCGATTTGGACCTCCATACCCATAGGGCCTAGGAGGCCTTTGACCTTGTTTACAAAAATGATGACGTCATCGTCTGTATTGCGCAATGCGGCGCGAAAGCGCTGGGTAAGTGGTAAAAATTGAAAATTCATATTTAGGCCCCACAAGCTCCGCCCACTTTGTGTGGACACGATTTCGCCAAAAAAGCGAGAAAACAAAAACACAAAGCTTATTCTAAACCAAATCACTCATTCTAAACTACGTTGGATAGCTACTGGCAACCCCTATCGATCGAGAACTGTTCAAAAGTTGAAAATTGACATTAAGCATGTCAAAATTGGGAATAAAAGAAGGGAATAGGTCGTTTTACTGGTTTCGCGGGTGAAAACTTAGTTCGAACAGGAATTTTCTGATTAATTCGATTTTTTTAGAATTTTTAGAGAAAAAAATCAGAATTTTAGCATTCTTCCCTGGCTTGTGTTTTTTGTTGGCAAAAGCGCGGGGGGAGGCGAGCGAGAGGGCGGGGGGAGGGAGAGAGACACACGCAAATGAGGCTCCGCCCTCTTTCCCTCTCGTCTCGCTTTCCCTCCTTTTCCCCAGTGCGCGTACTTCTCGGGCTGTAGCGCCGCTCAGAGAAAAGGTATCGACAAACGGTAAAAAGGATGATGTGGTTGGGACCACGAGGGATAGTTTGCATACACTTTTGGGCTCATGATGAGAAATCGGCTATCTGAGTTGTGGCCCCTATTCATATTTTCTCAACCGAATAAGCTAGAACCATAATTCCTTTTGCAGTATGTTAGGAATGCCCAGGGTACACCATTGCACCATTGGGATTAAATTTTGGACGATCCCCATATCGACTTTGCGACTCAACTTTTTTTCGATTTATTAGTATCTCAGAGTTGGTATCGGGCATAACTTTTGTCATAGGGTGGTACCTCAGTGCCATGGGCAACTAGTCCATCAACGGCCAATATCGGATTCTGGGTCCCATTGAACGAAAAAGTGCCTTGAGTGATCGCCACTCGGGTCTAGGTCGGCCTTTTCCAGCATTTTCCATTGACTCTCTATGGTGATCTAGCCAGATACAGGTCAAATAGTAATATTACGTCATCTCCCGAATATTTATCGCCATATGAGTTGAATCCGCGACAGTGAGTTTTTTGACCCATGACCCGGGGTTCATGCCTCGAATGTGACTCATGACCATGAACCCGGGGTCATGGTCCGAAATGGACCGAAAAAGTCATGATGGAGGAACTTCATGTACTATACACCAATGTATGCTACAGTAGCCCAGTATTATATTGTAACCGAAATCACCGTAATACAGGTCTAGAAAACAGGATTTATTCGAAATTTTGATTAAAAAGCCAGTTCTCGATTCCTCGACTGCCGTAATACGGTGATTTTGGTTATAATATATTACTGGGCTACTGTAGCATACATTAGTGTATAGTACATGAAGTTCCTCCATCATGACTTTTTCGGTAAATTTCGGACCATGACCCCGGGTTCATGGTCGTGAGTCACATTCGAGGCATGAACCCCGGGTCATGGGTCAAAAAACTCACTGTCGCGGATTCAACTCATATGGCGATAAATATTCGGGAGATGACGTAATATTACTATTTGACCTGTATCTGGCTAGATCACCATAGAGAGTCAATGGAAAATGCTTGAAAAGGCCGACCTAGACTCGAGTGGCGATCACTCAAGGCACTTTTTCGTTCAATGGGACCCAGAATCCGATATTGGCCGTTGATGGACTAGTTGCCCATGGCACTGAGGTACCACCCTATGACAAAAGTTATGCCCGATACCAACTCTGAGATACTAATAAATCGAAAAATGTGAAAAGTTGAGTCGCAAAGTCGATATGGGGATCGTCCAAAATTTAATCCCAATGGTGGCATAGTGAACCCTGGGAATGCCTAACATACTGCAAAAAAAATTTTGCTTCTAACTTATTCGGTTGAGAAGTTATGAAACTTCGTAATTTTCGACGAACCCGGCGCTTTCGCGCCGCATTACGCAATACAGGCGGTGACGTCATCATTTTTGTAAACAAAGTCAAATGCCTCCCAGGCCCTATGGGTATGGAGGTCCAATTCGAAAATCCTGGCGCAACGCCCGGGGAGGGGGGCAAAATGGTGAATTTTTTCAGATCCGGCCTCTTAATAAAGATCAATTTCACAAGCATTGATTTTCTTCCTCTCGTGGAGCAAAAAAACAGTTGTGAATGATCACTAAGATCTCTTTTTTTAGTACGCCTAGATTGGTGAGAAACGTTGGAAGTATTCATTGTGAGCTCACCACACGGTCATAAAGAAAATGATCATGAACATCTTTTTTTTCGAATTGGGAATATGATCAAAATTCCCGTGCCTGCTGTTTCTCACTTTTTTGCCATCATACCCTATGTGCACATTGTGCAGAATCTTACCGACCAAATTGCTCAGATTCTCACGGATATGTACGAGTCTCGACGTTGAAAAAACAACACGTAAATGAAATAGGCATCTCAATTCATTCGTTTCGTTTTCGTTCTCTAGATCATGAACATTTTCTTCGTCAGCAATGGAATTCCATTCGTCATAATCTACCTCCTTACTGTGATTAACATTTTATCCATAAGGAAGAAGCTCAATTCGAGTTTTATCGTAATTTACAATTGGACTGCAGCAATTGTGAGTATAAAATTTTATTTTTAATAGAATAAATTTTAGAATCTTTTGACCTACTTGGAAGCATAGATTTATTAGGCTATCCGGTGAAAAGTGGTTCTTCTCTTCTATTACCATTTCGCGAGTGGAACCAGATTTTTTTACAGTTATATCTATGCTACATTTTTATATTTATAGGTTAATTTCAATATCAGATGACATGAAGCCTTTATTCACTGAATTCAAAATGTAAATTTGAATTTATACGTCAAGTATTAAATTGTATGAATATTGAGCACCATATATACGTTCTATCTCCCAAATGTACACATGATTAAAATCTGTCATATACAATCTGAATCATTTTTTTTCTAAAAAAATATTTAACCATTCCATTATTCAACGAGTGTCATCACAGCGAATGAACACTTTCACGACATCGGCCTTTTGCGAGCGCTGAAAGAATTGTTAATTTATATTCAAATCAACGATCCCTACCTCGAATGCCTCCTGAGTCTGCTCCAGTTTGTAGTGAGCACTCGTGAGCTTGGAAAGATCGATCCGCTTCGTTGCAACGAGCTCCAGCGCAGTTGGGTAGCTGAAATTCATTTGTTTTGAATAGAATATTTGGAAATCACTCACCAGTTTCTATATCTGAATATTCCTCTGAGATCGACTTCTCTACAGGCAGCAGCTAGGATAGGAAGATCACAACGGGCCGAAGCCATTCCCACAAGGACCACCACTCCGCCCGAACGGGTTGTCTGCAATGATCGATATCACAATAAAAACCAATCCGTGATCGGCAATCCTACCGTAATCGCAGTTTCGATGGACGAGCCCACTCCAGTGCACTCCATGGACGCATCGGGTTCTTGGCCAAGGGCGGCCAGCACTTTCTCACGGGCCTCCGCAGGGGAGAGACCTCTGAAATTGGGAATGAATGATCGATGCAAATAACAAATATATTGACTGGCATTCACTCCGTAAAACAATCTCTTTTTTTAACTGAGTTCCCTTGCGATGACAGCAAAGGATCCCGCACTATTCTTCTGCATTTCTGCATACTCGAACACCATCCCTTTGGGTGCATGAATTCCCATTCATCGATGCAGAAATATCTACAAACAAACACTCAAAGTTTGGAGGTTATTTCTCATCTTCAAACATCGCCTAAAACATTTATTTCTGTTGTTGGGTGTGCCTGAAACGCATTTGATTCTCACCCAGCGGCGACTCCTCTCCATCATTCACTGACCTCACATTCACCGCATGGTGCACTCCGCACTCTTTCGCCAGTGCCAGACGGCCGTCATCGATGTCAGTGATGACGACGGACGAAGCACCGTAGGAGATGGCCACCATCGCGGAGAGAAGACCGATTGGGCCTGCATTTATTCACTTTTCTTCAAACTATTCATGCCGTGAAATTACTCAATGATTATTATTTAGTAGTTAACTGTTTGATGCGTTAGTGAAGAAATAGAAAAAAACTTGCTCACCTGCTCCCAGCACGAAGACTCTCTGCCCGACAGTGATGCCAGCTCGCTTGCAAGTGTACACTCCGACCGAAAGAGGCTCCAGGAGAGCTCCCTCCTCGTAGGAGACGTGAGAGGGCAGTCTGGAATAAGTGCATTTGATTTACTCCTTCTTGGAATAGCCCTGATTCCGTAGAATTCAGAGCGAAATGAGGACTAACTTGAAGCAAAAATCAGCCGGATGAGCAACGAATCGAGTCAGCGTCCCGTGCACAGGAGGAGTGGCGAAGAAGCGCATCTCCGGGCAGAGATTGTACGAACCAGTCTGAAGGAGGAATATGGTAGGGGTACGATAGGCGTCCTACCTTGCACTGGAAGCACACTCGGCAGGGAATTCCCGGCTCCATCGCTACTCGGTCTCCTGAGAATGTGCTAATCATCGACGATGTACAGTTTGCTAATCACAATCGGATCATAAAGATCAGGCGTGAAGAATGGAATGCAACATACCAGGAGTGAATCCCTCAACTCCCTCTCCAACCGCCTCGACTGTTCCACTCGTCTCGTGTCCCACTACCATTGGAGCATTCACAATGAACGACCCAATGGCGCCTGGAAGGAGATCACAATTTTTTCGTATAAATATGAAAGTAGGCGTCGGGCAAAATCAACAATTGAGATATTTGGAAAAATTGACTGACCATGCCTGAGATAGTGGACATCCGATCCGCAGATTGCTACTGTGTGCACTCTGAAATTTGTGGATCAACGGTCGTTCTATTTTTTCGCTTCGAATCTAGGAGTTGTTAAAATTGGACAAATTGAACAGTGATAATTGCTGACCTGATCAATAGTTCTCCCTTCTTCGCCATTGGAATCTCCCTCTGTTCCATTCGAAGATCATCCTTGCCATAGAGAACTGCCGAGAGATTGTCTTGCGCCATCTAAATATCGGATTCTCGTTGAATAATCTAGGGTTAGTGGTAGCAAGAAACATATAGTGAGTTGCAGCAAACAAGAGAGAGGGTAAAGATCAAGCCGAGTGGTCAATATCGAGTGTATCAAGGGGATAAACGAGAGATGGGTGCGAGATACAGCTGGCAGAGAGGAGGATGAGAGAAGGAAAGAATGAAGGAGAGAGGGGAAGGTTGAGAGATTGGGATCGAGAGTGATGGGTGCAAGGTGAAGGGGACACGTGGTGGCAAATGAGATAAAGAGTGACCACTAAACTATAGCGAGGACAATCAATAATCGAATCTAGCTGTCAATTCTTGTTTCCCTTCTAAGTTTGTATATTTATCATAGTGTGTGCATTCGCCATGATGTCGCCAAATGAATGGGCAAAACTACGGAAAACTGTTGTTTTTGTTGAACATGAAACTAATTTAGAGATCCGGCCAATACAACAACATATTTATCGATTATTGACATTGGCATTTTTAGGACTTCGTGAGTTCCAACACTTGGCGAATCAGAGGCCCATGACGAATTTCAATCAGATATGTCCAAACGCCATCCATCCTGCAAGATATCATTCAACTTCGATCAGGCGAATTGACTAACATGGAGTCGAAAATAACATGTACCATTAATTTCCTGCAGAAAGGGTGCTGACAACTACTGACAACTATTGGTCATTCCTCTATACCACACTCATACAGAACGGAAGTATTCGAAAAAAATCGTAAAGGGAAATACATACCTGCTAATGTAAAATTGATGGAGTTGGCCACGAACTCAGTCAAAATAGTGATTATCATAGCTAGTGTAATCATAGTACGATAGGGCGATATCGGTCTGAAAGAGAGATTCATTCGACAGCACTGGCGCGCTCTCTCAGAAAAATTGAATTATACCTTATTTCCATGTATTTATGTTTTTTTCTGAAACAGACGATTCAATTCAATCGCGGTTGAGTTGGTGTAGGCAACTGAAATAGATGTTTTACTTTGCGATCTAGAGAAAGACGGATATGAAGGGAGAGGAAGAGGGTGAATGATGCACAAGCAATGGGTAAATATGGGACTGAGGGAAGCATTTGGCGCGCTCTCTCATCTGTCTGGCCTGTGCGAGAAAAATTGAATTATACCTTATTTCCATGTATTTATGTTTTTTTCTGAAACAGACGATTCAATTCAATCGCGGTTGAGTTGGTGTAGGCAACTGAAATAGATGTTTTACTTTGCGATCTAGAGAAAGACGGATATGAAGGGAGAGGAAGAGGGTGAATGATGCACAAGCAATGGGTAAATATGGGACTGAGGGAAGCAGGTGAAGCATTTGTTTGCTGAGGCCGAGTAAGGTCCAGAGAGTTGGCTTGGCAAGACATTGGTCTCCTCATTTGGCGCGCTCTCTCATCTGTCTGGCCTGTGAGAGACTGTTCAAGATGAGGAGATATTTTATTGGGAAGACATATTTAGTCTAGAGTAGGAAAGGGAATCCTCACGATGTGGGTGGAGTCAAAGAGGATTATGGATATCCAAGAAAGGCCAGATTAGAGCGCTGACGTCGAATGAGTGAACGTTAACGAAGATGGTAAAACAGCAATGCAAACAGAGTGGCAGACTAAGAAGAGACTGGTTCCCGGAAGAGTTCAATTTCACAGAAGAAAGTGAGCATGTAATGTATAATATCTACGATATTCGAAAATAGAATTTGCAAGAGGAAGGCTGCTGTGTTTCGGTGTATTTGTAATAAAATATATTCGATCTGTTCAACAAAGGTTCAATGCAATATTTATCAATCTTTAAAAGAACGATAGCCCGACTATGTTCTTGATGAACTTCCTTATAGATATTAAAATGTCTGAGTTCGAACTCTTCTCAACCAAGAGAAACACGACGAAACTCAGGCAGATGTATCCAAATGCCATCCATCCTGCAAGATATCATTCTCATTATCTACCTATCCTTCGGGCCGTACCAGGTTAACGCTCGAAAATCCTTTTACTACATAGATGCATGTTGTTTAGTTTGGTAACGAATTCGATCAACTTCGCGACCATGAGCATTAGTGAAGTTCATCCGAAGAGCGAAAGTTGGCTGAAAAAATATTTTATTACAAAGGCGGTTTGAATAGAGATCCGCTGTATTCACCTCATGTTCAAGACCATGAGGCAATTTGTGTATGTGGAAAAAAGGTTTTGTTCGTTTTTAGACTATACATTTTCCCGTTGCGAAACACATGACGACTTGTTCAGTCGCTTGGAAAAAACTGTACTATTCATCGCATAAGCTGTCTCGCCAATAAGAATGGCGAGAAAGTGTGTGGAATAGAGGGAATTTCACTCGCGGTTCGCTAATATATGGAAGAGGGTTGTGAAATCGAGAAAGGCTCACCATGAAACATGACTATGAGTCTTGTCCAAAACGTGGGATTTCGATTGATTATGAAGTCAAGAAGCCCTGAATATTTTGATCGTTCCCTTGGGCATGGGTAATTGAGTGTATTTCTCAGTTCAAAATATTCATTGTCCAAGGTTTGATTGAATTGAAAATTTTATAACATTCTTGACAATCTCGCAGCTGCTCTTAACAGAATTATAATCGTTTACCTGGTTTTCTTGAATATTTATTGCTGCTCTGAAACTGTTGCTTTAATGATTGAAGAAAACGTTGGATATTGCGATCTCTTTTCGGATTGAGGGTTTGAAACACGAGAGAGGTGTATGAGAAGAAAAATTTAGCAACAAATTTTTTTCAATTTTCGAAATAGGATTCTGTTGCATCTCTCTTCTAAAATTCTAATTGCAGTCATTTTACATCACTATTTTCAGCTCCGATGATTTCCTCCTTAGATGTGAACATCAGTAATTCACGTATCTGAATGTTGATGAGGATTTCCTTCCCTGTCCAAATGTCCCGCGGAATCCCTCGTTCGCTCCAGAGATCTTCCTGTTAAAGGAAGAGAAGCAGGAATCCCGTCGACTTGTTGTCACTACCTCCTCCTCACTCCTTTTCCCCGTTCCACACATCAAAGATTCCCATCTCCTACGTTCATGATATTAACAGGGGGTTACGGGTACATGAATCGTTGCTCCCTAGACGGAAGCAGTAATCATTACGGTGCTCCGCTCTCGTAGTATATCTCATTTCATTTCGTTATTGAGTGCGTGCTCGGAAATGGAAACCAAAATGAACAGTGACGGGATTGTTTTGCTTTTTTTCTCTGAAAATTGTGGTCTGTTCAGAAATAAACGTGCAATTACGGGCACTCTAGTTTGGCTCCAACAAGTAAGTGTAACTGTGAACTGTGATGGCAACGTTGCTTGTCGAATGATCTTTTCGACCTCTTATCGATAACTGATTTACGACCCAACAGAGGCCCTTCTGTTATCTTTTGTCCGCCATTCTCCAATTTGATAGCTGTCTTCTATCGTGATAATCATCTCTTCGTTATGATCGCTTCTTTTTCAGCGAATTGATATTTTTTCTATTAGCTACTTGATGAACACAGTGATGTATCCATTCAGAGATCTTCTATCGTAGATAGCAGCAATTTACCATCGAGAATTTTGTCACCGCACTTTTCCCACGGAAATTTGCGTTGTTTTGCATCACCGAATCTTTCCGTCCATATACCGAATACGCACTAATATTCACAGAGTGTTACTTTCCTTCCTTCCGTTCTATGTACTTGCACGGATCTATGTCAAAATTTCCCTAGACATCCTTCCATTGCAGTGAATCCCCAGACAGTTCGCTCAGCTCGTCGCGCGATATTATTGAAAAGCGATGTCTGAGCTCCCCCGATGAGGAACTGCAATTTTCAAAGCGCGTCGCGGAGAAATTTGAAATGAGCCGCAAAAGAGAGAATTCGTGCCCTGAGGCGATGCGGGCAGCCGAAATTCGAGCGGCGACTGCCCAGATATTCGATCGGCTAAAAATACTTTCCTTACCAAGAATGGAAAGTAGAAGCAACGAGATATTGATGTCCACGTTGACCGTGGTTTTTCGTCCATTCGGGCTCGGAAATTGGCACTTTCCATATTTTCTTCGACTCGAAAATAAGGAGTTGCACGAAATGTCGAAAGCCGAAAGTGCTAGGCAGTTTTTTTTTACTTTAGCTTGAGCACGTTATTACTGGTCAAAATTATATTTACTTCCTCCACAGATTTCCTAACTTTCTCACTCACAGTAACTTTCCTTCCTCTTCTCACGCGATTGAGTGTATCAACATACACACAGAAAGTGACAGTCTTCCCTTTTGTTTATTAGTCTCATTTCTCGCCCTGTATATTTTCCTTCTCTTCTCTCGATCTTCAGTGACCGCTCTCCCATTTTCCTTCTGTTTTCAACGACAAAACAGCGAGATCGCAAGCGAGCATTGTTTTCACTGAAGCTTGATTGGATCTGAGTACAAAACAGTCCGTGTTGTTTTCAACCCAGTTTGCGGCTGGAAATGTGGTTACAGAATCGAATAGTGGTTCAAACATTGCATATGCATAAAATATTTTCCCGTTTCCCTCAAATTTCGTTCGATCATCGTTCATTCCGATTATCTCGATTAGACAAATCTCTCGTATTTTCGCTGATGTTCCTTTGCCATTCTCGTCCTTCCCGGGAAAGCAGTCGGCTATGAATGAATTAGCCCTTCTTCCTCTCACTTGAGAGAGAGAGAGTTCTGTTGCTAAACGATGATGCATACGGGAGAATATCGCGCCATTTGCACCATTCCGCTTAATACTATCTCGTTCCTGAAATATTTTTGTCACGCGCATTACCACTTCGGTATTTCGAAACGCAGATATGTTTGATTCTAAAAATACCGCTAATATTTTAAACCAGTAAATATCGAATCGCTAAGTAGATAGATACTTGAAGAAATTCAAGTTATCTCGATGATACAGTCAGTCGCTCTTGCCTTTTCATGCTCTGACCAATTCATCGGGACACTCGAGATATAGCTCAGTCTCATCTAAATGAAAAGAGACTATTCTCTCCGTTCTCATTTAGTCTCCCCCTTTTCTTCCCATTCACATCACTCCTCCATATAAATTGCACTTCATTTCGTGAGGCGGTGGCCAACAATCGACTGTTTTCCAGTAGTAAAGGGGACTGGGGCTTTTATGCGCATACTCTGAACCTGTCGAAGCACTTTGGCCATAACTCACTCTGGTAGGTTGACTGGGAGTCCTTTTGTTGACGCGAAAACACTCCCTTAAAGAAGGTGTCCCACGAATATCTGGCTATCTGAGTTTTCGATGTGGGGTGGTAGGTCGCTGTTACCCGATAACACTTTCGAAACTCCCAAGCCACCATTTTTCGTTTGAACTGAGATACGAGCAGTTGGCTGCGTTCCAAGTGACCCTGAAACGCAGGCAACGAGCTAGAGAGCGTGCGAAATGAGGAGAGCGTCCCTCTCATTCCTCACTTTGCATAGTCTCCCGCGCGGTTCGTGGGACGCCTTCTTTAACAGCGCTGTTTACCTCGCTTTCTGCTGACTTTTGTAGCTACGAGTCAGGAAGTCCACTCATAAACGCAACAGAGGAGTGAAAAGGATATCAACTACGACAACAGGGATGAAGAGTCAGTCTCTTCATTCCTCATACTCGCTCATCAGTTCTTGTTGCGAGAGATCATGCAGAATGAAGAGACGGATTCCCCATTCGGACAGCTCTAATGTCAACTGTGAAATGGAAACTCTTTGCCGGATATGCTCAACTAATTCGGTCGTCATTCATCATGTTTCATTCAGACTACACTCGTCTCCCCTTATTTTGGCCATTACGCTATTCTCGTCCCGCCAGACCCATCGCTCACCCTCCTCCTTAGAAGCTCATTGTGTCAAACTTCTTGAGAGGCAGCGATGCTCAACAATTTAACGCACTTCTAATTTCACAATGATCTATCGGTCTGTCTGACCGCTGAGAGAGCGTCGAGAAATGGGGAGTGCGATAAATTTGAGAACACTTCTGGTCATTGTCTCAGAGACTCATCATAGAACTCAACACCTTTTCATTTCTTTTCACGCATGCAAAATGAGCAACAAAGGTGATTAGGGGGCCTATTTTCTACAGCGTCAAACCGTTCACATCACCACTCATCACCCTACTCGTCATCGTTCTCCCCCTCACGCATCTCAATTGTGCCGAGAACAACAATCTTCTGACTCTCTAACTGACCATTGCTAGCCGGTCAGAAAAGTGAGAGAGCATGACAAATTGAGAGATTCAGACCATTCTTCGAAAATTCCCGTACCAAAACCGCGCATCTTCCGCATTGAAATACCGTAATTTCCTCTCATCTCACACACCATAACGAGCTCTGCTCCTCAGCTCCCCTCTCATGTGTCTCTCATTTGCCATGTGGCACACATAGTTGATCTCCATTGCCTAATCTACCTCCCATCCTTCCATCCTCATTCCCTTCCCTTCCTTTCTCCCGACTAATAGCCTTACTCCTCGCTCCGGATTCTGTGTCTTGTGAAATAATGTTACTCATCCGTAATTATGAGTGTCGCAAGGTTCAAAATATGATTTCGTCTTGTCTTATTGCTTCGCACTATGAGCATGCACATTAAAGAAGGCGTCCCACGAATATCTGGCTAACTGAGTTCTCGATGTGAGGTGGTGGGTCGCTGTTACCCGATGACACTTCCGAAACTCCCAAGTCACCATTTTTCGTTTGAACTGAGTTATGAGCAATTGGCTGCGTGCCAAGTGACCCTGAAAAGCAGGCAACGAGCGAGAGAGCGTGCGGAATGAGGAGAGCGTCCCTCTCATTCCTCACTTTGCATAGTCGCCCGCGCGGTTCGTGGGACGCCTTCTTTAACCTTTTCCATTCCTGAAAGGTGATTGAGTAGGTACTGTGAAACACATTTGAACATCATCATCCCATCTCTTTCATATCCATTATCTGTCCTTTTCTATCACGCGATCTGAGTGTCCCATTCGCTCGTTGACAAGCCCCCATTCCTCCTTATGATCTTTTCCCACATCTGATTTATGCCTTCACCATGCACTCTCGCTACACGCAAAAACGTCGTCAGCTGCGATGGTTAAACTCTCTCCATTCCCTCTCGATCTCTTGTCGACGATGGAAATGATAGAGCATGAGGAATGAATAGATCACCTCGATTTCTATCATCTGCAAGGGAAATCTCACGAGGGAAAACACCACAGCCGATCTGTGATATGAAAGCATCGAATCTCCCTCCCTCATTCTATATTTTGACTGTCTGCTCAGTGACCGCCACTATTTCCATCTCCGTCGCGTAACTACCTACAGTTATTTTATCGCTATGATTCTTCCTTGTTGCGTCTCCTGAGGATACTATGCTGCTTGCGTAGTAGCATAAGGGTTCAAAAATAACGAACCGGTCAGCAGTTTCATCAGTACCAACTTCCGCTTTTCTTTGACGACTGTAGTTTTGAATTTGGAAGCAACTTTACCTTTACGCTTTTGATCACACATAAATATTTTTCTCAGGAGGAAATAAGCATGCGACTTCAAAGTCTAATAGCGAGGGGGCGGAGTGGTATTGTACCTTCCCAGGTGATCAACGATCTTAGACTAACTGTTATCTAGTGAGAACTGCGATGTTGTCCAATCGACAGTTCCCAGTTCCTTCTTTTCGTCACTTTGCGAATCCCTTGATGTCTCTAGTGTTTTGGGATACAATCCTCCTCCGATTTCAAGCAGTTGTGGGAAATGGTTCGACTTCTTTGATCTCCGCTTTGCTGACCGACGGAAACGAGGGGAAAGTTCCATTTAAGACAGCGCACGCGACACAAACTGATGAGTTTAGCTGCTGTTTGCTGTATTGTCTCATGGTCTCGACTTTGTCAATGCGGCCGGCCTTCAATTTATTCAACGCACACGTGACCGAACTCACTGGAAAACTCACCCCGGCTGAGATCATAACCAGCCGATAAAGTTGTTTAAATGGCAAATGTCAAATGTCTTACTCCTCCTCTTCCCTTCCCTCCTCCTCTCGCCCTCCCAGTCGCTCCCAGTATATTTCACATTTTCATCGAGAGTGGCTTCATCCGTTCCCGTTTTAGCCCATTCCGTTCTTGATTTCTTGTCGCGTTCTTGTTGTGGATACTTTCCCGGTCCATTTTTCACACTGTCACATGTTCCTTCTAATCTCGATCTAATTTTCGCCTCTCTCGGATATATGACCCAGCAATTTATTCCTGTCGTGTGGTCTGGGAGTCATTGATGATTCACCCATCTCGAGATGCTGAGGGACAAATCGGGGGTGGTAACCATCTTAGCCGCCCGTCTCCTTGTGAGCATCTCTCAATCCCATCTCTCACTGCCCCCCTTCATTCACTCAGCTCATCATTTCTGGTGCGATGCTCGACTGAGTCTCTCAATTTAGCCTTTTCTTGGCTTTCTGAATAGAAAAATAGTGTGAGAAAGGAAGAGATCATGTACATTGTCCCATTCCGTGGTCTTATTTTCACAGACCAGAGATTCCCGGATGGCCCCATCTCCTGTATTCCTGCCCCTACAGTCATATTCCGTCATCTCCTTTCCATCTCTCGGATAGCGGAAAGGAATGGTCACTAGAACTATCACAATTCGTCGCTTCATTTCCTCTTCAGTCTGACTTGCGAGAGATCATTGCGAATGAAGATACAGAGATTCTGACTTCTCCTTATGGTCATTCACTCTTCCCTAAGTGCTACTCTATGCTCCCGTATATTTGTGCGTCAGTATCTTTCACGCGGAATAGTAAGCAGGATAGCATGACTTATAGGGAGAATGGGGTGCGGGTTCGGTAGAATTGGACTGTAGTCGTGTCTCCTCTCCATTATCCCACCCTCTCCATTATCCCACCCATCACTACACCAATTTCGTTCACTATTGTGCCCGAATTCCCCTCCTCTTTTTGCCTAATCGAGCGGATCATCGTTTTATCGCTCGTGGAGGGCTTCATCTACTGGGGTTTCATATCGGCAGAAACCTATTGCTGCTGAATGCCCCGAAACCTTTCGGACTACATTTTTCTGCTTTCGCAAGCATCGCAGTTATCTATCACTTTTCGATTTACCCGCTCGTGCTGTTGATAATTATGCTCCCTCCACTCAATTCTTGAGCCGTTCATCCGTCAAAAATTCGGTTTTCTTTCTCGCGCCATGCTGTTTTTTGTCTTCTTCTATCGAACGAGAGTTGGGGACAGGCGTCCACTTTCGAATGGGGAGTCCCTGGACACTTTTGCGCGAAGAGTTCTATTGCATTTGTTAGGACACTGACAAGAGAGAATAAGCGAATGAAGTGGGGGAGGGGAAGTAGTTTTTCTCAGTGCTCTCTCCGTTCCACGCAGTCTCTCGTCAGTTAGACAGTATGAGAGAGTGAGTGGAATGGAGAGTTCATTGTTGGAGATGGCCCTGTTCGAGTCCTCCCTCTCGAAACACAATTAGACCCTTCGATGCTCTTAGAGAATGGATCCGAAATGTGTTCCGTGTTTCACTCAACCTTTCTCGACAATGAAATTTCTCTACATCTGCAAATTCGAAAGGTCAACTTAATCAGTTCCTCATTTCGTATTTTATCATCAAAAGGCAGAAAGTAATCACTCCATTCACTGTTCAATGCCCTTGCAGTGATCTATCGCAGCATGACGCAAATGATTTTATTCATAGAATAACCTTTTCTTTAATTGCCGACCTCAAAGTGATGTGCCTGGCTTCATCGGTGTATAACACCAGGCCTCATTGTCTCATGATGACCGCAAAATCGCCTTGATTGTGAAGCAACTTTACATTTATGAAGTGAGTAATCAGTGATCAGAGCACATTGCTAGTAGATTCTTCGACCTCGTATCCATCTTTAGTCTGCTCTGCTCCCTTATCCTCTCTTACTGATCCAATCCCGATAACGACAATTTCTCTCCCTCCTCTCAGTAATGCGAATTGCGACGACGACGAAGCAAAATGAGCAACGTCTTTCGTTTTGAGCACAAGTTGAAACGGAGAAGGGAGGAGAGGTCTACTCATTTCGACTACTAGTCATTTCTCCCCTTCTTTCTTCTTCGAGGAAACAGACATTCACGTTGTTTCCCCTCTTACTATTCCAAAAGGGAGACAACTCATCCCTTTCTCTCCTCATCTTAGAAGCACTTCCATCCCCATTTTCAGTTTCGCTGCTAATTTCCCATTCCGATTTCTGCTGTCCTTCTTCCATCCTCTAAGACTGAGTGCTTCCGTTCAACTTTGATTCAAATGAAGCAGATGTGTTTTCATCTATCGGCTATTTACTTCTCATTCGCACGTCTAGCCGCGGGCACTTTCTGAATCGAACGGGAAAGACGGGCAAAGATGGCACGGAATTCCGAAAGGATCGCATCGCGTTATTTTCAGTACACTCGCCTATATTTTGGTAGAAAGCACAACTTTTTGCGTCATTCCCTCTTTCGCTTCCAGAATTATTCATGCACCCTCGCGTATTGCATTACTCCAAGCAATTTGCGCTGCAGCAACCTACACGTTTTCTGCTATGATTCATCATAACTCGATTTCGCCACGCGACGCAACACTGGGTCTTTTTCCCCCCATAATCTCATTCCGAACTCTTACCTTTTCCCTCATCGATCCCCCGATTTCTGACACAAGAATTCCTGAATAATTGCGTATTTTGATCGGGTAAACTGTACCCAGTTTCCATTGTCCATTTCGCTCGATTGTTTTTCTCTCTTGTTTACTAGCCTCAATGCTCTGGAAAGGACAGCGTTGTGTCCATAAGCTGGCCTGACATTCATCTCTTATGGAGAGGGAGGAGTGTCACGATTAGGTATTCCTTAATGTTCTCATCCTCTCACTTTCGCATGATCTATTGCTGTCAATGTAGTATCGAGGTAGCATGAATAGAGGTCCTGGCATCCCTACTTAGATGGACCCTTCTCACGCTTGCTCGTGATATTATCCCACTTTTAGGGGAACATTAAGAAGCTTTAGTATCGGACAGCACTGCGACTCGTGTGCAATACCAAGAAATCGAGTGATTTACTGGCTTCGCCAATTTATTGCACTCTCTTAACTGCCCGTACAGTCATTTCCCTCCATTTCCCTTCGCCAGGAGTATAATGAATTCCAGTTACTAAGAAGATTCTAGCTGTTTTGTCCATCATTTCGATTAGAGATATCGCGTTGATCCAAATATTTGAACGTACTTCCGCCTCTCCTACTCACTCTTTTTGTTATGACAAATACGATCCGATTTTTGGCCGCTTCTTTCCACTCTTACGCTATCACCACCCGCTTTTTACCTGCTATTTTAAGGTCGCACTCGTAGTGACTAGACCCCTTAAAAACCGCAATTTTTGTAGCGCCTAGCGCACAATCCATTGGGGGTGTAGATATTGAACCCACGAAGTATCTATTCGACCTGATCGCTGAAACAACTGCAATCTTAGATAATTTGGAACGCATAGATAGGAATCGTACCTGTGTATCTTACCTGTGTACACCTCCAGTCGTGGCTGTCTCATGACAACTGTTAAATCGCCTTGATTGTGGAAGCAACTTTACCTTGCCTCCCCCCTCCTCCGACCTTTCCTCCTCCTCACTCTCATTCCAGACTTGCCTCCAACCATCTTCCAGTCCCCTAATTAGAAAGAGGAGCCAGAACGAACTTCCGGCTCAAAAAGGCAGTCGCTTCGTTTCACATTTCTTTGTCTCTGACGCACTGGTCGTCTATTTACCGAGAGTCTGGTCCGAAGTTGGCCCGTCACGGTTTTAATTTCCCCAAGTGTCTTCACAGATTGGCGTCGCCCAGACAGTGTGTCCACTCCATTGTATCGATTGCAAATATGTATCGTTTGCCGAAATTGCTGGCCTTACCAGTGGGTCCCACTTACGACTATAAAATCGCTTGATGTGGACCTTATCGCGAATCTCACAGATGGGTGCAAATGGTACCCATCTATTACGAGATGGAAGGATTGTTCCATGGTGACTGTCGTTACGGACTCCAATCGTTCCATCTCAATGGCTCCTCAATGGGATTGCTGTCGTCTCTTTATTCTGCGTGATCTATCGTTACTCTGGCAGGTTATGAGGGATGAAGAGACGTCTTCCATCCTGACATCTATCGTCTCGATTCGTCCGTAGATCTCAATGGCTCCTCTCCTCAAATCTCTTCCTCCCACTCAGTTCCTCCTCTCTTAGAACGACTGCGCATCCTTGGTATAACTCTCACTGAGACGACGAGTTGCACGTAGCTGGGCGATATTAGAAATTCCCCTTCGAAGAAGACGGAAGAAGATTCATTTCTGCACCAGCAGAAGTACTTCCCTAGACTCTCTGGGACTATTTTATTTCGCTGCTGCAAGCAATAACGCGTCTCAATCCCTTCTTTAGCTGCTATCCTGAGACCACAAATCCGTATCCCTCATACCTCCCCGTCGTAGATACATTCTGAATCCGAGAGACGTCATGAATGAACAAGTCCCCTCCGACTCGCTCCAATCCGTCATCCCCCATGAAATTCGCACTCGAATTCATCAATTCTCAGTCTCAGTCCACTGGTCGTTTTGTTGTTTCTCACTGCTCCCTCGAGAATTGAGTCCTTCTCTCAATAGAAATCTGCTCGTCCATTGGTCATTCCCTGCCTAATTTGCCTCCACGTTTCAGTGCCTCTCCCACCCACTCATTGAGGGTCGGGTGCATGCGACACCCTCTGCAGTATCTGATCATTTATTGTTTGTTTCAGCGCTTCCTCTTCTGCACCTTCTATTCCTTGTCTCTAATTACAATTTGCCGTATCTCCCTTTCCGATCACGATTCGATATTCCGACTAGTCTGTCCTCCTTCTTCCTATCTCATTTCACCTGCACAACTTGATAGGATATGATAATGGACAGGTGATAGCCCACTCACAATTCTCTACGGAGATATCAGCCTGTCTTCCCAGTAGATCGAAAGGGAAGGAGATCAGAGATCGAGGGAGTGTCCTAACACTTCTTCCACGTCAACAAGCACATTGTACAATCTAACTCCTCCTCCGTACGCAGTGCGGCTAACCAACACCAATCTATTCATCGACTTTTCTCTGCTTACAATTAGTATTAGTTTAATATAGCGCAGTATCACTGATATGCCGCATTCTACAAGCCCTTTCGACAGTCTAACCATTGATAGAGTATGAGGATTAAAGAAACGGATTCTCCATCATGAGCCTACTTCCGCAAATTGTCTCCTTGCCTCTCATTCGACTCTCGAATGGGCTTGCTTTCGCTCGCGCGCCGCGATAACGATATTTCGTACTGAGAATCGGTGTCATGAGGTCTATGTATGACATGAGCTGACTTCTTCTGCCCACTCCTTCATGAAGGATATGACTGTTCATTCGTAGCCTTCGTCGATTTGTATTCGTAGCCTGTACACTGTATCTCCGTATATCCGGGGGTGGACGACAAGGAGAGAAACTCAGGGAAACTCTGATATTTGTCATTCGTATTCATATCTAAACTTCCAAATACGATCATCTCTACATTTTAAAGGTTATCACATCATAAGGTACCATGCGGTATGAAGAGATGAATTGTTCATCCTGATAGCCCTACATGCCTCCACTTCATACTACTTCACCTTATTAATGTTACTTTTTGGTCTCTTTGCACCTCGGGCGTAGATAAGTTATTATTACATGTAATGGAAGCCCAGTCATTCATCATTCGCACGTAGCGTTCCTGTGCTCTCTACGCTCTACTTTAGGTTGTACTTGAGTGCAGCGCTCAACAGGCGATTAGTTCCAGATAATGGTACTGTTCTTACGCGGTCACTCGGTGACACCCTTCCTCCCTCTCTGGTTTCTCGCGACCACTAGGCAACCATTAAAAGTGGGCGGAGTTTGGGCTAACCACTAGGTAACCATAATTCCAACCACTAGGCAATCATAAGAATTCTGCCCACTAGGCAACCATAACCTCAACCACCAGTTGCCTACCCGTCGTTTCTAGCGCGCGCTTCGCCTATAAGGTCCCTTTTTTCAAGCACTCACCGGACGGCCTCGAGTTCGAGTGCTGTCCTACCAACGATCCAGGGAGATCGTTTTTTGGATGTGACTAACCACTCGTGGTCCACCACGAATGGTTTTGTTGCGGTATGGGGCTTTCCCATTCAATTATCGATTACTCTGACCCTTTTCTCCTGGTTTATTTACGTTTCGTGATCCATTCCCCCAACCACTAGACAACCATAACCTCACCCACTTGGTAACCATAACCCCAACCACTAGGTGGGGCATTCCCTGCCTAGTGGTTGGGGTTATGGTTGCCTAGTGGTTGCGAGAAACCAGAGCTCCTCCCTTCTCTCTTTCCACTGCACTACTCATACCGCCTCCTTTCTCCATCTCACCCCTCGTCTAATAAATCCCGTCGTTGGACCGGCCCCCATTCCATATACTCATATCTCCCTCCTCCCTTATTCCCCCTTTCCCGTTACCCATTACCCGTGACACCTCATTCCCGTCTTACGATGTCTCAGACTACCGTACTACTCCTTTCCTTGCCTTTCCTTCCGTGCAGACTGGCCGCGTATTTCTGCAGACTCCAAACCTGATTATTTTCCCTCCGGTCGACTTTTGCAGGATGAATGAGACCACAACGACAACGGCAACTGTGGAGGAGATCGTCGAGAACGATGTCGAGTTTGGAGGTATTTAGTTATTATAAGTTATGAATCGGTTGAAACATATCCACAATTAAACTTTTTACCCTCACATCAGTCAATGGCCATGCATGATGAAACATAATTTTGGACCTTGGTACTAGAGTGCGCAATATGGGTCGCCGTCTCTTCATTTCACACACTCTCTCAACCGGTCGAGCGGTGAGATAGTGTGTGAAATGAAGAGACGGCGACCCGTATTGCGCATTCTACTTGGTACTACGTGACAGAATAGCAAATGATAGGGGGGCTTCTTAGCTTTTTGTTGCAATAAGAAGGGATTTCTCTCCATCGGTTTGTGGTTTCTGTGCATATTGTTTATGGTCTAATATTGATACAGTGTGCCACTGGAAGTGTGTTAGAGCCGAATGAATAGAGCTGGCCTTTCAAATTCGCATCGGAATGGTAAATACGAGGCGGTCTCGGGATGCAACTGACCGAGCATCTGTACATATTTGTAGAAAAGATCCGAATGAATGGAATTTGGCTATCATTCAATAGGTCATGAATATGGAAAGGCATCTGGATGCAGTGTGCTTGTTATACCGTGCACCCAATGAGGTTCAATGTCTGTCCCAGCGGACAAAAAGAGTCAACACGAGTACTGTCATGCTCGAATTTTGTCCCTCGGACAGCGACGATGGCCGGTCGTTGACTACTTGTCTCGTCTGGGGAATTATGAGTACGCAATGGCTCTCCTTATTTCACCTGATCTCTCGGATAGAAAACAGCTGAATAATAATGATTACAATTATTCGATTGCGCATGTTTGTTCGCTTATCAGGCTGGCGAGAAAGCATAATGAAGGGTGAAGGCAAAGTCATCCTGTAAATCTTGGTGCTTGCGTCCTGCGGGAGATCACTGCTAGGCCAGTGAATGAAGGGATTGAAAACATTACTGCAGCTTTTTATTCATAGCAACGGAATACATTGGCGTAAAATATAAATAATAAAAAAAGTTCAAATACTCCAAATGAGGAAGGCATGGATAGTTCATCATGTTCATCTCTGATCGTCTATTAGTACTCCTCATCTTAGGGATAAGCCTCCCCCTTCCCTCTCTCTGGATGATATGCATGGGTGTCGAGTAGAGAAAGTACACGACTTTCCAATAGTGCACTGGCCACTGGCCCTTCTTCCTTACTCCTGGAGGAGAGAGAGAATCGCCTAAGGGGTCGATGAGAACACGGGTACTTTTCACTCCTCGTCCCATCCCGAGAATAATTACCCTACGACCGTAACCAGGAATTGGGCACTGAAGTACGGTTAAATTTATATCCCAGCAGTGCTTTTTTGGGAAGCAAAGCGCGATTCTAATGGATCGTAACTCAAACGTTATTCCAGTTAAATACTTACATCACAAAATTGAACACTGCGGTATCTTTTGTACTATGGGTGGGAGTGAATGTCTCACTCCAACCCATTTGCATGCTCAATGAACTTGTTTTGATGGTGTGGAAAGCTGCACAAGGGAGTCGTAACTGCTTCAGTTTTACAAGAATGTAGACGTGTTTTGACGTAGCTCGCTTCCATAAGAAAGATTTAAAGTTTTCGCGAAACGCGCTCGCTTATTCAACATTTATTGAAAAATGTCTGGTGATCATGTTCATAGAACGAACATTACGAGGAAGTGAACCAGTTCCAGACATAAATTCACCGGAAGACAACAATTTTCTCTAAATCTGAGGTCCGTTCAGGGTTCATCTCTCGTATCTCGATCATCTGTGCACTCATTATGAATGTGATGTGTATAATGGGAATCGTTGCCAATTCACTCTCGTTCTACATCTACACGCGACCGACGTTCAATAAACGGTAGACAGTGCTTGTCATTATTCTACACTTTTCGCACCATATTGCATCGTTTTACCTGATCCTTACTAAGATAGCTTGAACCATAAATATTCCCCTCCTCTTCAGTTCCATCAACGTCTTCCTCGCTGCTCTCTCAGCCGCTGATTTCGTCGTTTGCGTCCTTGCAGTGCCCGTATTTTCGATATCGCAACTGCAGAGTCTCATGCCTGGTCAGTTTTCGATTCGTCACTTAGATCATTTTACGATCTCTCGATCTGAAACGAGTCTGTGTTAACTTTGAAGATTGAAAATAATAATATTTCAGGCACTCCGATGATCACGGCTACAGTGATGCTGTACTTCTACCCGGTGACACTCATGGCCCAGACTATGTCAGTCACTTATCTATTTCCTCGTTTTAGTCTCTGGCTCTTGTATTTTCTCTCTAGTCTGTGTTAGTGCTTTTTGGTTTCGATATCGGATCTCACTAAAAATGCACCACTTCCTTGTTACCGCCCTATGAATTTTCAATGAAGTTTACACCATTTCAGGTCAGTCTGGCTGCTCGTGGCCATCACGATCGATCGATATCTCGCCGTATGCCATCCATTCATCGTCGCCAGTTACTGTACCAAGTGAGATATTCTGGAGCACGGCTTAGAGTTCGAACTACGGGAAATCAGAGTCATATCTTTGCATCTGTCTTTCGATTCTGAACGAGACCACGTGAAAAGAAATCTTTCGTATTCTAATATTAGTACAGTAGCTATCGCAGCCCACGTACCTATCCCGTGCGATCCTTCAGTACAAAATACGCGCTGGTCAAATATTTCAATAAAAACGTTCGTATACACGTCTCCTCTTGGTCATTGGCCAGTGAACGAAAGCAATATGGAAAATTCGATCGTCGAAGGGAGAAAATAATATTATATTTGCCCATCTCAGGAAACGAGCGATGCTCACTGTAGCCATCATTCTCATCTTCTCCATTGCATACAATTTCATTCGATTCTGGGAGTTCACGCTCAATGGTACGTACTGTTTCTTTTACCAAAATTAGTGCTATGAAACAACACCACACACAATATACAATACGTCACAATATTTATCAGTGTAGCGTTCTGGCGCTCATCAAGATCGTTATCAGAAGGCCGAAGCTTCTAAGGCACACTGAGAAAGATCAAAGATCAAATTGCAGAGCAAGTGAGCGTCGAGTCGGGCGTGGTCGAAGACATGCTGCAGCCGCTGCTGCGGGCGGATAAGATGTACCTGCTGCTGTACCAGGTTTGAAGTTGTCATTTTCACAATAATCATCGATCTTTCACTGTCCATAGCGAGTTCCTTCATAAATGATCATCCTGAAACTTATCGGGCCAAATTCAGAACTTGCTCACTCTTGCGACGCAGTTCATTCTGCCCGTCGCCGTGCTGTGTCTCTTCAATTTCGAGGTAATTACAGTTAAATTTCCAGAATAAGACTGTTTTTTTAGAAAAAAAATCTAATTTTGACAATATTTCTCCACAAACTTTCGTTCGTTCGCAGGTGATTCTCACCATTCGAAAAGCGACTGAGCAGCGTCGTGAGCTCGTTTCCTCCGAGCGACGAGAGCACAACACCGCCAAGATGATGATATACGTCGTCCTCGGTGAGTGCGCCGTGGTGTGGGTAGTGGGAAATGTCGTCCCGTCGAAAATCGAAAGGATTTTGATATAGTAAACGTCGGCCTCACCAAATAAACTTTACATTTCAGTCTTCATCTTCTGCTATGCGTTCTCGTTCATGCTCAACGTCTTGGAGGTGGGACCATTTTCGAAAATGTTTTTTTTATAATTATTGTATTTCAGATCGTTTATGAGTCCCTCTTCCGATCTTCATTCGGCTATCTTCTCAACGACATCAACAACATTCTCATCTGTCTGAATTCATCCACGTCGTTCATCTTCTACTGCAAGTACAGCACAAGGTAAGCATTCGGCAGAGATCAAAGATCAAAGACCATCTCAGGTATCGTGCTCAACTCATGCGCACGTGCTCGCTGGGATTCGTACTCAAGCGATTTATGGTATCACCCGGAAGAGGCGACAAAGGTAATTAATTAATTATTTATTTATTTTATTTACAAGTTATTTCTAGGCACGGTAATTCTCTCCGAGTGCAGTGCGCTAGTCAACACAACCGTCCCCTCGCCGGTAAGCGAATTACCATAATATTTACGAGATGATGAATCCGTCTCTACATTGCCTATGGTTTATCACCAGTCAGAGAGATCAAAGATGAACTAGAATTAAGAGACGACCGCTCATTATGAGAATTCTAATCATAATCTCATCAAATTCCTTCTCAGAATCGCCCCCGAACGAACTCGAGAGACCACAGTCCGAGATCGTCATCCGGTCAAGGTAGGGTATTCTGGTTATTAAAGAAAAACTTTGAAATATGGGTGATCATTTCCTAATTTCGAACACACGTTCGCCTCGCTGAAAGCCCACCATGTGCGAAATGAAGATACGATTTGCCGTTTTTCGATCCATAGTTGAAAATGATGTGACGATTCCTTCCCCATGACGTCACTATCTATCCTCTCTCTCATTGTCGTTCTCCAGACAGACAAAATACCGGCCGTAAAAGGCGGTGTTTTTCTTTCATTTCCCAATGATTGTACGTCATTTAAGAACCACAAATCGCTGGGGAAATTGTCCAATTTCTTCAATTACCATCACTATTTACAGGTTCATCAGCCCGTTGCTCCACTGAGCTTACGCTTCCTCTCTCTGGAACACTGATGAAGCAACCCGAACGACTCTGATCTGTCTTCGATCTACCGTAGTCCCCGATCACACCACGATGATATCCGCCCTTTCCCATTCCCACACTACCGTTTTCCCCATACGCGTACACACAACGTCATTCGAGAGAACCCCGTAAATATCTCAGCGAAAGGATGATGATGATTATGAATCAGATCTCTCTCCCCTTCTTATCTATCCCCCATAACTTCTGATTTTATCACTTCGATCTTCTACCGCCATTTTTCTCGTTGTTGTTGTTATACCTCATCATTTTATCTCTCACTCGAACCGAGTATTTCTTGACTGTATCTCAAATAGGAAAGAAGCGCCTACGAGCGACATGTTTTCACGTCATATTTCCACCAACGATAAACGCATTTTATTCTCCTCCTTTCCCATTCTGAGCCCTTCTTAGTGCCCATTCCACTTCTTTTTCTTCTTTGGGCGAAAGCCGTCTTGTTCCTGAGCTTGTGATTCTTTCAGAATAGGTAAAGCAGACGTCATCTGGGATCGAATTATTCGCGCCTCGACGGGAAAATTCAACCTTTCATCTCCCCCTCCTTTTCTCCTCGAGAGCTCTCAACTTTCAATCAACTTCTCAAGTCCATCAATTCCTCGTGCAAGCAGCACTCATAATGCAATATCTCTCTCTAATCCGTTCCTTATTTGGCCGGGATTCCTCAATATCTGCCCCTCTCTATCTTCAGTCTCTTTCGTCCCTCTCTTTTTCACATTTCTCTCTTTCAAGGGGAGCGCGAAAGTGGGCGTGGTCTCCCCCCTACTCCGACTTCGTTTCTCCCTCCTTTTTTCGCCTCCAATTTTTCCGTCCGTCACTTGTGCACAACATTCTCGTGTGTCCGATCACTTATTTTGATGAGGTAGTCCAACTGTTTTCAGGCTCTTTCCTTCTCGTCGACTCAAGCAGTGGAAATGTCCGCCGTCCAGCAGGTTCGAATCTCTTCGTTCTCTGGCTCTTCTCCGATTTTTAGGCCACCCTTTTCTCGCACAGTATTCGCTCCCTGTCATGCTCATTCCCTATCATTACGCATTCAGAGCTGTGGTTGGGCCAAAGAACAGAGACGTTTCTCTTCTCTTTTATCCTCTTCATTTCTCTACATCTGCGCGTCCTGTGTAAACTCTTTGAGTGCTGCGGAGAAAGAGTGAAGGAACTCTCTCCCTTCCTCCTTTCCTTCCTCCTCTCTTTCCTACGTAATTCCACTCTTAGAGGTTCTTGTCACACACTTTCTAGCAGCAGAAGCGTGAATAGAGTAGACGAATTTTGAGACAGACGTTTCCCTCATCTTCCTTCCCTCGAGGCTACATCCAAGTTGCACCTGTGCTCAATGATCACAAACTGGTCACAAATCTCAGTTTGCGATAATCATTGATCAAAGGGTACGGTAGCCCTTGCAACCATCATCTTGCTTCAATTTTAGACAAGAGAAAGCAACAATATGTCTCTCGAACGCGCATAATAATACAGTATTCAATTCATAACTGCACGATCTCTCGTCTATTTTCATGCTCCATTTTCATCTCTTATTCTCTCCTTTTCTTATTCCCAGTCAACAGTCCTCGAGAGTAATTCCTCGACCCCCACAGAAGAGAATGAGAAGAGCATCAATGCTAATGGGGAACCAAGACTAGAGAGAAAGCAGTGGTTGGTGTAGTAGTTAGTGTAAGACTGATGGGGCTTAGAAGTAATGATCCGTGGTAGACACTTTCACTGTTAGAGACGACGAGAGACAATGTGGAATGAAGAGAATCAGACATCTTAGTCTTTGAAAGATCTCCCAGTGTTCCCCCAGCATCAAAGTGGTCTCAGGAGACTCGAGGGGAGGCTAAACACATCTCTTCCTCCTTCTTCCCATTGTCTTTCCGTTGGAGGTAGGTCAATGAAGGATGACAACCTCTTTTGTTCCTTAGACGCCTTCCATTTCGGGGAAAAAAAGAGAAGAAAGAAGGTTAGGGACTGCGACTCTACTCCAAAACATTGTCCCTATGCAGTCAGAGTAAGCGAGAGATCATGTGAAAACGAGAGCGTCCGACGCACGCTCATCAAGTCTCAGGTCAGGCGAAAGGCTGGCTAATTCTCATTAGCAGCGAAGAAAGGAGAAGGAGGAAGACAGGAAGCTGAAAATCACTCAATCTTTCTTCGGGGGAAGGGAGAATTCATCCTTTATGCAGCTTCCATTCGGGGAACAGCTAACACATAATTCATGCGCCGAACGAACCAGATTTAAAGATGGATTTAATGCCCCCGTTCGGGAGAAATAATAGGCTACTGAAAATCGGTCATGATGTCTGCCGACAGAATCAAGTCTCGTCACCTCTTCATTCTAAATCTGACCGATGAGTTTGAGAAATTATGAGGCAAATTCGTCATCCTAACAGGCTTAGACTCAGAAATACCTGGAAATTACCTATCGATGACGTAATTTCAGGAGGTAATCGATATCGACATCACGGACCCGGCTGTGGGAGAGGCTGCGAAGAAGATCCAGAGCGCATTCAGGCAAGTTAATTTTATCAGATCCTTTGCCTATTATTGGCTCTGTGCCAATCTTGGGGTGCGCAAACTGTTTTTCTATATCTCGTTTCGCAATGCTCTGTCGTCGATCAGCGAAACCGAGAGAGCATTGCGAAATGATAGATCGAAAATTATTTTGCATATCACAGGTGCCAATAGCCTGATCCCATTGAGCCATCAGCTTGTCGCAATGCTATCGCTATACGGCAGATCTTCTGTGGAGATGGATGATGCTCTCAAAGCAAATAGATCTATGATTCCTTGCCCATCTCTTGCTCATCTTTCTGCTCAAACCGGAAGCTTCTCAATCACAGGGATTTGGTGATCGTGAACCTCTTCATGAAACCCGATTCCCCTCACACGAAACCGTGGGATGGCTGAACCACCCCCTTGATTTCCGGACTTTTGAGAGACACCATCGCCGAAAAAGTGTGTGTGCGCGCCGAAATTTGATCGCTTGAGAGTGATGACATAAGCGCCAGAGAAGAGGAAAGCTCCCCCTTCTTCTTCTTCTCTCAAAATTCATCTTTTAGCCCTCCTCTCTTTTGACTACTCAGACAAGTGGAAAGAGTAGTAGGAGAAGGAGGAAAAGGTCGTTGAGAAACTCCGGGGGTCCGTCAGTCGGACTAACAACTTCTAAATGGCTCTAAGTCACGAGAGGGAACCTTTCCGGTGAATGGATGGAGAAGTCGAAGAAAAGTGGCGCCTTCTGGTGCCATTTTGATGTCATGGCATTCTGATGGGAGAATGGGGCTGAGAACTGGTGAAAGTGGATGAAAAGTTCTTAGAATAAATGGGTGAGACAACAAATTCTCAGATCTCATTGTTCCAAGTATTTTTTTCAAACAGATTGGAGCTCAATCACACACTGATCTCTCATCTGAGACATATTCAATCGCTGTAGCACCAAAGTGACTATAGTAACTTATGTCATTGCAGATTCAAGCGAAAGGAGGCGCCCAAGACGGAGAATGGCGCTGCAGCCGCTCCTGCTGCAGGTGCTGCAGCTGCAGCCGAAGGAACCGCTGCTTGATCTCCCCCTCCCCTTACTTCATTCTTTCCCTTTCCCGACGCAATAACCTCCCCTTCACTTACACTGTACGATTGCTCGAATCTAGCGAATGTAAATTTATTATCAGGCATAAATCATTCCCGATTCTAGCAACGACCAACAATAACAATTTGAGTGGAAACTCAACAATCAGTTTGCGATAACAACAACAAAAAGAAGTCAGTTAACGATAGATAACAAGTAATTTCATCATAACTACGATCATCTCCAGGTGGCAAAAGTGTTCTCGATCTTAGCGTATACTGGATCGTCGTCGAAATGCATCTGTAAATTAATATTGGTCGATTGCAAATCCTCTGTTCTGCTACCCCCACAGTAAAACCACAATATACCCGCAAAAACCAAGCACTCTGTCTGCGAAATAATGTTTGTGATCGCTATAAACCGATTTTCAAACACACCTCTTACCATAATGTAACTACTATTGAAAATTTCAACATACTTGTATCATCTGTAACATTTTTTTTGCTCATATTTTAATATTACAATTGAATACGGGCCATAAACTAGTCAGTCCTCTCCCAGCTTCAACATATTCTATCGCTGCAGCATCAAAGTGACAAGTGGTAAACACTTCAGAACATTCAGAAATCTGGTTCCCTATGCACTTTTTGAGTGATCACACTTTATTACTGCGGCGATAGCCTATTACAACTGGATACAGGACCCATTCTGATCTAAAGGATTCTTCTACTTGAAATGTCTTTACTATTAATGATTCACGAGTCAGAATAATCAATAATTCAGATCTCCTTCTCTCTCTCTTTTCCGCACGTACACCATATCTGCACCCTCCCCCTCCTGGAACTAGGTCGGATGAGAAAAGACACACATTTTGCTTTCCTTGTGTGGTGTTTGTATCACCCTGATAAAATACTGCAACACTAATGTTGATTGGTAAAGGTAATCTCTTGGTTGATTGGTAACCAATGGTAATCATCCATTGGTTCTCATCCAACCGGCCATCATTCGACCTATGTACGCCACCTAGTTCAACTTCTACTAGCTTGATGGCTAGGGACATAGGTGGTCTAGTAGGAACACAATACCAGAGTAGCACTCCATCCCCTCCCCTCCTCACCTGCAGGAACAGTCTCAATCCATCATGCAGCAATCGATTCTTCCTCGGGTCCATTATGCACTCGAAGATACGCGTCAACTGAAACATTCATTGGATAGAAGTATTGTTGAGAGAATAAATTTTTATATTTTATCTAATGCAAAAATTGCACCTATTAAATCCTCAAAGGTCTTGAGGCAAGCGTGAAACACAAATGATGCTTATTCGTCTTTCGTCAAATTGGGAAAAATTGACTTTTCTTCTAGCATAACCATAATCCACCGTGCTCACCTTGGTCAGATTGGCGTCCTTCATCTTGGCGAATGTTCGCTTGAGGCAATCAGTCGTCGCCGAACTCAATTCGCCCCATTCAATCACCTGCAGAGGAGAATATTGTAAACCTTCCATGCACTCTAGCTTATCGTGAACACTGGTATGCCAGTACCTTAACCACTGATTTGGGTACTTCCCCAACCATTGATCAGGGAACCAGTAGGAGAAAACCAGAGCCCGCTCATCTGTGCTCGCGCCACTGTCCGGGGGGGGGGGGACTTCTTCGAATTTTGCCACAGGCAACAACCGCTCAGGATGTTGTTGCCCGTAGTTTCAGAAGTACATACCATACCTATGGAGAAGTAATCGAAATAACTCAGAATCGTATGCTTTCAGGTGTGAATGAAACCCAAATGATGCACCTCAACACTCCGATTTTCGTCAGTAACTAGACGCTCCCTTCTCCCCTCTTACCTTCAATGACATCAGTGTGAGGGCCCTCGACAGCAGTAGATCCGCGACGAGATCCGCAATGTGCTCACGCTGCCAATCCTGAAGGGATTATCGATTTTTACATGACTACCGTAACCTAATATCGAATTTCTCATCACCCAACTTCCGTACCTTTTTCATCGCATCCAACTCGCGCAGTCGGTCCCACAGCGCGTACTGGATCGTGATCTGCAAAGGACCAATGATAATCATTACAACTCGCAGCTGACTAGTGAGGAATCTCAAAAATGTTCCCTTACATTAGTGCTTAATGGGCATGTGAAACACAATTCACCTTGCTTATGAAATATCTCAAAGCTCTCAATCAATCGATAATCAGTGTACCATACCGGGAATCGCTTGTTGTGGTCGGCGAATCGTCGCAGGAGTGCGACGTAGAACGGATTGAACTTCTTCTCCTGAAAATAGGGTCCTTTTCAACGAAAAGGTTTGGTTTATTGCTTTTTCCCGGTCACAAAGACATTATCAATCACCACCTCCCTGCTCGACTCTTATGCACCTAGTGAAACTCAAATCTAAATTTTTCAACCATAACGGTTGTCCTCTATTCCTTCATATTTTGAGGAGTACGTAGATACCTTCAACAGCATAGTGATGAGAATGTGGATGATCTCCCTCTCTTGTGTTCCCTTGAGAGACAATCGAAGCAGTCGCTCGAATGCATCGTCTTCCGATTTGGCAGAGACTGCGAATTCATCGATTATTTTGGAATCAACATTATTCCAGGATCACTGGCGTTTCATTGTTGACACATAGTCTAAAGTTCCTCCACATTTTAGTAGCTTGTCTGTGAGGATCAGTAAAAAAATATTCCGAATTTTTTAGCCAAGATACCAAGGTTCACCTATGTTTCAAGGGTGGCTCATAGTAAGTTGCGGCTCCTAAACGGTGATATCTTCAGCATTTCTCGCTAAATAATAAATCATAAATTTATGTGAATCAACTGACCGACAGAGCAGAATACATTCCTTCTCACTTCAGTGTTCATTCCGGCTCTCTTCGCGAGATCGAGGATCTCAGCGTCGAAATTGAGCTGCAATTTATCCCAATTCAATCATAGTCAACAAAGTATTCCTTTTCTGCCGTACCCTTTCGTAATACTACATTATTCTCCTTATCTTCAGCCTAAGGAGGCCATCAATCCAAGTGCTACAGTATCCTCCTCACTACCGTATTCCTCACCTGCTTCCTCGCTGCTCCTCCAGCCTCCATTCCTACCGTAACCCGTGATCCGTCCGTGGGCAGACGGAACGCCGAACCGACGATCCACCTGAGATGGAGGGACGACAGTGATGACGCAAGTAGTAGATAGAATAGTGAAAGCAATAAGTTCTCGGCAAACCCTATCCAAAAAATCATCAAAATCCAAAATAGGCTCATCCATGTTTCGCTGGTAGCCCATATGTTATTTGAGGCGTCACGAATCATTGGCTATCAGTCTTCGCTTGACAAAATCAATAATCACTCCTTTCACTCCAATGTTTCGCGTGTACAACTTAAGCTTACTGATTCAATAGTTTGTAGTGAATAGGAAATATAGAGCTAAATAATCCAATAAATACCCCACTCACCATCTTCCCCTCTCCTCCGCCAGCATGAGATCCTCCAAGGACATGCCCAGTTCGTGCTCCTTGTTCTATAAATACCGTATTTAGTTTTCTACCGTAACGTGTCGCCATTCTGCCATAATCCTCATCGTTTTCTGTAAAAACCGTAATCAGAAACTGATATCTACCGTAATCGATACCACCATAATCCTGATATCTACCCACTGGACGACTAGGAACGGTGACAAGCTTAGAACTGCGGATGTCCGAGTGACGATATCACAGATAACACAGGGCTGTATGGATGCGATTCCTTTTCAGCCCGTCAGTGTATCTAGTATCTACCGTAAGCTGTGCTACCTCCTTCCCCACCACACCATTCTACCGTAATCCATCCTGACCGTTTCTTTCTTCATCATTCCATGATAGAGTGCCGTCATATGATCGAGATCGGCCGTCTCGAATGACGTCACCGTCTTGCGAAGTCCATTCAGCTCCTCGATCAGGAACCGCATACGGGGTCTGCAATTGTTTTGATGAGATTTTTGCGAAATCACAGTTTTACACAGGTATCAATATGACCGGTTTCACTATTACAATTATATTGCCAATGAAACTCAAGAATCACAGGTCGTATTCAATTTTTTGATCATCATGTTAGATCCTTCGAATATGTTCGCACAATAGGATCATATCATTATCACGGTACCGTAACCCAGGGGTCAACTAGCACGTTAAATATTACTTACCTTGCCCGCCTTTTTTATTTTGGTTATAAAAACAAAAAAGCAAATTCGAAAAAATATGGGTAAAAATGGCAACAATTCGAGATTTTTGTCAAAACGTGCCCGTCTTACACCCATTGGAGCGAAAAACAAACTCGCCTGTCACAATTGTTTTTACCTAGGTAATTGATCCCTGCCGTAACCCTCACCCCACCCCCCTCACTCACTGAGTAGACCATTTCTCTCCCTCATCTTCCAACTGCTTACTCGTCGCAGCGATGAAATCGTTCAGTGAGATGTTCACCGTCCGTTTCAGCGCCTTGTATCCGTCTGAGGACAAAAATGATTTTAAGAATTATAATTATATTTTATAAATGGCAAAATTATTCGAGCCACTGCAATTTCAGTAAACTTGTACAAAAATACTGAAGCTCACATCTGACCAGCACGATTTACCATAAATTATTTTTCCGATTCTCGCAAGCCGGTATTCTATCGAAATGACAGTAAATTTACAACAATAAAGTACGAGTGAAACTGACATCTAACCAGTACGAGAATGAGCGACAATCTCGACTGATCGAGATTCTCTTTGAACTTGGCCAGCAATTCCATCGCCACCTCGCCGCGAATGATCTGCAAGTGAATTTTGAGTTTCATCGTTGGGTCATAATTTAGTTCAACTGTGAATGGCTAATCACGATCGCTTTACTTCTTCTAACAAAAACAACCATTTACTTTCTACAGTATCAAATGAATTTTGAGTTTCACAGTTAGTTCATAAAATAGTGGATTTCCGAAAGGCTAATTCTGCTCTTCCAGCCCGTCAAAATCAATAATATACTTATCTCCTACCGTACCTTGAACGATAGTAGATGGGCGGCGAATACAGCTCGATTCTCCATTGCCTTTCCCTCCTCCTCCAGACTTCCTCCGTCTCGCAGTTTGTTCACAAACTCGACAAAAAACGCCTCGATCAGATGGGACGCTGCAAGGAGATCAGTGTTGAGCGGCCCCTCCAACTTTGGTGTGTACCCCCTCGATTTGACCGTCATGTACCCGAAAATTAGGCGAAAATATTGATTTTTCACACTTGTACCTCCGGAAAACCTGTCGTTGGTGGTTCACTCTCTACACTGAATTAGATCATTGCTTGGAATTATCTCTGCTAGGGTTGGGGGAGGTGCGAAGCCCCCTAGTAAGAGAAATTGATAACTAGAGGGCTGCGGAGCCTCAGAGTAGCGCTGGATAGAATTCTACGGTGCCCAAATATCTCAAAAAAGGGGCCCTGCTAACTAGCGGATGAAAGATCATCAATGAAGGATACACCGTAATCGCCTACACTACCCCCAGACCCGATTTCAGTTCCCGATCGGAACTCACAGATCTCGGCGGATACGGTAGTGTGCACGAGGGCGACGAATGCGCCGTACACGGCCATAATCCGGTCCTGGACGCGGAACGAATCGCAGATGAGACGCAGCAGCGTCTTCGTCAGTGCGGACTTCACTTCTGCAAGGGATTCCTTTGAATCAACCCCATCGGTGCTAAACATCGTAAGTCTGGCACTTACCGTTCTTCGAGTTCCCGAGGAACAGCTCGCCAATGTGGCGGGCCGTCTTGACGAGCGTGCTCTCGGACAACCTGTAATGCATCTTTTCAACCCCAGAAACATACTGCAGAATTTATTCAGGGTTACCATGACTATCAGATAATGGGAGACTATTTGTGAGACAATTCGTTTCATAACTCACAGATTGAGTGCTCCTCTCACTGCCCTTTCCACTTTCCGCCGCTCTTCACCGTCGATCGAGGTGGCCTGCAACATTCACGTTTCTGTTACAACTAAACACTAACGAGAATCCGAGGAAATAATGTGTTTCCTATTTTTATGTCCGTCTCAATTTCATTTTCTTAGAAAAAAGACACGAGTATCCCCTATACAGCAGTGCTCGGAGATCTAGGCAAACTACCGTACCTCTAGCTGCGCCAGTTTGAGATGGGCTGCTCGGGGATTGAAATCGATGAGTTCTCCCGTCTTCTTGTTGATCGTTCGACCGTAGATGTCCTGGCCTGAATGGATAAGGGTCAATTGAGAATCAGAGTATACAAATTATCCCTTCAATCAAAAGAAACGACGACAAAAGCTACTTCGATAGCCGACTGAATACTGATAGAAACGCTGATCTCACCAATCTCTCCTTCCTTTGCCTTCTTCTTATTGTTTCCTCCCTCCTCCTCAGGTTCCTCTCCCTCCGATTCCTTTTCCTCATCCTCATATTCACCATCCTGCGAAACATTTACAATATTCCCTAATTCACACTAGATTCATTTAGGTTCCACGATTGAAGTATAATGCTTACTTGAGATAGAAAACTGATGATTTTGAATTTCACTTTCCAGAAACAAAAATCGATCGTTACAGTTACAGTATCGCTCATAAGTCATTGGTCACTTTTTCAATGCGATGTAATTTTTGAACCAGGAAAGCTGTTGATCTGAAACTTTGGCATTACGAAGAAAGTATATAGAAGACAATTTTGCAAATAATATGGTATCGCAAAAAATCGATATTATTGCATAGTGATGACGCAATCGAAGCATACTATTTCAAATAATCATTATTCCTAGAATAATTTTTTCTATCTTTTCAAACTTTTTATGCGTAGAGATATGTTCGAGGGCTACCCAGAAAAAAAGTTTCAAGTTGATACCGATTGCTGCAGCGGCTGCAGGGTTGCTGCAAATTCAAGGTCTGATTTTCATAACTCCGCTTCTAGACAAGCTGGAGACTCGTTCTAAGGGTCTTTCTGCTTCTTATAGGGAGTAATATATATCCTGAGAGTTTGGTGAAGATTGACCGTCATTTACGTTTTTGAAACCCAAAAGTCACTTTTTCTGATGACCCGAGTTTGGCCATTTGCCATTCCAAGGGTTGAATTTTGTAAACATGTGGTTTTGGTGCAGGAACATTGCAAAACCATCCATGAGTAATATCCCAAATTTTTAGAGCAATTGCTTATCTCTCCGGTATGTTGTACTCGATTTCCGGAGGTATATTCAATTTGAAGAGTGCGATAAATTGAAGAGAAATTCTCTTCAATCTTTTTTCTAACGGTTAAATATAGCCCATACTTTGCCAAAAAATCGGCCACCATCGCATTATTATCGTCGCTCATTTTCAGGGTTCTAGCTCGGATAGAACGCAAGATAATAAATCGCAAACTTTGAAAAGCGAAATTTGTCGAACTGACTATACCTCCGTAAAGCGATTACAACAGATTGGAGTGTTAAGCAATTGTTCTAAAAACTTGGGATATTATTCATGGATGGTTTTGCTATGTTCCTGCACCAAAACCATATCTTTACAAAATTCACCCTTGGAATGGTAAATTGTCAAACTCGAGTCAACTGAAAAAGTAACTTTTTGGTGTATAAAAATGTAAATGATGACCGATCTTCACCAAACTCTCAGGATCTTAATTACTCGTCATAAGAAGCAGAATGATCCTTAGAACGAGTCTCTAGCTTGTCTAGAAAAGGAATTATGAAAATCAGACCTTGAATTTGCAGCAACCCTGCAGCCGCTGCAGCAATCGGTATCAACTTGAAACTTTTTTTCTGGGTAGCCCTCGAACATATCTCTACGCATAAAAAGTTTGAAAAGATAGAAAAAATTATTCTAGGAATAATGATTATTTGAAATAGTGTGCTTCGATTGCGTCATCACTATGCAATAATATCGATTTTTTGCGATACCATATTATTTGCAAAATTGTCTTCTATATACTTTCATCGTAATGCCAAAGTTTCAGATCAACAGCTTTCCTGGTTCAAAAATTACATCGCATTGAAAAAGTGACCAATGACTTATGAGCGATACTGTACAACTACTGTATAACTACCGTACCTCATCCTCTCCATCCAGATCGATTTCCATCTCTTCGCCCTCCTCATCATCAAAGTCATCTGGAAACATATTCTATCTCACAGTGATAGCAGGTTCCAAATTTCCAAAAATCAATAACTCTTAATTACCGTACCCTCACTATCTCCATCTCCCATCAGTTCTCGCTCCATATCATCCATTTCCTCGTCTTCCTCGTCGAAATCGGAGCCCTCGCCGTCGATCATCTGTAGGAGATTACGGTAGCTCGGGATATCGATTTACCTTTCGCCCAATCACTAACAAAAATCTCACCTCATCCTCATCTTCCTCTTCCTTCACAACCTTCTTAGCCTTCTTAGTTTTCTTCTCTCCTCTTTCCTTCTCGAAAAGATCCTTCTCTTTCTCTGCCAATTCCTTCCTCTTCGATCTATCGCACATCTCCAGAATGTCTGAAGAGAGGTCAATCAAAAAAGCAAATATAATATGATTGAAATACGACCAGCCATTGTGGTGATATACATCATTATTTGCATGTGTATTTACTTGATGGAATAAATAATGAATGAATAATGAACGAATGAACGACTATCTAAGAACATTCAGATGCAGGTCCAGCAAGATCCTTCCCCATTTAGCTGATAATAACCCAACCAAGAAAATGAGCAACTAACAAGATAGTCCATCCTTCACGAGGGACTCTCCGATGGTTCCAGTGTTCTTGAAGCCGAGCTGTAATTAGAACATTTTCATTGTTCAAGGCCACAATTTAAAATCGAATAGCCGATTCGAATACGTTTCAAACGAAATTCCTACATTTTGGCATGCGACTCGAGTTATATCAACCCATGATCAAATGAGCCTGATTGTGAAGCTAACTGCTCACCTTTTTAGCGTACTTATCAATCTCCTTCTGCTCCTTCTTCGCCAATTCCTTCTCTCTGATACGACGAGCTGATTCCATCTGAGAATAGTTCATTTATAAATTTCTTTACGACTCCTCGGCCTTATAAGGAATCGAATCGACCGATCTGATTTTACTAGACGAATTGGAATAACTGAATGATAATGATGATGAAACTGGCTCAGGGTATAGTTTCTAGCAATAAAAATAATGAAACACAGTAGGTATATTTGACCTCTTTAGCATGTCGGGCCTCCTCCCTCTTAGCCTCGATCTCCCTTAGTTCCTTGGCACTCTTGGGCACGATTCCATTTCCATTGGGAACAGGAGCTGCGGCCTTGGCTGCCTGAATAAGTGGAAATTATATAGCAAAACTAATCAGCATAAACACACCAACAACACTATTTGGCTGATGTTGCAGCTTTTAAAGATGAAGATCTATTAGAAAATAAAAGAGTCTGAACTGACCTTAGCTGCTTTCTTCTCAGCTTTCGTCTTTTTCTTCTTCTTTTCCTCAGGAGCGCCAAGTTTGTCGATGATCACTTGTTCGAGCTGTGTTAACACTTGATTATTGAACCAAACTTAGTAAAATCAAAGGGTAATCATTTCATAACGAGTATGGCCAATGATAAGAAAGAAATGATAAGAACTCACATTCTTCTTCTGATTGAACGCGGTATTTCTAAGTTTCTTGAACTGTTTAGCCTCTTTCCTCAGTGCTTTGCGTGACTTTCCGACGCCTCCACCACGTCCAGTGGACGAGGATGAGGTCCTCGCCATCTAGAATACCACAATTCAACTATAAAACAATTCAACAACACACAAAAACAGAACAAAAAATTCAAGAACACCGTCCCAAGTTTGAGGAATTTGCATTACCGTAGGGCGCATTGCATTGCAAACTGGCTTTTTTATAATTATTTTCAGATTGACACTGCGCGTTTCACAGGCTGACGAATAATTACAGCATACGTAGTCATTTTCAAAAAAAATTGCAATGTTTTACTTTTCAGGCCATTAAACACCGTTGCCCAATTTTCCGACTATAACTAGGCAATGCCCCAGTGGGCATTATGATTCGAAATAAATGATCGAACGAACGATAGTATCCTTTAAAGATCTCGGACCAACGATTGTATCCTTGAAACGGATTTATAACACTGTAGTAATACTAATAAAGTATATTACAAAGGTTGCATTAGCATTGAACAAGATGTGAGGTCGAATAGAACGAGGTAAAGTTGAAAACATGAAATTAGCCAGATGGAGGGGTAAAATGAGAAGAGATGAGGGAAGGAGGAGGAGAAGGATAGTTACAGGACCAGTCTAATAGACGGAAACTTCAAACATCGAGAGGGAAACAATGGGTAAAATGAATATGATTGGAGGAAATGAGGAAGAGGAGGTAGGGCAAGAAGGAATTCATTTCTTCTAATTATGATGGAATCAAATGATAGGGAGGCCAATACAAAAGTATGAATACGGTAACGAATGAGCTTCGGATCAGGACAAACAAAACAGTAATATACAGTTTAGATTACATAATATACACAATATACAGTCTATACAGTCTAGATTCTTTAAATTGGCACATCTACCGTACTCTACTTGAGAATCGAATAGTAATAAGTGTGCAGCCGAGTACGGAACATTTCCGTTTGATCGTTCAATTCGTCCATGATTTGACCCGGGCCATAAGAGAGATACCACGCTGCACGAGCCTAAAATGAGCAATGAATTACTGTATGAAGGATTAACGTTCAATTTCGCCGAAAAAAATGGTAAAGAGCCAGCAAACATAGTGTGCTATCGGATTAAGTTGAGAATCTTACCTCTTCGAATATAGCGAGTGTTTGTCCGGTGGGAGTATCATCGAATGAGGCAGCAATGGCAGCAGTTTGAAGAACCGTTGCCAATAGAGGATGACTCTTAGGAAGATATCGTCTGTAATGAAGATAGTACACTCTACTAGAAGGAATCATTTATGTATCATAGTTTACCTCAAGACACAAACATCATGCTATCCTCAGTTCACTAAATGCTAATATTGCAGTTTCTTCGAAATTTTAAATAATCCATAAATTCATCCCTTTAGGGATCCAATTCCTTTACTCAAGGATCTAAAGCATTTAGTCCGATATTGCTGCAGCTACACAACAACATTGGAAGTGTAAACCCTCCTCCGCATATAAATATTTTTAATCGTGAAGTAATGAATATAGCTCACCTGTATGCATCCACCAACTTATTTGTGTGCTTGAAGGCGAGATCGTGTCTGTCGAACTTTATAGATATATTCACGATTCTGACGAATAATTACGTTTCGAACTTCAGTTATACACCACCAAACCCCATTGCGAGTCCAGCAAGGGGGAGATTGTATCTCGACAGAATATTTTCGTATTTCGCAAACAGAGCCATTTTTGATTGCAGGTTAAGGAAGGTTTCTGGAAAAGGATATTTTGATTTGTTTCTTGATATTTTTTGCTATACAACATTGATCAAGAAAAAGTAGAGTAAACAAGACGATGAGACATTGATACCTGATTAACATCAAGTATGTTCAATTATTTAAAGCAATACCATTCTTTTCATTCTCGTTCTTACGTTGACATTCTACCTCCTGATTCATTCGGAAAGCCTAACCATGATCTGTTTGTTTTCCGATAAAAATATATACTATCTTATACCTCATCAATATCGGTAGGGTTCACAGCTCCACATTGATCACAAGTGAGTACTTGAAGTGATTCAATCACAATACATACACCCATCGGACATTTTCGACATTTGAGAGAACGGGCGTATCCATCCTGTAATGGATGGGTAGATGCATCGATGAAAGGAACAACCATACCCTTAGCGGATCAGTGCACACTTTACAATTACACTTGAAGAAGTACTGTTTCTCCAGAACCTCTCGACGTTCCTTTGTAAATTTGATCAGATTTGTGTAGGTAATTGTTATCTGAAATGAATTCGGTACGAAAAATATTCGGAGTGTTGCGATCAATTTATCGGTATCATACCTGATTGCTGAATTGATTAATTTCAGGGCTTGCAGTGCGAAGAATGGCCGTTCGACCATGAAAGCGAACGTAAGCATCCGGATCACAGGAATGGTCCAGTGCAGAGAGACTAAATGGCTCTGGTCCGTTATGGGTGTCCCAACAAAGTATACAGGACCCAAAATAGTTTCCTGGTCCTTAAAAAGTTGCCTGGACCCCGAATAGTTTCGTGGACTCTGAAATAGTTTCGTGGACCCTGAAAAGTTTCCTGGGCTCTAAAATAGTTTCCTGGACCCAGAATCGGCTGAGCTGGACGTGGAAAAGTTTCCTGGACCCGAAAATAGTTTGCTGGACCCATCACTTTCCAAATGATAAATAAAGAGTGCAAACTGACCCCAGATAGACGCCGTGACCTACTATAGTGTGCTCCTCAAAAGCGATACCGAAGCAATTGATAACACTCTGAAATTGAGAAAATGTGGAAGGAAGAGAGATAACGGAGCTAAGATAACCATTTTGTCTGTGATAACCATTGATATACACATGATAGGGGTAGAAATTGACGCCATCAGGGTATCCTTGAGGAACGTACGGATTCTTGATCACAAATACTGGATTATTATAGAAATAACTAACTCGTCCGAAGATTCTCAATAATTCTGGTGCTTGAACCATAAATTTTTCACCGACGTAATTGGGAAGATCAGCACAGAGAGAAGTATAGTAATGGAAGTAATCTTTAGATTTCTTAATATCTTCCGCATCTGAAGTGTGATCATTTTGATCGCGAACAAAAGTGTAATAAACGTACGATCCATGAGGTCATCGAAACATCTTCCATTGAATGCTTTGACAGACGTCGAATCTCCTTTGTACTTTCTGATCAGCAACCGACCCATTTGTCTAAGTTTCGTGAAGGGGGTTTTGAAGAGCGAGTTGACGATAAACGAGCATTCGTGCTAAAAAAACCGAATAGTAATTGAAAATTTAGCCTCACTCATTTCCAATTCAAACAAATCAACATTTATAAACGGTACCAACCTTATGAATACTAAAATCATACTTCTGGCACTCTTTGCTGCAGTAATAAACAAATTGGCATCGAGTGCATCTCTTCAAACTATCACCAGGTGGAGCCCTGAAGGTCGAATCTATTGACATATAGAAATAGCACGATCAAGGGTCCGGATCGTCTACAAACATACCTCTGGAAGCAATAGGAACAGATGTCTTTCAGATAGGGATCTTCCACAACTGCGACGTACGGTTCCTCTTCGACGATCGTACACATTTCGGCTTAATTTCAAGATCATTAAAACAAGAGTCAGCGAGACAAAGAGTGAGAAACGTTTTCTAGAAACAACTAGTTCCCTAGTTGTCCCCATGCTTGCAAGCACAGCCCCCCCCCCCTTGTCGGTCATTCCTCTCAAGGAACGGGTAGATAGACATTTCTTACGAAAGTGCTTATTGTTAGGCTGTTTATGATTGAACAGTGCATTCACGACAGAATAAGGCCAAATGAAGTGTCCGTATAAGTTGTTTTCAAGATATGGTGTAGGTATCGTATACCAATTTTGTATAAAATCGTCATAATTTGTGATCAGAAATTTATTCACAGAACATGGGAAATCAATACGCATGAAACATGAAACGAATGGATCAACTCGCAAAGGAAGTGTGCAAGTGAAAAATGGAACAATTATCGACGAATGTCATTTGGCAAGCTGAAACTTGAGAGAAACCATGTAAAATGAGTGTTATGAATTATCTACAAGTGAAAAATGGGACATATTTACAAAGATGATTTCTCTTAGCAGAGCAAATTTTCTATTAGCTATTAGTGGAAGAAGAACAACGACACGATAACAATGGTAATAACACACTATTGTTGTATTTACAAGGGTTTGTGAATCGAGAGCACGAACTAGTGGAGTGTGCGGTATCAATAAATCTCTAGCACTGTATGTACATGGTTATGGTGAAGCTTAGTAAAGCATTCTATTTTAGGAACATGAGTGTGATCCTATTGAGACCTGCCTTTGATCTGTCTGGCATTCTTGTGTCTTCTCTGCAGAGTTCGCTTGTAGCTTACGAGAGCACTGAAAATAAATAATGCACTACTTGTCATAATTCACTGCCAGTTTAACCGATAATTAAAAATATAATTTTACTTACAGTTTCCTCAACTTCGTTTCACCAATTTGATCTCTGATCGCACGATTAGGGCACAGCGTCTCGAGCGCTCTGAATATGGTTTAAATATAATATTGAGTAGGTGGAACTTTCCTAGTTTGCAACCAAGCCCCGCCCACTTTGACTCCGCCCCCTTCACTAGGGGCGGAGCTTAGGCACGGTACAGCCCTTAGATCACTCTAAACAGGTGATTACTAAGCAGCATATTCCTAAGCCTAAGCAACCTAAGCACTTTCACAACAAATAATCGTCCCTTCATTACGGGGGAGGACCAAGTGGGCGGGGCTTGGTTGCCAACTAGGAAAGTGCCCCGCACACTCCACTAGTTCGTGCTCTCGTAAAAAATAAATGACGCTCACTTCAGTCTGCAGGAAGCAGTGTCAAGCTCGTAATCGACTTGGGCGCGCTTATCGAGGCTTCTGAAGATATTCGAACTAGTTATTTAATTCGGTCTAGTGTCGAACGCAGATAAAATGATCGCATTTGATTAGTTACCAGTGAAACGTACTCGTAATTACCAGAGTGCTCCTCGAAGCGTATTCTCTTTCTGACAGGAGCAGAGACTTTGCTAATGGTCACCGACGGTCCTAAAACGATTATTTATTGATCTGCTAATCTTGAATATTCGGCCCAGGCACTGAAGTAATTTTCACAAATGCTCACCTTTGCGCTTCAACGGTTTCTCTGAAGGAAGAGTGGAAGTCGTGGGTTCTGCGCTACACTCATCGGCCTATAATTTTTAATTTTCGAACAAGTATTCAATTAATGCACAACCAAATATTTTACTGCAACGAAAGAAACTGAACCTCGCTGAAGGAAAGTCGTGGTTGGAAGACCGAGAATGTTGAAGAAGTCGACGAGGGCGATTTCAGAGGAGTAGAAGAGGAACATGGAGAGAAGTATCCCTCGTCACTATCAATCTGAATATCACTCAAATTAGTTAATCAATTTCGATCAATGTGATCTTTGGGAACAGGGATGAGCACGAGGTCGGATATCGGACCATACCCCCGATTTTCACCTCCTGATTTAAGCTTATAACCACCGATTTCGGTAGCAAAACCCGCGATTTTCAGAAAATATCTTGTTGAACCCCCGATATTGTACAATTGTCCGAGGATCGTGCTCATCACTGTTTGGGAAAGGAAGTGTCCTTTGACGAGGCGAGAAGTAAAAAAAAACACACCTCGAGCTTGGGTTGATTGCGAGGGGAAAGGAGTCCGGGAGACGCTGAGAGTATGGGAGACGAGGGCCTCGTGTTGGTGGGAGTCACGTTTTCGAAAATCTGAAATAAGCTCGATGAAATTTGAACTTCGTCGAACGGGATGTTTGTAAAGGAAATTTTTTTTGTAAAGGAAATGGACGAAATTTCGCGAAAGAAACAGCAAACTGGAGAGGTAGTCTAGATGGAACAATGTCCATTAAATCCCTTGCGCACCTCAAACTTCCGCTCGCTATTGTGCTTCCTCGCGAACTTCTTCAACGCCTCGACCAGAGACATGTCTGAAAAAAACACGATGGTAAGGTAAATATTTATTTATTTAAATATCTCCGAAACAGCTGATTGGAAAGCATCTAACACGTGTATGCACGAAAGTATAAGTTCTACTCGCTAACACCGAATAAACTAGGAAAAATAATAAAAGGAACTCTGAGAAAATCGAGAAAAACAACTGCGCGCGCGGGGAGATCAAAAAAGTGTGGAAAAACTTAGTCATCACGATCAATATTTTCAACTTACAGTAATCCGCGAAGTAATTTAAAACGTACCGTATTCAAATCAATAACTGAGTTTTTTGTAATTATTTCGAAAATTGGGCTCTTTTGAAATGTTAGTTAGCCTGTCTATCATTCCTCAAGTCTTATCAGTGATGAGTGTGACTCAGAGAAGAAACCAGACATTTCCTTTCGTAAGGAAAATGTATAAGAATGTACATGAATGTACATGGAAACCCATTCCATCAGTCGGACACTGTCCACTTCATTGAACGAAACCACAAGTCATGAACTTCGTTCGTGTTTTCCTCATCGTTTCAACCCTTCTTATCGTCTTATCAGCTGCACCATTCAAGAAAGAGCTTGGTAAGTATCTCATGATTTTTATCCCTCGCTATCGCTCTGACTTTCATTGAGCATAATTATTTGATACTTAATTAATAAAAGACACTATCTGACTCGATCGACATAGTGTTGGCATTCTTCAAAATACAACCTATGCTCTTTCTTGCATGATAGGTAGTGCGTGATGAGTGTGTGCGGGGAAGGGGGTTTGCTAAGCTTCCCTGCTTCTCCGCGCTTCAGGCGGTAGTGAAAAGTGCATGATGACGTCACAGGTCAAAACGCGTAAATCGAATCCAATCGATTCGGGAGTGGTATAGATGTGTTCCTCGTCGAATTCTAAGACATTTTTACTCGGGGACATTTTTCGCTCAAATTCCATAAAAAGCTGAAAATCGATAAATTCGAAAATTTTGACACATTTTATTTTTTCTCACTGCTTTTCCGATGCAAAGGGAAACGTTTTATTTTCGCAATCGATAGCTATTATATAAACACACTTTCAGTTAATAGGACATATTTTTTCAAGGAGGCTAAGAATGTTCAGGAAGCGAAAAACAGCGTCCAAGTGCGAAAAAAGTTTGATTTTTGCGCTTACAGTACCATGTGCTAATTTACGGTTCCCGGAATTTGGCAATCGCCGTTCCGGCTCTATTTCATCACTTGTTTATCTAGAGATTAACAATCGATAGGTCAGTCTTTCACTGTCTGTAATCGAGAGATGATGGCAATAGTCGATGAAAGCACTGCGTGCAGCTGCGTCAGTGCTGTGTGGATTACGATTCTGGTGTTCTTCTGTCTGTGAGTGCCTTCTCCTTTTCCGTTTGCTCTAACTTAGCTCCCAGACTTTCTTTTTTTGTGAGTTACATGATGTGTATTAGTCACTTCTCGAAATTTTGAAAGTTTTCCTAATTGAAAGACATACAAGAGTTCATACAAATAGAGGAAAGACGCGTGCCGATTTTCTCACTAATACACATCATGTAACTCACAAAAAAAAGAAAGTCTGGGAGCTAAGTTAGAGCAAACGGAAAAGGAGAAGGCACTCACAGACAGAAGAACACCAGAATCGTAATCCACACAGCACTGACGCAGCTGCACGCAGTGCTTTCATCGACTATTGCCATCATCTCTCGATTACAGACAGTGAAAGACTGACCTATCGATTGCTAAACTCTAGATAAACAAGTGATGAAATAGAGCCGGAACGGCGATTGCCAAATTCCGGGAACCGTAAATTAGCACATGGTACTGTAAGCGCAAAAATCAAACTTTTTTTCGCACTTGGACGCTGTTTTTCGCTTCCTGAACATTCTTAGCCTCCTTGAAAAAATAAGTCCTATTAACTGAAAGTGTGTTTATATAATAGCTATCGATTGCGAAAATAAAACGTTTCCCTTTGCATCGGAAAAGCAGTGAGAAAAAATAAAATGTGTCAAAATTTTCGAAATTATCGATTTCCAGCTTTCAATGGAATTTGAGCGAAAAATGTCCCCGAGTAAAAATGTCTTAGAATTCGACGAGGAACACACCTATACCACTCCCGAATCGATTGGATTCGATTTACGCGTTTTGACCTGTGACGTCATCATGCACTTTTCACTACCGCCTGAAGCGCGGAGAAGCAGGGAAGCTTAGCAAACCCCCTTCCCCGCACACACTCATCACGCACTACCTACCATGCAAGAAAGAGCATAGGTTGTATTTTGAAAAATGCCAAGTTCCTTCACAAATATGTCGATCCTCTCAGATAGTGTCTTATAACCATTTTTTCAGTGAAGGAATGCAACTTCTTCGGCTACTTATCACACGGAGAGTGCAAGTGCATCTCGGGAACTTCTGGAGAGAAATGCGATGAGTGTACGTTTCATAATCATTCTAGATAATATGATTTTCAAATTAAATACGCATACTTCGTAAATCTTACCACTTTACTTTCAGATAAAACGAAGATGTGCGATGACCTCGGAAAGTGCCCTCATTCATGGCAATACTGTGCTCACTTCAACATGGACTGCTACTTCACTCCCAATTGCTTGGACAAGAGAGGATTCTGCATGCCTCTGAACCATGCCCCGAACTCGATCTTTCACTCGAACGAGTTCTGATACTACTATCAGCATCTATGATATCTACCTATAGATAGATAGATAGATTACTCTAGCCGTAGATACTGTTATTGATCTAAATGATACTGTCGTTCAAAAGTTGTTGTCTGTACAAAAATCCTGATAAACTGATGAGTACATCCGATGTCGACTTGGTTTACGTAATTGTTCCGAAAATAATCGTCTTTCGAAAGGCATTTTCGTGATGTTGGACATCCTTCAAATTAGTCATGACAGGCGCCAGATAAGAACCCTTCGCCTATAAAGGGTGTAAAGACGAGCGATCTTCCCACTATCTCATCTTCCTATCCACTCCTCATTGAAACAATTTCCAGCCATGACTTCTCCACTCCTTCTCGTTCTCCTTCCGTTCCTTCTTATCTCTCTATCCGACTCCTTTCCCACTCCGACACCGCCTATCAAACAATCCGCTGACTTTCCCAAGATACTCGGTAAGATTCGTGGTGACGTTTATTAGTGATCAATTGCATTTTCAGTGGCTGAATGTAACAACAATGGATACATCAGTCACAGTAAATGCGTCTGCATCAAAGGGACGTTCGGATCGACTTGCAACTACTGTAAGTAATGAGTTCTTTTGTAATTACTAAAGTAGACTAAATTAGACTAATTAGACTGAATGACGAAAACATCTTTTCGTTTTTCGTTTCTTTATTAGATCTGGAAGAAGGAAAACAATACGCAGTAGAGAAAGAACTATTTTTCTTACGAATACCGAAATAAATCGATCTATTGTTACACATTTATTCTGACCCGTTCTCATCAGACGTTAATGCCTATCACGATAAACGAATTGGATTGAATTATTGCAGATCTCGCCACGAAGTGTGTGGACCGTGTCTGTCCGTATTCTTGGATGTACTGCATGCCCAGTTCCATCGACTGTTTCGTCGTTCCTCATCGATGCAGGGACAGAAGAGGATGGTGTATTCCACTTGAACACCCTCCTACCGCAAGACTTACGAATGAGGAGGAACTTGATTTGACTCCCTAATTGTTATGCTACCATCGCCTCTTGTAGTAATCAATCGCCATTGTTGTAATATCTGTACAAATAACACGATAAATAGTTCAAAACATCCTCTGGTCTTTAGTAGTGCACTTCTAAACAATTCTCAAACAACGTTATTCATTACTCTGACAGTTCTTCTTTCGAAAGAAATCCATGATGCTACGTCTTATTTACGTAAGGAAATTTACGTAAGTGAAACGATGATGAGTCAGAGAGATGCATTACGACCCTTTATTCATATTAAAGGCTCCACTTCATCCCGCCAGTCTATCTTCCCAACTTCTTCATCTTCAGAAAAAAATGAAAATCGTCTCACTTCTTCTCATCATTCCTCTCTTTCTGATGACATTATCAGAGACGAAACACTTTGATCTTTGGGAGAGGAGAATGGGTAAGAAACCTCTTTATCATCATCAACAGCCTATTCCAGACTACCGATGCAATAACTTGGGCTACATCAGTCACAACAAGTGCAGATGCATTCCAGGAGCGTCGGGGAGAAGATGCGAACACTGTAAGTGATCAATATTTCATTCCTTCATAAATAGGATTCTGCAATCGATTATTATCGCCAATGTACGTTCACATATCTCAAAAAAACCCATGAATAAACCCAACTGATTTGTAGATCTGGCGATACTGTGCGATGCAGACGGAAGATGCCCCGATTCTTCAATGTACTGTTCCTACTTCAACATTGACTGCCTCTACTCTCCCGAATGTAGGGACAAACGAGGATGGTGCCTTCCATTGAATCCCGTTGCTTTGAAGGTCCACGCTTCGAATTCATTCCTGTTTCGCAAATTCATCGCATACCATGACCAACCGAATTTGTAATGTGAATAGTTTCATCGTTACTCCTTCGGTACTCTAGGTACAGTATTCGATTGCCAACATTCGCGTTCAAACAACCCAATAAACTGATGAATCCACATCCAATTTCGCCTCTATCGCGTTGGGAACAGTCAATATTGCCAAACATGGAAATCAATCGAGACACGCGCGCGCAATCATCGTCCTTTCCTCTGCAAAGCAGCCTCCGAAATGACTCACCTTCCTCGCCCCTCTCTACCCCTCAATT
>LS485433.1:53365-92365 GCA_900490705.1 Pristionchus arcanus
CCTCCCTTCCCCCCTCCTCCTCCATCTGTCCCTTCCCTCCTCCTCCCTCCTCCTCTCAAACCACCTTGACCCAACCGGGTGTTCCCTCTCTCTCCCCTCCCTCCGCCCTTCTTCGGAACACGCACTACTAGGTACTACCCCTCCTCTTTCTGCCTTTCACTTCCCCTTTTTTCAATAGCCTCGAATCGATTGAGCATGTATACTGTATTTTACTTCTCGATTACTGTAGTAATCAGCCTCTTTCGAAAGCATAATGACCTCATCGGACTTCAATCTCCCTTTCTCTTCTCCCTTCCCCTTCCCCCTCCTCCTTATCTATCCACACTGCTCACAGTACTTGTGCCTGTGTCTGATCAATGTAGGCTGAGAGGAGGAGGGGTGAGCGAGAGAGTGAGAGAGAGGCCAGAGATAGAGACACACACTCTGTATTTGGTTGCTCTGTCACCGCGCATCGTGCCATTTCCCCCTGAGTGTGCTTACTGATCTACCGCCTGTAGGCGGCCCATCCGCGCCCTCGCGTCACTCCGCATCTGGCGCGCCCCCATCAGACCGCCCAACCGTTTCAGGCGCGCCGACGCGATGCACGCGCTCATGGTGCGCGTGCTCGAGGGCCGACAACTGAATTCGGCCGGCCAACTCTTCTCCATCTCCGACTATGATGTCATCACAGATCTGGTAAGATATTTAATTAGTCCGAGAATATCAAACTTCCGCCTTCCCACTTCCTTTCGTTAGTTCCGAATTGCAGCACACGACATTCGCTAGACTGAAGGATATATTCAATGCGCAAGGATTTCTGGAGCGGGAGGTCGACAAGGAAGTAGTCTCGATTGTAGTCACCCGAATTACGGCTGCCATTAGGTAATCGATAAGTCGATCTACAGTAATCCAGGGCATTCGTTGCAGGACGACAAATACTATGGAGACTTACTGCGCTGAGATGGTGGACGTATTGATTGCTGCGTTACGGTAATCAATCGATAATTCATTCATTCACTCAATATCTAAACCTTCAAATAAATGTACATAAAATGCACGAGATTGTTGACAAGAGTCGGATGTCCCTCGACGATGTCTCTATAATTATTAATTCGGAAAATAGAGTATCGTTCAGGCATCCGATGGTTGTTCTGGAGCGAGGAGAAGTTGTCGATTCACCCCATTGCAAGATCGCCACTGAACTAATTTCCAGTCTTTTCCTCGTGAGTTCGCTCTACTTTCTTACAATGTTTGCATACCTTTGAAGAGCCGCGAAATTCGATATTTGTGTGTAAAATCACGAACAAATCGTGGAAAAAAAGAGGTAAAAAAGAGAATTTGCAGCACTACTCAAAGAAGTCCGTGATGACCCTGGCCATTCCTGTCGCACTGCAGGCACTTTCCACCGGACATGCCGATCTGGTTTGCAATTTTTATTTATTGTAGCAAAATCACCACAAAAATTTATATGAAACTGAAATTATTTCAGGACAACGGTGTGAAGTTTTCCATAGAAATTAGTCTTCATTATGTTCTCGGTAGCACAGCCTAGTCTGACAATCTTCGTAGACATCATCATCTTGATTTTCTGACATAATGACCTTCATAATATCATTGAAACTGTTAGATAGATGGCCGATTCATCTCAATATAACAAATATGAAGACCAGAATTATCTCCTCTTTTCAGGTTCGATCCACTACTTCGTACATCTCCCTTGCTGCCATCTACAACCATCGAGCTCTTGCCCATTACTCCCTACAGATTATCTCACTCATCGTTGCTGGTTAGTATCCATTTTCATTTTAATAATTACCGAAAATTATGACCTAAATCGGGTTGTTACCTCCAAACCACATGACGAACCAGCTCATAGAGAGTCATCATCTTCCCTAAACTATGCTCAGCCCTTCCTAAACAGTAGCATCCCCCACTGCCTTTCGGTCAATGCAAACATGGTGAATGAAGGAGGGAAGAGAAAGGGAGAGAATGGGGAACCGACTGGTAGGAAACCCGAGACTCCTCTCTATGTAGTCAAGAGCACTCATTCTCATAGCTCACCTGTGCTCGAAATAATAATTATACCCATCGAAACGGAAGGGATATTATTTGGCTCTCTTCGACTGTTTGCCTGTTACGGCAGTGACTTCTGATCTACCTTCTTTGACCAGCGTCGACTTAGTCATAGGAGTGATCAGAAAAGGGAAGAGAAAGAAGGCAGAGAGAACGATCTCCGTATCAGAATGTTGACTAAGCTGACTCAGCCTTTTCTCATTGAAAATGTCTCCTTCAATTCGACGAAAAACGTCTCAATGCCCTGAGGGCACCGGTTGCAGACCAATTAGTGAGATTGATTACCTAATTATGACGTAATGAGAAGGGACGATAGCATAAATTAGTCGCACGAGGTCACGAACTACTACGTCACGAGCTTCATCATGACTCTCCTTCAAACCAGTACACTCTAGCCCCCCTCTAGCTGCACTCTCTCCGATCACCACACTCTCTCGTCGTATCTTTCGTGTCTGCCCTCTCCTCAATCAGCGCACTCTCTCGGGCGGGCAACCCGTTCCAAGGCCTTTTGATGACGAAAGCAGTGAGAAGAGAAGGGGGTTTAGAGAGTGGAAACGAGGGAAAGAATGGATGATAGGAAAGGAAAGATCAGCTGATGGATGGAGGGATGTCAATGAAGAATGGGGTGGAAAGTAGAACAGATGGATTAGATAGTCAAAACAAGGCAGTGGAATTGTATGGTGGAACTATTTCTGAAAGAATTTGAAAGGCCACTGACCTTGAAGCCCCCTTGAATTCATTAAGTACAAAAATAAATTATAACAAGATTCAATGCACTGAAGAAAACTAAAACCACGATAAATAATTATTTGTGCAGATAACGATCTACAAATTCTGTAATGCCAGTTGAAATAACAAGATGAATCACCATTTCAGGCAACTATTCCCTCTGTCGAGTTCTACCCCAGATTTATCCGGAGAATCGAGAGCCAGTTCATGCCCATCTCCACCAATTGTTGAGGTGAATACTTTTGAAATGGTAGCACGATTAGCATTTGGCACTTGAAAACGCAGCGCTCTTATTCAAAAAAAATCTTCAAATGAGGATTTGCTTCGAATGAGTTTCACAGTGTACAGAATAGTAAGAAATCAGTGACGAATTTGATTCAGCGCGTCGATTATTGGAAATAATTAATTATAGATTACTGGACACGGCTGAGGCCGCGGATCGAGTCTCGCTCATCATGCTGGCAAGCATCGTCGCCAATCACAAACCTGATGTAAGCACTGTGACTGAACAAAGCTCAGCAAAATACTGATATTGGCCCCACTTGGGAAGGTCACGATCCACACCAAAATATTTCTTTGGATTCGTGAGATTCTTCTGAAGAAGCAATCTTGATAGATGATAATCATGATGAAAATGGGAAGTCATTTCATTCCAGCTCCTTCTTCCCTTCCTTCATCCTCTCATCCGTTATCTTCCCTCCTCTGCCACGTGCACTGCCGTCCTCCACATTCTCAATTCGTTCGTATCGCAAGGAAGAACGAAGGTGAGCGCTTTGATGACACTTGGATAGATAAAAACATCCAGATTAGAACAGAAACCAATGGTTGCGTCTAAAAACTAATTATAATCATGCAACGTCTGCATTTCATTGTTCTCACCTAGCTTAGCATTCATCATTCATGATTCGAATATTCGAATACTGGATATTGATTGAAATAGCCTAAATAATTTAATAAATAACAGGAGCTGGTTGACTACGTGCACGTTCTATGCAAGGCTATAGATGATCCTGATCTCGCTTCGAATCATGCACAAATTGCTAAGGTGAGCAAAAGAAGAAACTGGTTGATGAAGAGCTGATGATTACATCAGAATTACGCTCTGACCATTGCCCTGTATGGTAGATGTTTGACGGTGACTTATGCACACTATTGAATGAAAAACGAGGTGTTGAATGACAATGAGGAGGGATTTTTTAATCGATAATTTTTCAGATTCTCGCTTCGATCGGTCGTCGTTCGCCCTCATTGGCTTCCCTTGCAATGGACAGTCTCGTCAATTGCACTTATCGGTGAGACCAGAAATGGATTGTTTCTTTTTCTCGATCGGTTATGCTTCACAGCTAATATTTGTGCTAGGGCCATCATCGTCAATGATGAACGACCGAACAAAAAGAAATGACATAAAAAATGATTGCAGTCTGTGTTCTGGCTACGATAGTACAGTGAAGATGACACCGGGAGGAAGCACGGAGAGTGTTACTGCAGAGACACTGCCTGTATTGCTCACCCAGATTGAGAGTGAGTGCATCGACGTGCTAGATAATTTGAGATGATTTTTCACAGACGCAGGTGATTTGATCTGAAGACGATAGAAATAGCGGAGCTAATGTGTTTGGACCTTTGGGGCATGAAAGCAATTACGCACTCCAGGTGTTGGCGAGACGTACCCGCAATCCCTAGCTCCGCATCTGGGCACACTACGACGACTCGCTCGCTTCCCGGGCACATCAAGGCAGATCGAGCGGATACTGACGCACAGCGGGTGAGCATTGCTGACGCGGTTGATTATATTCAGATTTTCGACGAAAATTGTTCAGGATGACGGACGATGACGTGACGATAATCTCCATCAAATCGGGAGCGTACGAGAGCGGGCATAGAGGTTCGTAGAGTGGCTGGAATATGTTCGAAATCTTTATGAGAAAAGAACGTGCGAAATAAACAGAAGAATTCAATTGATAAATGGATGAGTTTCACGAACTGCATGAAACAGAACATGCCAAATAAAGAGGCTTTCTGGAAAAAAATCCTTCTGAAGAATAATTGCAAGTAATGGAAATTAAAATAATCTGCAGATGCCTCATGCGATTCCCTCTCTCTTCTCTCCAAACGCAGTCTTCCCCCGCCCTCCTCCACCACTTCCACTATCAATAGCTACAATCTTCCCGGATATTTGGGATCGTTAGTTTCTCATTCATTTATCTTACTTTTACATCTTCTAATGCATAACCAATCTTCAAATGAAGTATCAAATTATCTCCTGAACAATAAACTCTTTCGCAGTAGTGCCCGTGCCTCCTACGGAGCCAATGGAGTGGACGCGTCAGCTATCGAATTGGACAAGAACACCCAAAATCTGGCAAATCTCTACCAGGTACGATATTTCTTTCTATCCTTCTCCATCCATAGGCCTTTACCTTCACCTTCTCCATCAAACAAATTTCAGAACAATCGCTCCTCTTCTTCCCTCTCGAAGCAGTTCAGCAAATCGTACGGTAGTATGTTGCAATCTCTACAGCAAAGAAGTGGATCTGATGCCCTACAGAGTGGAAGCAACACTGGAGTTTCTGCGGCAAACGCGACCAATACGGGTATGGACATTGCATGATAAAAAAGAACTGTCGAGAAAAAAATACTGTCGCCCAACGCAGGGCCATTAGGGATAGAATGGTGTAGTTGCAAAACAATTACGATAGTAATTCCAATATGTTTCATCCATACTTCAACTTCGAAGCGAGAGGTGTTTCACAGCACTTGTGGCCTACAATCAGTATTTTTTTCTGTTTGGGCAATACATTTATTTGCCTGTTCAGGCTCTCGTGAGTCATCCTCCACTCATCTTCCATCTCGAGGATCCATCGCTCCCATCCACATGCTGTATCCTCCTTCGCCCTATGCCCCTCCTCCCAAGACCCAGACCCTACCACCTTCATTTAACCCGCCCAGCACTTCGGTTAGTACTTCGGTTTTCACTCCATTCTATCGATTTTTCACCTGAAAGTGATGAGGTGGTAATGATCTTTGATCTTTCCCAGACGCCTCTCGGATATCAAGAGGCCTATCGACAGATTCCCCCAGCATGGATCGCACCCACAAGTGAGCAAACTGTCTTGGCTAGATGATTATCCTCCCAGGCTTGCAAAAATTTCTAGGCAACAACAATGAGAGCAACGGAACGAAGACAACGTTTGAGACGACCTTCCCGGCCGGGTCTGGTCAGTGTTTTGTTGTTGTTCGATTCGAGTAAAAATAGAGGTGAAAGGCAATTTCATCGCAAGACTAGCACTTCCACCTCAACGCTTCCGCCCCCAATTCAGCGTTTAGTCTGTGCTGAGAGATTCAGAGACCTATCCGTGACGTTGATACTGCCTTTCACATCAATAAAAGAATTTGGATTTTATTGAAAATATTTGAGGCGGTCCTGTAACGACGACGAAAGTGACTGGAGTGGCGTCGATCGTTGAGGAGGAAGAACAGAGAGATGAGACACAATCGACCAGTTGGCAGGTAATACTTACACAAGTATTGAAAACGATGGTCAAAAGTAGAACTTAATAATCTTCCTCGATAGAATTCGTTATGGTTTTTAGTTGAACCTGGCTCGTAACATGTTTGGTCAATTCTTCAAACGTTTCGTAATTGCAATGAGCGTTTTTCCATGCCGCACAAATCAATCAACCCCTCTACAGAGCAATGCTCGTGATGACGTTGTGAAGCAGTTCGTTGAGAATCGTCGCAGTAAAATTAGAAGATACGTGTTGGAAGTGAAGTGTCCCATTCCCATCCAGTGCACTGTCGAGAGGAGTAAGGGTCAGTTGATCATTCTGTGAAAGTTACTGAAAACATTCGGAAAAAGGTAAAGGATCTTCCTGTAAGATACTGCTAGGCCAGTATCGCAAAACAATCGGGATACGATTGCAACAATTATGAAAGCGGCGCGGTGACGCATTCTAGAGTTGTAGAGAAGCAGGAGGGATTGTTTTGCCCTTTCTCGCATAACAAACAACGATAGAATCAGTAGAGGTGTGACTCACTATTTACTACTGTAAACATTGCTCACTATGGGGAAACATTTCGAAGGAACGAACAGCCAAAGTGCAAGAGTGAAATGCGATTGATGAAAAATAACGGTACTTCGTTTCTGCAAGATATTCTTCAATAAAAGCTCTTCAGGTTCTAAACACCATCTCCGTATTCACTTTTCCTGCCAGACTCGATCCTCTCATTGCATCTTCCATGATGATTTCCTCTTCGCTGTGAAGACGAAAAGTCCCGCCACATGGCTCCATTTGATGTTCCTCCAGGTAAAATTCATTTCGAATATGTTTCAAAGTTGTGAGAAAAGCAGAGAGTAGCGAATAGTTTCGATATTTCGAATGGCGATGTTTCAAATAATTTTTAAAAAAACTGAGAACGCTGCGCTTGTGCGATTGCACCAAGCTTTTAAAATCCACAATAATGGCATATTTCAGATGCAATCGTCCTCTCTCGATCATTCGGGTGAAGTTCTTCCTCAATCCTCAGCTGCATTCACCACTCTCTCTCATTGTTGGCATTGTCTTCCTCCATCTCTCACGAAGGGACGACAATTCGTCACCCTAGTCACTGCACAGTTCCCCAATGTGAAGGTGAGCGTTTTTTTCATTCATATTTAGGTTTGGAAATGTGTTTCACATGCGGAACAAATTACTAAATTATTTGGACATTGATAGGTCGTCCGCATATCATAGATAAAATACCAATTGGAAATTTCTCACTGAAAATGACTAGAAAATAAAAGTATCCTTGAAGGAACAGGAACGACTGGTAAAGGAACTGGACGAATCAAATTTTTTCGATTGTTTCTCTCTCGATCCGGTGACCAATCAATGGAGCTGCTTTAGTTGTGCGCATCCGGAGAAAACAAAGTGAGATTCTATTGAATACTAAATTATTTTTGATAAATATCAATCGAAATGTATCATAAATGTAACTATTCCAGAAGTTTCTTCGAGGATCGAACCCTCGAAGGCGCGTTGAAAGAAAAGAAGGGCAAGTGGAAATTCCTGCGACGATGGCACACAAAGTGAGTTGATTTATTTATAATATTTTTTAAAAATTACGGTTATCATTCCAGATACTTCACGCTTTCGCCTGGCTCGCTAACCTACACAACGAAGAAGAATAATGTGAGAACCATTCCATTTTTATTTTATTTTTCTCGAAGTTCGAATAATAAAATATGTTTTTCAGAGTGAAGCGAACTCGATGCTTCTTCCTACCATTGACCTAAAGAAGATTCGATCAGTCAAATCGTTGGGACGCGGGAAGAAAAGCAGGAAATCATTGAGGAAAGCATTCGAAATATTCACCTCCGATCAGACATCCTACGTTCTCAAGGTAAATTTTCTACAGCGCTACTAACCTTGTTAATTTTCGGTTTACTGTCTGTCTAAGTGAATAGGAGGCGTTCTCGCTTTGTTGTTAGTATGCATTATAACACAATGTCTGGAAAACATAATAGCACATTATTTAAATCCCGATATTCTCAGGCTCCCGACGAGCGAAAGGCTGAGGAATGGATGCAGTGTCTACAGATAGCAATCGCTCAAGCGAAGAGGGAATCATGATCAGCCCCCCTCCACCTTCCAGTCTCTTCCCTCTTCCCAGTCACACCTAGGCTGTGCAACAAGATGTTCGATGTCTGATTTCGTATTGTTTTCTCACATTTTCCGTGAGCATTGCAATGAGACATTGAGAACTTATTCACAGCCTAGGTCCCAACATCCTCCGGTTCTTGTCATTGTCTCCTTTTCCCCAATCATATCTGTAGCTAATGACATGTCATTTCCCGCTCGTAATTCATCCACACAGCTTTTCCCGTTTTCTGGCTTGGCTTTATTGAGGGATTCCAGAGTATGCATCGATCGAAACATCCACCAATTACTGATAAAGAATGTGCAAGATTATGAAATGGACTATGACAAAAATCGTTCTCTTGGATATTCTCCAAACAAATAGCGTGAAATCTCAGGTTGGTTTTCAGGTTCGAACTTTTTTAAAAGATATGAAGAATCGATAGTAAAGGAGAATCTAGTGAGGGATAGATACAAGATAAGTTCATTAGAGTCGACATGACCTTCAACAAACAATAATTTTTTTTAAACAAATGTTCAATTTTAATAAATTTCAATTTACATTCGCGCTCTTTGTCTCATCATTCCTCTCTCTTCTCCCTCCCTCATTCTCATCATCCTCATTCATCTCGGGAGGTTGGTCTGCCCCTCTCACCCTCTTCCCTTCATCTATCATCTTCTATTCTACCACACCATTGACTACCGTACCCCATCAGAAGGTGAATACTGCATAGCTTATTCTTCATTTCAGTCTTGACATCTTCAGATGCCCTTTCATCAAGAAGATCGATCTGTACTGAGGGAACGAGCGAGAAGACGCGACTTTGAGGCTGATTGTGAGGTAAGTTAGATAACGGATGAGATTTTCCACCTTTCCAAAATACTTTCCTTTCGAAAAAAGTGACATTGATCTATCTTATTGATCCCTTTCCCCCAAAATTTATTTAAAATTCAACAGATGCGCGAGACAAATCACGTTGATATGATGAAGACGGTAGCGGAACATCTAACTGAAGATGGAGAATTGATCAGATGTGGCAAGAGGTTGGTAGTAGGAAGGAGAGGATGCTCTCTTCATTATGTATACTCTCTCTCTCTCGCTGATCAGGAATGATTTGATTTATCCTGTCTGCCCTAGGATGTGCTCATTTCATCGTTATGCCCATTCATTCAGAGATATCGTTGAAGAGGAGATTGACTACATTCCCGATGGAGCGAATGCCCTCGATAGAATCTATCGAAACTTCAAGAAGCCATGCAATTCAGATCTCGTAAGTATCATGATGAGAAAAGTGTCTCATTATTCAATGATGAATTCTTCAATCTGAATCGTAAGGACTGCATTTATTCACAATTCGTTTGCAGGAGCGAGAAGCGTCCATGGAAATCATCGATAGAATGCTTGTTCGGAATGGGGAGAAGTTCATTCGCGAGCTCGCCAAATCGAACAAACTCAAGACGTTCAGTGCAGATCTCATCAGGGTATCGCTAATTGCTTATCCATCAAATTTACTAGTTCTGTTTCAGGACGTTCGCAATGAATCGAATGAGGGTGTCAAGCACTTTCTATGCCGAGCTATCGGACATTTGGCAGAGAAGAGAGGTGAACGAATGAGAATAATGTAATTTCATCTCGGTTTTCAGATTCATGGCCGGAATTGCAGAGATTTGTGAAGATGAATGTGACCTCTAATGATGTGTCCCTTCGGAAAACTATTCTCGAACTGATTGGGTTATTTATCTAAATGTTCCAATAGTCATTGCTTCTCAGAACTTGGAATTCTCGCGTGATCGAATGGATTGTAGTGAAGGATCTCATTGTTGAGAGTATCCTCGGTGCTGATTCCACTCTCCACAAACCAGCAATCAAAGCACTCAGTGAATTCATTGACAGGGAAAGCAGTGAAGATCGTGAGATGATGGAAATTCTCTCCAAAGTTACGCCTATTTTACTCGAGGTGAGAGCGGAAAAATATAGTCAGATTTTGTACATCATTTTCAATTCATTCAGCAAGCCGAGAAGGAATGCACTCCTGCAAAGTGCGAAGCTACTCATGCGTTTGCTCTCGAGTGCCTCTATCAAATCGCCAAAGATATTCCGCGAGTTGTGAGACATCAAGTTGAGAAGATCGTTCCCATTTGCACAAAGGTTATTGAAAAAATCACTTTTCGATAGAATTATCGTCCCAAAAGGAGCTACATTAACGAAATGATTTTTCATTTCAGAAAATTATGGACTCGATTGAGTGCAATAAAAGGGACGATCGGCATTGTGCCCTTCAGATGATCACTGCAATCAGTGAGAATTTCGCCCCTTCCATTCCCATCGATCAAATCTTCGGTATCGGTGAGTACTGCATCATTTTACTTAGAGTTCGAAATACGGGCTATCGTGTCTTCCATGAGAGACGAGAAAGTGGGAGACTATTACCATTATAATTTGAATTGATGGAAGATCCCTTCTTTTCAGTGAAATCATGTCTTCAATCGATTGCAAATAACATGGATGGAACGGAGGAATGGCTGTCATACGATGTTGCCATTGATGACAAGAAGAAGGGGAGAGATTAGGCGTTAGTTTTATTCGAATTCCCATGGAAAAGTGCATGAAGTATATTCCATGTGCTATATTCACATATTCCATGAAGTATATTCACACGATCAAATTCCATACTAAATATGGATTCAGATTGACTATTGGTCATTGGTATCTCAAGGAGATTGCAACTTCAATTGGAAAGAAGAGAATTTCTTCCAATCTCGTTACCGCGACTCAGGAATTTCTCAAAGATGGTTAGTTATCGAAATAATGTCATCATTATGAAAATATGATTTCAACTATGAATGCACATTATGTGTTCAGATAAGTGGGAGAAGCGTGCTGCGGCTATGATTGGATGGGCTGTTGTTGGTGACAAATTCCGTGACGGAAGAGTCATCTGCCTCGTCGATTTTGCACTGAGTGTCCTATGCGATTCAGTGAGTGCTAAATAATTCTTCTTCTCTGAGCGTTAAAATTCAATGTTGCCATCATAGCATCCCCGAGTTCGCTACTACGCCATCTACCTCCTTGGTTTTCTCTTCTGTCGTTACCATCTCAACGATCATCCTGATCGATTCGAAAAGGTTCGGCTCTTTTTCACATTGATCTTTGATCTCTGTCCCTCTTCAGGTCTTCACTTCACTCATCTCGAACCTCTCTGATCCTAGTCCTCGATTGATCAATGCAACTCTTGGAGCCCTTTCCAACCTCTTGACGATTGGTGAATGCCCTAAGGTAATTCGATAAATGACGCATTTTCTTGTTAATTTGAAATATTCAGGATCTTCTCGCTTCAAAATACGACGAAGTCGTTCCTTTTCTCATGAAAATAATGGAGAAGTGGGAAGAGTTTGAGAACCTTTGCCAGGTACTAAATGACCATGAACAGGTCATCTATTTTGAAATTTCAGTTCATGTCCACTAGAGCAATCGAGATAATCTCTATCTTTGCTGATGCAGCCGGCAAGGATCGATTCAAGGTCCACTTCAATCAGGTCATTTTTCCCTTCAAATTTCTTCATTTTCCACATCCTCTCTTTATCCAAACAACTCACGTGTCTATTCAGGTGAAGTCATCGATGGTAATGATGCTCCGTTCCGTCGAAACTTTGGATGAATCGCTCAGTATTGCTGTTAATCGAATCTGTGAAGTAATGGGAGTGGATTCGGTGGCATTGCTGAGATTGTTCACCATGAAAATTGACTTGAAAAGAGGTACGGTTGACGATTGTGCTGATTCGAAAAAGGAAAGGGTCTTCGTTAAGATGGGCATCTCTTCTTGAGGACTCTAATCAAGGTACTTCTGAACCTATGGGATCTTTGGAGATCAGAGATTAAAGTTAACTTTTGTAGGCCGTTCACACTGACAACTTCGATGGTTCTGCCGAGACGATTAATGAGGAGAAGAAAGTGGCCTACTTTGTTAAGAAATTCGCTGTGAGAAAATGACTCGTTTCCTGTGGATTTGTGATCAACCCCCTAAAAAATAATTTCGAAAAAATAATTAAAAAATAATTGCAGATGGAAGAGGAATGTGCTGAGAAGTTGGAATTGACCAAAGAAGAAAGAGAAACCATGATGAGAATTACGGACTACGTGTAGACTGCAATAGTATTCCTCCCTCAACTTAACGTCTTCCTACTGAATTACTTCTGATCCCATCGGCTGAACATAATCCCACTTGAAATGTATAATGATGTTCGCTAACTATAGAAATAAATCTAATCGTGAAGTGGCTGTTCACTCAAGCAAATCAAAGTTGGTTAAATGATCGAAATGAGATAATGTAAGGACAGGAGGGGGGGGGATTCGCGTTTACCCGTCCTAATTTTTGTTTCACATTTTTTTTGTTGACCCCGATAAGCGGATGAATACAAAAATTAGCCGGTACGATAGTGCGAACACTTTGAATTTAAAAAAAAATCAATTAATTGTCTAAGGTCTATTTCAATTTGCATTAGTGCTCGTTGTTCCATAATTCATCTTCTCTCTCCTTTCCTCCTCATTCTCATCATTCTCTCTCATCTTGGGAGGTTGCTCTGCCCCTCTCGCCCTCTTCCCTTCATCTTCAGCCTTCTATACTACCGTACCATCGAGTATCGTACCCCTTCAGAAGGTGAATACTGTATCGCAATGATCCCTCATCCAATCAGATCATCCTCAGATGCCCTTCCATAAAGAAGATCGATCTGTGCTGAGAGAACGAGCGAGAAGACGTGACGTTGAAGCTGATGAGGTACAATTACGATTAGGGTTATATTTATTCATTCTTTATGCCATTTCGCATTTTCGAATTTCGTGAACAGTGAATTGAAACGGCTACAATACGTCTTCGCTAGGAAAATACTCAAGAGTGTAGTATGAATTTGAACAGGGACCCGAAGAAAGATATGTGGATATGATGAAGGAGGTAGTTGGTAAACAATCGTCTGACGTCGAGGAGGTGCTCTCTCATACGAGGTTCGAACATTTGGACGACGATTTGAATTATTTTTCGTGATCTTCGATCTATCTTCGTCCCTTCATCCGATTCCATTCAGGACGGGAATGTCCAATGAAGTGGACTATTATTCCCCTAATGCTGATTCAGTTTTCCATCTCTATTTCCACTTCAAGCGTCCGTGCAACGCAGTCGTGAGTATAGGCGACAGCTACGTGGGAATGACATAGAATGTTGCAGCCTCGTGAGAAATATATGAATATTCTCGATGAATTGATTATTCGCAAGGGAAAAGAAGTCATTAAATCTCTCGCTAGAGAGAACAAATTGAAGAAGTTTTGTGCTGATCTACTCAAGGTATCAATTATTTTGAAGAATTATTAAAACCTGCAATGAAGGCTATCGTCTTCTCGAATCCTTTCATTTTTTTTCGACGTATTTCACTTCTCACTTCTTTTCTAGGATGTGCGAGATGAATCGAATGAGCAAGTGATACACTTATTGTGCAGATTTATAGGACATCTAGCTGAGAAGAGAAAAGGTGAGGGAATCTATTAGAAATTAACTCAGTCATCTTCTATTCAGATTCGTGGCCGGAGCTCAATCGATTCGTGAAGATGAGTGCATATTCGAATGATCGAAACCTTCAGAAGACTGCACTCGAATTGATCGGGTCAGTTATTGGCCCTCCAATAGATCGATAATCTTTCATCTCAGAAGTTGTGATCAGAATCTGATTGAATGGTCTACAGTGAAGGATATCATTGTGGAGAGTATTCTCGGCTCGGATTCCATTCTTTGTACGCCAGCAATCAAGGCACTCGCGAAATTCATCGATGCAAAATTCAATGAAGATCGCGAGATGATGTCGATTCTTGGAAAATTGGCTCCCATTCTACTCGAGGTTCGTGGGTGTGTGCTGTGGTAAATGTTATTTATTTTTACCCAAATTCGAGTGGACCCTATTTGGCTCCCAAGTTAGAGATACATCTAAGAATAGAAAAATACTTGTGCAATCAATGACATTCAGGTAGCCATGAAGGGTTGCACTCCGGTGAAGTGCAATAACGCTCATCTTTACGCATTCGAATGTATGTCTGGATTGGCACGTGATACGCCAAAAGTTCTGAGAAATCAAGTCGAGAAGATTGTGCCGTTCTGTACAGAGGTTAGGAAATGGTCTTACTTTTTCGACTTGTTTCAAAGTGTCATTCGTATTCTACTATGTGGCCAGTGAAGTTGATTAAAATTGACTCTGAATCTCATCTACAATTTTCTCAGTCAATTCTCGATCCATTTCCATGCAAGAAACGTCATAATCCACATTGTGCACTGAAGACGTTGACTTCCATCTGTGAGAAATTCGGTCCATCCGTTCATATCGATCAAATCTCCGATATTGGTAAGGACAACTCTCTAATTATATTGGCCTTGCAAACACTAGTGTGTACTGTGTATTAATCACTCATTTTCATGATACTCACTATTCTCCTTTCCAGTAACATCCTGTCTTCTTTCGATCGGAAAATGTATGGATGATATGGAGGAATGGCTAGTACTCAATCCATCAGTAGATGATTCTGCACGAGATTGGGCGTGAGAAACTAATTTATTTATGTTTTTTCTACAAAATATTTAATTACTTGTTACGTGACAAGTAAAATACACGTAGTCTAGACTAAAATAGTTCACGCTTTTGAAAATCCTCGAAAAACATGTTTTTCAAGTTTTTCTAACTTAAAACGTTCACATCAGGATTACAATGGGAAACATCTATTTCGAGAAGATTGCAACTGCAATTGGAAAGAAGAAAATGTCTCCACATCTCGTTACGATCACTCAGGAGTTACTCAAGGATGGTCAGTTACCTGTTGCATTTATTTTGAGCGATTTATTTCTTCATTCGATACATGCCTTTACGTGCTTTTTTCAGAAGACTGGAAGAAACGTGCTGCGGGTCTGATTGGATGGATTGTGGTCCCAACCAATTTCCGTCATGGAAGATCGATTAGTCTTATCGATATGGCACTGAGTGTCGTCAATGATACGGTGGGTACAAGGAAGGGTATGGGTAAACATTGTGGCCGCTATCCTACGGTAATAGCATTGTTCGTGATGTTTTGATTATTTGAATGACGTTGATTCTTATAGCAACCTCGAGTTCGCTACTACGCAATTTTCATGCTCAGTCTCACCATTCACCATATGATGAAAATGAGAACGAACGAGTTGAATGATGATCTGGAGAGATTCGAGAAGGTTCACCTCTTCTCATTGATCTTTGATCTTCGTTCATCTTCAGGTTCTCTCGTCTCTCATCCCGTCCCTTTCCAACTCAATTCCTCGAATGGTCGATGACGCAGTTAGTTGTCTCTTCACGCTCTTCAATTGTGATTCCAAATTTCCTCAGGTATTTTTGAATGGGTGTCTCCCTAGCTAATTGAATTGTTGCTCAGGATATCCTGTCCACTAACTACGACGTAGTTGTTCCTCTTCTCTTTTCAATTCTTCCGAGATGCAATTTGCAAAGGGTATATTCACTTCGCCCCATCACAATATTCGAACCAGTTATTCAGTATTTGAATATATTCTGGATTTCGTCGTACTTTGCTCAGGCAGTGGGAAAGGATCGATTCAAAAACGATTTCTCTAAGGTTTGTATACGTTATGTTCGGAAGGGTTTATAAGCGAATGTGCAAATGGGTTTGGCGAATAATCTCAAATTTTCCTCAGTTGGTATCCGGAATGGGACCGATGATTCCCAATGATTACCCCTTCATCCCTCTATTCGTCGCTTCTGTCAAAAGATTATGTCAAGTGATGGGAGCTGATTGCGGGCCGCTTCTCACAAGAGTTATGCCGAATGTGGTCATGGCAGAAGGTACGGTAGATTTCGGTAGACGAGATTATTCATCTGAAATAACTAACAAAAAGAAATAAGCACTCGTTCAGACAGCCACCAATTCCTCGTCATTCTCATCAAGGTAGGAAATGGACATAGAACAATAAATGAAGAATATTATTGCAGTCCGTTCACACTGACAACATCGATTCTCGTGGGGCGATGATTGAAGATGAGAAGAAAATCGCTCCCTATGTGAAGAGATTCTGTGTGGGTGATTGATGCGTTGTTTTTCAATTTCGCTAAGTGAGACCGACCGCCCTAAGATTCAATCCCTGTTCTAGGGTGGAAGGTTCCCACAATAGAAAGTGGTTATTCATTTTGTAAGATTATGGAAAAAAACATTTGCAGTTGGATGGAAAATGCATTGAAAGCGCGCAACTGACGGAAGGAGAACAAGAGACAATGAAGAGAATTGTGGCCTATCCCGATGAGTAGATAGATCACAGAAGCCATTTCCCTTCCCTTCCTCTATTCTATTGTTCCACCTCCAATCCCCGTAGAGTAGGCATCTTCGCATTAAAATGTATACTACATTAAGTGAAATAAATCTAACTCATCTCCCCATCCTATATTCTATTGTATTAGTTTCGATCCCCGTAGGCTGACCGATCTCGCAATGATGTTTATAACAAGTGAAATAAATCTATTCGTGAAGCGATTGTACATTCAAAACAATAGAACACACAAGGTGACAAGAAATTAAATATCTAGATTTCCAAATATAGTTATTAACTTCACCAAATTTCAATTTACATCCGCTCTCTTTGTTCCATCATTATTCTCTTCTTTCCTCTTCTCCTCATTCTCATCATCATTTCTCATATCGGGAGGTTTATCTGTCCCTCTCGCCCTCTTCCATTCACCTTCCCTTCTTTTTTTTTCTTCTTTTCTGCCGTACCATCGAGCACCGTACCCCTTCAGAAGGTGAATCGAATATTGTATCTCGATCTTCCGAGAGATGGAAACTACGAAATCATCAGATGCCATTCCATCGAGAAGATCGATCAGTGCTCAGGCAGAGGGCGAGGAATCGAGTTGATTCGTCTGATGAGGTAAAAGAACCACAAGCCTTCTTCTGTGTTGTTAACTTTTCGCATTTTCTTTAGCTTTTTAAAAATAACGTCGTAAAAAATTTCCTTGACTCCAAACTAAATTCTCATACAGATTTATATCTTCCCGTGCACAATAAACTGTAAACGGTTGCACCAAGTCTTTGCAAAGAGAATCCCCGAGATTGTAGTATGAAATTGAACAGGGAAGCGAAGGAAGATATGTGGATATGCTGAAGAAGCAACTGATTAATCAAGCTAATGAATGTGAAGAAGTTCTCCCCCAAACGAGGTATGAACGAGGACAACAATCTTTTCCAAGTATCTAGTCATCCATTCCATTCAGATCTGGAATGTTCAATGAAGTTGATGGTTATCCCGGAAATGCAAAATCAATCGATATCATCTATTATCAACTCTTCAAGAAACCGGCCAACTCAGTTGTATGTCTAAGCTAAAGTGCCGTCAGTATAATTTAGACTATTTCAGTCGCGAGAAATGTATATCGAAATTCTCGATGAATTGATTATTCGCAAGGGAAAAGAAGTCATTCAATCACTAGCCAAGGAGAACAAATTGAAGAAGTTTTGTGCTGATCTACTCAAGGTATCTATTATTTTATTAAAGATGTATCACTAATCATTTTAGGATGTGCGAGATGAATCAAAAGAGCAAGTTAGACACTTATTGTGCAGATTGATTGGACATTTGGCGGAAAAGAGAAATGGCAAGGGAATGTAGTCGATATTATCTCAATCATTTTCAATTCAGATGCTTGGCCGGAATTGCTTCGATTCATAAAGTGTAGTGCAACCTCAACCGATCGATCCCTCCATCAGACTACTCTCGAATTGATCGGGTTACTTATCAACAGTACATCTCATCAATAATCTGTTTTTTTTTCAGTAATTGGAATCGTTCGACGGTCGAATGGCCCACAGTGGAGAATCTCATTGTGGATAACATTCTCATATCAGATTCCACTCTTTGTAAACCAGCAATCCAAGCACTCCTCAAATTCATCAATAAAAATTGCAATGAGGATCGTGTGATGATGGAGATTTTCAATAAATTGGCTCCCATTCTACTCGAGGTACGAGGGGACAGGGATGGCACGTCCCTCTGAGATGTATGAGTAATGAATTTCATTCAGGTAGCTGAGGAGGGATGCACCCCGGTGAAGTGCAATAATGCTCATATCCTTGCATTCGAATGTCTGTCCGGAATGGCTCGTGACACGCCGAAAGTTCTGAGACATCAAGTAGAGAAGATCGTTCCTTTTTGCACCGAAGTAAGCAGACTTCTTCAATTGTTTGAAAATGTCATGTCTATATTTCTATGTATATGTTAATTTGCTTATGATGTTCATTTTTATCAGTCAATTCTCGATCCATTTCCCTGCAAGAAACGCCATAATCCCCATCGCGCACTAAAGACATTGACTTTCGTTTGTAAGAAATTTGGTCCAACAGTTCCTATCGAACAAATCTCCGATATTGGTGAGACTTTATATCATCAGATGTAGTGTAATAACCATTATACTGTCGCAGTTTCTTCATGTCTTCTCACCATTTCACAGTGCATGGATGATACAAATGAATGGCTTGTTCATAATCCAGCACGAATCGATTTTGAGATTTCTAATGATTGGGCGTGAGAAATTATTTGTTTTACGTTTTTTAAAATTAATTTCTCATTAATGCTATACTTTTTCCGTAAATAAGTCTAATAATTTCAGGATAACAATGGGCTATTTATACATAGAGAAGATTGCAACTGCAATTGGAAAGAAGAAAATGTCTCCTCATCTCGTTACGATCACTCAACAATTCCTCAAGGATGGTCTGTTACATTTTGCCATTCGAAACGATTACAATTAGATACACATAGGGTGCAAATATGAAATTTGTGTTCAGAAAAGTGGGAGAAACGTGCTGCGGCTCTGATTGGATGGACTGTCGTTAGTAACAATTTCCGTCATGGAAGAACAATCAGTCTTATCGATTATGCATTGAGTCTCGTCTATGATAAGGTAGGTGAGAAATCAGGAATGGTATTGCAAGGCCTGCAGTAGATATCCTACAGTAATATTTTACGTTTTTGGGAACTAAAAAGGTTAAAAATACACTTCAAGCTTTTACCGCTTGTGCACATTTAGATATGCCGGCTATTAATAGGTGGAAGGAATTATAGAAGATGAAAGCACCATATATTATTTGACTGATGCTGTTGAATTCAGCAACCTCGCGTTCGCTACTATGCCTTCAATCTCCTCAATCTCATCTTCATTTCTTACGATCTCAATTACCATCCGGAAAGATTCGAAAAGGTTCAACTCCTCTTCATTGACTACAATCTCCATATTTCCTCAGGTCCTATCTTCTATCATCCCGACCCTCTCCGATCCAATTCCTCGTTTGGCCAAAGAGGCAATGCTAGCTCTTGGCAGCCTCTTTTGTGGGAATTCCCCGCTGGTATGTTTGAATATGTGCTTCTATTTTGCTAATTGAATTGTTCAGGATATTCTGTCTACTAAATACGATGCAGTCGTTCCTCTACTCATTTCGATGATCTCAACTATGGATAAATCGAAGGTAAATATATCACATTCTCATCAATCATCCAGTTATTCGAGGTGTTCTGGAGTTTATCCTTCTTTGCGATAGCTGTGGGAAAAGATCGATTCAAGGATGATTTCACGAAGGTTGGTATCCGTTGACCTAGAAAATGGATGCTAATGGCTCATCCCTTAAAGTCTCTCTAATTATCAGGTAGTGTCATCTCTTGGACCGTCTCTCTCCATTGACTCTGATAACGAGCTGTCCATATTCGTCTCATCGGTCAATAGAATCTGTCAAGTGATGGGAGCAGATTGCGTTCCGCTCTTGAAAATTGCAATGACGTATATAGTTAAGACGAAAGGTAGACGAATGTGTTCTATCTGAAATAAATGAGTTCCTGTTCAGAGAGCCACCAATTCCTTGCCACTCTCATCAAGGTGAGAAACGGGCAGATGACAATAATGAAAAATATTATTGCAGTCCGTTCACTCTGACAACATCGAATCTCGTAGGGCGATGATTGAAGATGAGAAGAAAATCGCTCCCTATGTGAAGAGATTCTGTGTGAGTTTTCCAATTAAATTTGTTCAACAGACCAGAGATTCAATTTTCGATAGGAATTGTGGAAGTTGTACACTTTAGAAACAGGTTGCATTTCGTCAAATTGAAAAAAGACACTTGCAGTTGGATGGAGAGTGCGTTGAGAAGGCGCAACTGACGGAAGAAGAAAGAGAGACTATGAAGAGAATTGTGGCCTATCCCGATGAGTAGAACACTACAGTCAACACCCCCTCTCCATCCTCTATTCTATTGTATTAGTTTCAATCCACGTAGGATGAGCGATATCGCACTAAAATCAATAATAATGTTCTATAACAAGTGAAATAAATCTAATCGTGAAGGGACTGTACATTCAAAACAAAAGAGCATCAAAGTGAAGAGAAGTGGAATAACTTTCCAAAAAATAATAATCAATTTCAATAATTTTCAATTTACATTCGCAATCTTTGTCCCATAATTATTCTCCTCTCGTCTCCCTCCCTCATTCTTGTCATTCTCGCTCATCTCGGGAGGTTGATCTGCGCCACTCGCCCTCCTCCATTCATCTTCAGTCTTCTATTCAATCGTACCATCGACTACAGTACCCCATCAGAAGGTGTATACTGTATCCCATTGACCAATTCATCAGCCAGACCTTCAGATTTTCAGATGCCCCTCCATCGAGAAGATCGATCAGTGCTGAGGGAACGGGCAAGGAATCAGATTGAAACCGATGATGTGGAGGTAAATATCCAATGGATATCACACCCTTGGCCTTCTACCTTCCTGTCATTACACGGTTTCATGCTTATCTCAAAGAGAAAAGAACTGAAACTGTTAACTGAATGGGCTAAAACGCCCTTGCAAAGAAGAGAGATAGTAGAATGAAATTGAAGGGTCGGGAACGGAATCATGTGGATATGCTGAATGCGCTGGCCAATCAAGAAGGAGGATTGGGGGTGCGTCAATCAAGGTGAGAAACAATCACATTTGGACATTGATGTGTTTTCGCATTCATTATCCTGTTTCTTTATCCAATTCGTTCAGAAGCTTAACTGAAAAGGACCCGACGATGCCAATGCAGTCGAGACCTACTATCGACTGTACAAAATGGGCAATGACTTTGATGTAAGGATAAGAAACAAAGGTTTCAATTCAATCTCGACATTTCAGGCGAAAGAAGCTGGTGTAGATGTACTTATTGAAATGTTCGCTCACAAGGGAAAGGAAGTCATTCGATCGATGGTCAAGGAGAACAAATTGAAGAAGTTTTGTACTGATCTAATCAAGGTATCGTTTATTTTGTTCTCCGTCAAAAAAGGGGACGAGACAGTGAAGCAAATTACTTCTCGATTTCGTGTCTCATCTCACTTCACTCGAATCTTATTCAGGATGTGCGGAATGAATCGAATGACAAATTGAGACACGGATTGGGCAGATTGATTGGAAATTTGGCGGAGAAGAGAACGGGTGAGGAAATCAAGGCGGTATCGGTTAAATATTCTTAATCTACAGATTCTTGGCCGGAACTCCATCGTTTCGTGAAAATGAGTGCATATTCGAATGATCGAAACCTTCAGAAGACTGCACTCGAACTAATCGGGTCAGATAACAACCTTCCAATTCATCGATAATCCATCGTTCTCAGAAGTTGGGATCAGAATCTTATCGAATGGTCTACAGTGAAGGATATCATTGTGGACAGCATTCTCGGCTCTGATTCCACTCTTTGTACGCCCGCAATCAAGGCACTCGAAAAATTCATCGATGCGAAATTCAATGAAGATCGCGAGATGATGGATATTCTCTGCAAAGTTGCTCCTATTGTAGTCGAGGTACTAAACAAAGTCCCTCTAAAATGTCAATTCAAAGGACAATAATTAGTTAGCAGAGGGAGATTGCGAGAATGTGAAGTGTGATGGAGCACATGGAATCGCACTCGGTTGCCTCTTTCAAATGGTCCGTGATACCCATCGAGTGGTCAGAAATCACGTGGATAGAATTGTTTCCGTCTGCACAAAGGTACTAGCTTTGCAGCTTTTAGATACCGACAGACTGCAAGTAAAACAGCATTTTCTACTAGAAAAGTTTTTGTTACAGATGATGATGGATCCCCGTGCCTGCAAAGAAACCGATTATCGCCATTGTGCACTCGATACATTGACTCTCGTCTGCGGTAAATTCGGTCCATCCGTTGCTATCGATGGAATTCCCGAGATTGGTGAGGTCGAACTTATTATCGAATTATATTATTGGCAAAAGTCTTAAAATAAAGGATGCACATTAGCAACCATTCCCTTGTTTCAGTTACTTCTTGCCTAATCTTCATTTCGAGAAGCATGGGTGATGCGGAAGAGTGGCTGGCATTCAATCCAATGAGAGACAATGTGGAGAGTGATCGAGATTGGGCGTAAGCAATAACTTAATTTAATTGCATTTCGTTTATAATAGAGCAAATATGGTCATTTTCAAAAATATTCGAATAAGAAACATATAAATCAGGCTTACAATGGGCAATATCTACTTCGAGAAGATTGCAACTGCAATTGGAAAGAAGAAAATGACTCCTCATCTCGTTTCGATCACTCAGGAGCTTATTAAGGATGGTCAGCTACCTGTTGCCACTCGAAACGAAATATGTGATTTTTTTCTCAGAAAAGTGGGAGAAACGTGCTGCGGGTGTCATTGGATGGACCGTGGTTCCAGCCAATTTCCGTCATGGACGATCAATCAGTCTCGTCGATATGGCACTGAGTGTCGTCAATGACCAGGTGGGTGAAATCGGGAAGGACCGTACAACGCCGACAGAAATGAGGGAATCGAGGGGGAGAAACTCGGAAATGCTTCACCCAGGGATCAAGAATGAAGAATGCGTCTATGGATATTCCTAACGTAGTATTATCTGTCGTGATGGATCTATCATTGATTATTTGTATGATGACGATCATTATAGCAACCTCGTGTTCGCTGCTATGCCTACTTTATCCTCATTCTCATCTTCAAGTCTTCTGATCTCAACGACCATCCGAATCGATTCGAGAAGGTTGATTATTCCAAATTGATCTTTGATCTCTAATCCTTTTCAGGTCCTCACTGCTCTCATCCCTTCACTTTCAAGCCCAATTCCTCGACTGATGAATACGGCACTCGAAACTCTTAACAATCTCTTCACTGGGAAATGCCCACAGGTAATTTTTGACAGATTGCTTCCTTTTTCCTCTTAATTGAAATATGCAGGATATTCTGTCCACTAACTATGATTCTGTCGTTCCGCTACTCGTTTCGATGATTAATCCGAAGTGTAAATCAGCGGTAATTATATATTCGTGATCTTTACGAGCCAATCAGCTATTTATTCAGGGTTCCGAAATTTTCGGAATCGTTTCCCACTTTGCTGTGGCTGTTGGAAAGGATAGATTCAGGGAGAATTTCTCCAAGGTTCGGGACCGTAGCGGAACCATCTTTCAACATGTCTCTTAGATGATTTCGATGATGGGTTCGAACGTCTTCATCGTCTCTGATGATGTCTCACACCCTCTCTTCATCTCGGCCATCTTGAGATTCTGTCAAGTGATGGGATCCGACAGTGGCCCTCTCTTGAGAAATACCATGTTGAATATCGAGAAGACTAAAGGTACGATACACGCTCTATCCGATCTGAAATAACTCAGTTCTGGTTCAGATAGCCACCAAATCCTCGCCATTCTTGTCAAGGTAGGAAAAAACGACAATATGATAAAGTTCAGAATATTGCCAATTCAGTCCGTTCATGCTGGCAACTTCAATTCTTCGATGATTGAGGATGAATTGAAAATCGCAATTTATGTGAAGAGACTCTGTGTGAGTTTACCATTTCAATTTGTTGTAAAGACACTGTTAAATAGAAATGATGGAAGCTGTCCGCCTTAGAAACGTGGTTTTGTTTTTTGTTGAAAAAAATCAATTTCAGATGTATGAAGACTGCGTCGCAAGGGTGATCTTGACAGAAGAAGAAAGAAAGACATTGAAGAGACTTCTTTCCTATCCCGATGTGCACATCGAGATACAGAGGAATGGCGAGATACAGGCCATTCCCCTTCCCATCCTCTATTCTATTGTTCCACGTTCGCTTCCCGTAGAATAAGCCTCTTCGACTTAAAATGTATAATGATGTTCGCTAACAAACTAAATAAATCTAATCGTGAAATGATTGTACATTCAAACAAAGCAAAACAAATTTCATAATGGTTAATTCCACGAATTTGCCAATTGATCGAAATAAGCTTGTGTAGTCACTTCAACTCGAAGAGAATCCGATCGGTCCTTGTATGGGTGGGTTCTCTGAAAATAATGATAGTATTATTCCACCATGACGCTGATACTCACCCTCGAGAAGGAAATACATCGGATCACACAGGATATTAGATTAATCTTCCGGAATTCATTCAGAATCGTCTTGTTGATGGTGATTTCCCGATAGAGATACACTGCTCGGAATCTGTGCATAGTTTAAAAATAATTCTGGGATCGTCTCCGTTCGTACAATATCAGATGCAGATCGAATAGAGCATAGGCGATAGTTCGAGGTAAAATCCATTCGACTGGTCCGAATCTGAAGGAAATGTGAACTTCAAAGCAAAGAAAGATGCTGATACTGATGAAATGCGAAATAAATGAAGCAGGGAAAAGAAACGGCAGCTGATGGAAGCACAACAGAAACGAAGTACTGAAACATTTTTTAGACTCCTCTCAAAGATCAAAGATCACCCTCATGACCATCACATTCTCCCTAAGCTGAAAAGTGCGCGCAACCGAGTAACTGTCGAAGGAAATTTCTCCACGGTTTATTAATTCAAGGGCAATGGCATTCCGCTTGTAGGTTATGTAATAAATCTGAAGCGATCAGATGAGTTCGATGGTCTGAATGGAACTGAATTTACTCACAATGCAGCTGGCATTATTCAGCAGAAAATTAAAGACAGTATTCACAGCAACGCCGATGTATCCTAAATCCAAAATTTTGAGGGGAATTGCCAATTTTTAGAGTATATATTTTCATGCCCGGTGCATTCTGAAGTTCTTTACCGAGCATCCACAGAGTAGCATTGAGCACTGCGGGAATTATGTTCAAAAGCTCCACGATTACCAGAATCCAAAGTGTGGAGGGAGATGCTTTCTCGTACCTGCAACAGAGAGATGGAACAAGAAGAAAGTGATGTCATACCATTTCCACCACTTTGTTGCCACCCATCTCTCTATCGTGAATGAGCACAATCTGTGAAATTTCATTGAGGTATGTCATCAGATTCGCATCTCACAATCCACAATAGTAAGTGATCACTGCGTCCCGAACAATTTCTGAGGTGAGAAGGAAAGGGTCGTCATCTGAAATCCGAACAAGCTAGTCCTTCCTGTGATTTTTATAATGAACATTCTCAAGCCCGAGACTTGAAATGGCGTGAGAACAGACTTAGAAGTAATTTCTCAACTATTGATCTGAAATTCTAATGAATACCTGTCAAAGCCACTCCGCTAACTTGGTAGTAGAAGAGGATAAATCTGCAACGAGGATCCGTAAAGTTTATAATTGCGACGTTTACCTCGCAACAATAGCAAATGTGAAATACATGCCAGATAGGGCGACCTGCCAGCGAAAGTTGGGGTGAATTACACCTAAAAATGTTTTTTTACGAATATTATAATTATTTCTAAATTCATCTCACCAGCTCGATGCACTGCAATAATGAGGAAAGGAATGGTGACCACGACGATGACGTTGAGAAACATCTAAAATTGGACTGGAGGGATGAAGAGTGCGTCTCTTCATTTCCCTGTACTCTCTCATCGTTAGAGTAACGAAAGAGCACGCGAAATAAGGAGATGTATTCATGAATATGATTGTTTGGATGATCGTTATCTTTGAGACATTGGATTGAGTTTGTCGGCGATGAATGTGGTTGAGTTTTAGCTGAGAGAGCACGAAACACGTCTTCTCTATGGCGAAATCATCGAGAACACGAACAAAATCTTAATTTTTCAGTGAATTCTTCAAATTTTTCAGACCTCAAATGCGAAAATTGTGTAGAATAGAGCGGGAGCTCTTGCAATATCAGTGAGATTGATCCTCACGAGATGTGGACGAGCCATTATTTCTCTTTTTATTTATTATTTTAATAATTCAAAAATTCATGAAAAAATGACATGTAACGTTTGAAGAATTGACGGAATGAACTCTCGAAATGTCTCTGTGTCTGTGAAAGCAAGAATTTTCTTCATTCAACGCAAAAACGATGGGAAATTTGGAGAATGATCAAAGTCACGTCAGAAATCGAGAGCTGCTAGATACTAATTTCCGCCTAGATAGCACACGTACAAAATTATAGCGAGTTTTTTTCGCCTGAAACGGAGAGACGCTACAAATTTCACGCGATGTCTTGGTGACTGGAGAGTGCGAGTCTACGATAGGGATAAAGTGGATTTGACGGCGATAATCTCGCAACGATGGAGTGACTCCATCATTATAGAAAAATGGACGAACCTGGACCATTCTGAAAATCTTCAAGTTCTTTGCTTCCTCATTTTTTCTTTGGGAATTTTCCCACAGACGTCTGAGTGCGTATTTGTAGTCTATTCCGTCAGTGATTGATTGTGAGTTCATGGAGAATAAACCATTCTGATCCAATTTGAGAAATCAAGAACATCAGTGTGGCTGAGTCATCTCAACTATTCTAAATAAAGATCGAACTTTTCAAAGATCTGTGACATTGTTGGGAACTCTTCAGGGAACCCGGTGCCGATCTCAACGAATTCTTCACTTTTTCTAGCTAATACTCACTAGATCACCCTCCTCACACATCGAGGTCTACTCCAATCTCAGTTGAGTTGGACGAATACATGGAATACGAGCACATCCGTTCCTTTCTACTCTAATCGGCGAACGAATCTACCCTCTACATAAGGGAAAGAAAAAGGGGAATCATTACGTGACTAACAAATCGTCTCTTGCAATTGAGACGCACTCTCTTCCATGCTCTTCAAATATCCGTTGTCGAATAGACATCTCGTCCTCTAACCCCGATTCTCTGTTGTACTCGTTTCCTCCATTCTTTCCCACGAACAAGAGTGTCGGTTTGCCCCCCTCCTCCTCCCATCTTACAATTACTATTGTGTTCGCGGTGGAATCCCGGTCAGTCTGTGGAGGGGATTTCACAGGGGTAATTCACTTCCACTGACCGATTTGGACTGACTGTCCCTCTTCCTTCCTTCCCCATTTCGAGTGTTTTCAGCGGGACCAGTTACTTTCCAAGTCGGCCGAAAAGTAGAGACGAGCTAAGCTATTACCTTTCCCCTTACTTGCAGTACGATTGAGACCAAGAGAGCTCCAAAATAATCTCGAATACAACACCTTTGCATGTTATCGGTCAATCAAGTGCGGGAAAAGTACTAACTTTCACCTCCAATGAGTAGCCTCTCCTTTTTTCTCTCTCCTTTCTCATCTCGATTTCACCCTCTCTTTCTCTTCTTCTCTCGAGTAGCTTCAAGGTCGTTCACTCCATTCACCTCACTAAGTAGCCCATCCCATCACTCATTCATTCGTATTTATGCCGTCATCTTCAGCTATTTTATTTATATATTTATACATTACTACATATTCAAATAATCAATTTCAGAATGAGATTCATCCTTCTCTGTGCAGCCGTCCTAGTCGCCGTTGCGGCCAGAGGCAATCGTCATCATGTGAGAATTTTGTGATCTTGAAATCGGATGAACACTGTACACGGTATAGTATCCACCGTACTCATACCGTAATGATCAGGGCAAGCCTCCCTGCGGAGTTCCCAAGTTTACTGAGAAGCTTGCTGCTGAGAAGAAGACCGAGCTTGAGGCTATCTGGTAAGAAATATCAATCTGATTTCGTAAATATTGGCATCCCGAAAATAGCTTCCGGTTCTCAGTTCTTCAACCTTCTTTGGTAATTTTTCTGAAAATGTGATCTCCAATTTCAAATCGATATTCTTTGCAGGAAGGACTACAAAGAGGGCGAGGAGTGCGACGAAGAGAGGGAGAAGACCAAGGAATTCGTGAGTTGATCTTTGATCTCTGACTTCTGATCTTTTAGGTTTGATCTTTGATCTCCTTCAGGTGTCCAAGCTCTCTGACGAGGAGCGTAAGGGACTCTTCGGAGACCATCACAAGCACCACAGAGGACCTCACTTCCTCAAGGGAGTTCCTGAGGAGGTCAGATTGATCTTTGATCTCTGCCGGTCTAGATTTGATATTTGATCTTTGCAGGTGCGTGAAAAGTTCCACACGCTCTTCCGCGATCATACCGTCGACAGAGAGGAGAAGCACAAGCGATTCCACGAAATGGCCATGAAGGTTTGAATCGTTTTAACTTCCCGCTAAGAATATGAGGAGAAATTGAGGCGCAATAGAAAACTGACCTACTTCGATTTCCTCCGGGATTTCCTTTTCGATTTCCTCCGGGGTTATCAGTGAAACTGGGATGGCTGTAAATGGGGGTCAAGGAAGGGATGAGGGAAAGTATGATATGCGGGGAACTAACTATGGAGTAATTTGAAAGTGATCTTCCTAAAATCATCCTGAAATTAAATTCAGGAGTTGACTGGAGACAATCTTGAGGAGTTCCTCAAGTTCGAGAAGACGATGGAAGAGAGAAAGGCCGAGTGGAACAAGAGGGTCAGCCTTTTATTTCCTTCTAGCAGGCTCTACATAAAACGGCCATATTTTCAACTTTTCTGAAATTATTGGTGCGAAATTCAAATTTTGAATTATATTGAATTCAGGTGGACGCTCTGTCCATCGATGCCAAGAAGGTCTATGAGCAGCTCCAGGCTCTTAGAGAGCAGAAGAGGAAGATCCTCGCTGAGGCCAAGCCTGAGGTGAAGGAGTTGATCTTTGATCTCTGATCTGATTAATGAAATGCAGATCCGCAAGGAACTCGATGCCCTCTTCGACCATCATCATCACAGATTTGGACGTCACCACGGACATCACAGCGAGGAGCGAAGACACTAAATATATTCTGTAATTACAGTATCCCATTTCATGATTCCGCTCGAGACACCGGTTACATCGTCGCATTCTGTACATAAGTTATTCGTTATACGATATCGCCCACCATCGATTTGACACGAAATTATACAAGCCTTACTGATTCGCATGTCGTGACTGTATGAACTGATAAATCATTCAACCATTATTGGATCCAATGGCATCTGAATATTACATCTCTACAATGATCAAGAGAAGCTCTAGAACGGCATTTCTATTTCGATATTCCTTGTGAGATACGTGTTCATATTCCTTCTTTTTTTGTCATACTGGCGGATCCTACATAACCGAGGATGTTTCGTCCGTTCGCTGTATAGAATCGTACACATCTAATACTGTAGTGCTCTCACAGGCTGAGCGAGCTAGTGGCATTCGTATAGCACCTAGTCTCGCAAAGCCCACATGAGCACGAACGCAGTATTGACGTGGCGCTAAGAAGTAACCTACGATATTGCACCCAGACGATAGGAAGACTGAAACAATAATCCAGCCACCGAAACAAACCGACCGATACGGTAACTGAACACCCTACAATAGATAGATAAAGTAACCCAGCAAGAAACTCAACAACCCCAGAAAACGAACCGATCGAGACAGCATTCCAGTAACACACTGATTCACACAAATGATCGAAAGACTACCCCAATCTTCGCATGGGCCCATCGATACAGAAGCACAGAAGGATAAATCGATACAGTAGCCCACACGTACAACGCGATATAATATCCCATACGGCAAGTCGATACACAACCCACACGGACAAATTGATAAAGTAGCTAACACGCACGAATCCATTGCTACAGTAACCTACACAGCAGATCAATACATCAACCTAAACAAGAAGATCGATACAGTAACCCACAAGACAGATACAGATACAGTTTCTCATTGGGTATCGATTAAACAACTATTTTTGCACATCGGCCAGTTTTTCATAGTGCCCTATTTGTCGTTTATAACGTGCCCATTTTTGCAAGCGAGCTCATCAATACCATACCCAGTTTCTCAAGATCGCACATATCAATCACAATTACTCACACAGGCTCATTGATACCGCTTCCATGTCAACAAGCCCCCCCCCCCCCCCTTTCCATTTTTACAAGCACCCATCAATATCGTACCAATTTTAACATGAGTGCACATATTGATACAGCACCCACCCACACCGGCCCAATGAGAGCATTTCCATTTTTACAAGCACCCATCAATATCGTACCAATTTTAACATGAGTGCACATATTGATACAGCACCCACCCACACCGGCCCAATGAGAGCATTTCCATTTTTACAAGCACCCATCAATATCGTACCAATTTTAACATGAGTGCACATATTGATACAGCACCCACCCACACCGGCCCAATGAGAGCATTTCCATTTTTACAAGCACCCATCAATATCGTACCAATTTTAACATGAGTGCACATATTGATACAGCACCCACCCACACCGGCCCAATGAGAGCATTTCCATTTTTACAAGCACCCATCAATATCGTACCAATTTTAACATGAGTGCACATATTGATACAGCACCCACCCACACCGGCCCAATGAGAGCATTTCCATTTTTACAAGCACCCATCAATATCGTACCAATTTTAACATGAGTGCACATATTGATACAGCACCCACCCACACCGGCCCAATGAGAGCATTTCCATTTTTACAAGCACCCATCAATATCGTACCAATTTTCACATAAGTGCACATATTGATACAGCACCAACCCACACCGGCCCAATGAGAGCATTTCCATTTTTACAAGCACCCACCAATATCGTACCAATTTTCACATGAGTGCACATATTGATACAATGACGTCCAGAAACTTAAGTTCCATCTATGTGACATCAAGTCGAATCTCGTCGAGCACTGTTCGTCATTTTTACTCGAAAGTGGTAGGCCTACCACTTTCGACTGCAATATGTATGGAGATCTGTTTTGCGGTTGCATTGTACTCGAATATGTATGCATTTGATAAACGCATCTTTATTAGACTCGAAAGTGGTAGGAAACGGATTCCCTACCACATTGGACACGAATGGCAATGGGGAATTGAAATGCATACAGATACGAGTCGAATACGGTAGGCCACACCCTTTCGACTCGAAAGTGGTAGGAAAATCGGGAAGCATACATATTCGACTCGAAAGTGGTAGGCTACCATATTCGACTCGAAAGTGGTAGGCATTTTTTTTGCCTACCACTTTTGAGTCGAAAGTGGTAGGGTCGAAATGGAAATTTTTGGGGGTCAGGTCGATGAACAAAATTTTTTTTTGGTTTTTTATCGCCGTAAAATTCAATGATTGGTAGATCACTCTCGTCACGAGAGAATCGAGCTAGGGGTGGGAATTGAGCGAAAATCGTAAAATGAATGAGCACCAGTTTTGGCCACCTCCAGGCATGTCGTAACACCAATCAATGTCTCATTGCTCAGAATTCATTTTGAAGCTCCCTACACCGGGTCGGTATCCAGGATTTGCACACTTTACTCGAGTTTTTCTGAGTTCTATGGAATTTTGGAGCGAAAAAGCCACAAGAGTGACCCCGGCACATTTTTCGAGCTCTATCGATCTGTGCAGACTAGAAGTCTAGAGAGTGCTTCCAAACGGTGCTACACTCAAGCATAACCAAAAAAAATAGGAAAAGGGAGAGCCCAGTCGAAAATTTGTTATGTATCTCAACGAGAGCTATCGATAGAGTTGCTTGCGAATGAAATAGAGGACCCCCCCTTTTCCTAATTTTTTGGTTATGCTTCCTTGAGTGTAGCACCGTACGGAAGCACTTTCTTGACTTATAGTCTTCACAGATCGATATGATAGAGCTCAAGAAAAATGAGCCGGGGTCACTCATGTGGCTTTTTTTCGCTCCAAAATTTCATAGAACTCAGAAAAACTCGAGTGAAGTTGGGGATTCCTGGATACCGACCCGGTGTAGGGAGCTTCAAAATGAATTCTGAGCAATGGGACATTGAGGGGTGTTACGACATGCCTGGAGGTGGCCAAAACTGGTGCTAACTCTTTTTTTTCGGTTTTCGCTCTATTCCCAAAAATTGCAAATATAGCTCGATTCTCTCGTGACGAGCGTGAAATAACGACATCAAGATGAACAAATTCAATTCGGGGATTAATCGGCGGCTCTATGGTCGCTGAAAAAAACTAACTAAATGTGCAAATAAACGCCGAATAAAATAGAGAGACGCTATCAACATATGTGGTACATTATTCAACGAATGTTACGACTATGCAACGAATATGTTACGAAGCGGCTTATTTCAAGAAGAACGATAGAAAAAGCAACAAATCCTAGCAATCACAACCGTATCTACCCTATAAAATACAACTTCCAATCTTGTCTTCGCCGCTCGCCGTTTCTTCGTATGAAACCGTCGCCGCCTGATTCGTCTGGAACAGCTGACATTAGCAATTGAAGAGCAAATCAGAATATTCATACTTATAAGAAGTCGCAGGCGCGCTATCGGGGTACTATCAGGAGCATACTGGGCACTATTGCAGCTCCACTCCACTCCCCAAATAAATGTTTGATCCGTGAGGCAAAGTTGCGATTTCATCAAAATCGGAGTTTTGTCACCATTTCACAGATTCACACTAAACACATAGGAACTACTCGAATGAGTCAGGGAACAATTAGCAAGCTCTCAAGCTTTTGCGGGGCAAATTAAATTTCGAAAAAAAAAGTATTAGAAATTGCACAGGATACCCCCAGACACTTCCCTGCCAAGTTTGATCCCGATCGGACACAATGAGGTTCAGCTCATGTGGCTATTCGGGGGCACCATAGGGAGTACTGAAAACGCTTTCGATAAGGTCTGGCAGCCAGGGAAGGTCCCGAAGCGAATCGACGAAGGTGTCCTAACTCGCCCCTTTGATGGGCCATAAAAACGGGTGTAAATAAAATTTTGGAAAAAAAAGTATTAGATATTGCTTAAAACACCCCCAGGCACCTCTCTGCCAAGTTTGGTCCCGATCGGGCACCATGAGGTTCACTCCTTTTCAGACCTCTGATCAAGATCCTCGATTCTGTCAAGAAAAGGGGCGGGGCATAGCGAAAAAATCGATGTGTTTCAAAGTAATCCTAGCGGACCCAAATTTTGCAGGCTATTCGGGGGCACCATAGGGAGTACTGAAAACGCTTTCGATAAGGTCTGGCAGCTCGGGAAGGTCCCGAAGCGAATCGACGAAGGTGCCCTAACTCGCCCCTTTGATGGGCCATAAAAACGGGCGTAAATAAAATTTTGGAAAAAAAGTATTAGATATTGCTTAAAACACCCCCAGGCACCTCTCTGCCAAGTTTGGTCCCGATCGGGCACCATGCCGTTCAGCTCATTTTGGCTCGTCAGAGCAAATTACCGTTTCTGGCGGGAAAGGGGGCGGGGCTTAGCGGATTCTCAAAACTTTTCAAAGTTTTCCGATCAAGCCCAGATTTCGCAGGCTATTCAGGGGTACCATAGGGAGTGCCGAAAACGCTATTGTGAACCCCTGACTCGATTGCAAAGCCCCGAGACGAGGTGACAAAAGCATCCAAAATCACAACTTTGAGGGGCCACAAAAACGAGGGGAAATTATATTTTGTGAAAAAAAGTATTAAGGAATGCTCAGAACACCCCCGGACAGCCCACGGATAATGTTTTTATTGGTAATTATTGGTTGATAAACGCAACTGGATAGCGAGGTGCGCTAAGTAATACCCCTTCGTTCAAACAGAGAGCGAGAGCATTAGAGGTCACTCAACACTGTCAAGGATGCGATTCGATGTATTAATAGTAATAATAACAAATACCTTGTGGTATTTGTTATTATTACTATAGTGTCGAGTGGAGAAGGCAGGACGAAAGTGCCTTGAGTACGGGGTGAACCTTTACCTTTTACCTTACCTTGTGGTTGTTGGCCGTCTTCTTGTCGCAGTGCAGCAGCAGGCTGCCGCTCGCTCTGAACCAACATCGATTTTTATTTAAAAAAATAGAAAATAACAGCGAAATAATATTTATCAGCATCGCGATTCAGTTGTGTATAGTAAAACTAGGAAAAAACTACTCGCATCCTTCCATGCGCAAGGCAAGCGTCGCAAGCATTATCAACCAATGGTGATAATTAAGTAAACAGGTAAATATTATAGCATAGAACGCGCTTTCATATTTGATCAAGATAGGAAACACCACTACTCGCCTCGCCTAGTCGAACGTATAGCGTGATAGAATACTACTGCAAAGGTGTTAAATTAAATAAATCAATGCTAATAACTTATTACACCAGCTAAGAAACAACCACTACATCATGCCCAGTTTAAGCAATGGGAAGCGTACTGCCATGTAACCACAAAATCGCAAAATTATATAGATCAGTGATAAACACTGTGGAAATAATATGGCAGCGAACGGTGGAATATTAAAAAAAAAACTACGCCACTGCTCATCCCTTAGTCCGCGGTGTCCTAACAATAACACTACAGGCTTTATAGACATTTCAAAGGGGAAAAGGATACCTGTGCTACAGCTGCCGAAGAATTAGCCGCCTCGCTTGTCGCATTGCAGTCGCAATTATCGCCACAGCCGCCTGGTGTCGAGTGGAGAGTCACTCCTGCAAGTGATTTTAATACAGCAACTTAATAAAAACGCGAATGATAACTGAAACTTGAGAGACATAGGTGAGAACGTGCTAAAACGCGAGACGAGAGAGCGCACAAAGTAGCAAGCACACAAACGCGACGCGTCTAAGTTTGAGTTACATGATGAGAGTACGGCCAAATGGCCGCGTACCTTCCGCGCCCGAAGTCGAGTTTCGGGCAATCAATTGGTACTAAAGCACTCAAAATGGACAAAAAGTTTGTGTTACATGATTAGAGTACGGCAAAATGGATGCGTGGCCGCGCGGTGTCCTAACAATAACACTACAGGCTTTATAGATATTTCAAAGGGGAAAAGGATACCTGTGCTACAGCTGCCGAAGAATAAGCCGCCTCGCTTGTCGCATTGCAGCCGCAATTGGCGCCATAGCCGCCTGGTGTCGAGTGGAGAGTCACTCCTGCAAGTGTTTTAATACAGCAACTTAATAAATAAGCGAACGAAAACTGAAACTAGCAAGGTATAGAGACATATGCGAGAACGTGCTAAAACGCAATCAATTGGTACTAAATCACTCGTGGACGAAAAGTGGGAGTTACATGTTGAGAGTACGGCAAAATGGCCGCGTAGCCCCTCGCGCGCAACATCGAGTTATGGGCACTAAATTGGTGCTAAACCATTCCCAGTGACTCCCCGAGTACCCCTGCAAATTTTGGGGTCGATCTGAAATCTTTGAAAATTTTGACTATTCCATCATGGACATCTTTTCTGTCCTCGCCCTCGATCCCAAGTTTTTGCTCTCTCGCCCTCGGAGATCGCAGACTGTTAGAGAAACGACGAGGGAGCGTGCGCGGGAGAGAGACGGGAAAAGAAATCAAGACAAGACTCCGCCCACACGCCGAGAGACAAGAGTGTGCACAAAGACACAAACACACAGAAACGCGACGCATCAGGCAACGCGCGCGAGAGAGTGTGGGAAGGTGAGAGAAACAGGGGTGTGAGAGACGCAAGCGTAAGCTCCGCCCACAAATACTGGTATACCAGTGGTTGCGAGAAAATAAGAGGATAGATCTATAAGTGAGGGGTACTCGGGGAGTCACTGGGAATGGTTTAGCACCAATTTAGTGCCCATAACTCGATGTTGCGCGCGAGGGGCTACGCGGCCATTTTGCCGTACTCTCAACATGTAACTCCCACTTTTCGTCCACGAGTGATTTAGTACCAATTGATTGCGTTTTAGCACGTTCTCGCCTATGTCTCTTTACCTTGCTAGTTTCAGTTTTCGTTCGCTTATTTATTAAGTTGCTGTATTAAAACACTTGCAGGAGTGACTCTCCACTCGACACCAGGCGGCTATGGCGCCAATTGCGGCTGCAATGCGACAAGCGAGGCGGCTTATTCTTCGGCAGCTGTAGCACAGGTATCCTTTTCCCCTTTGAAATATCTATAAAGCCTGTAGTGTTATTGTTAGGACACCGCGCGGCCACGCATCCATTTTGCCGTACTCTAATCATGTAACACAAACTTTTTGTCCATTTTGAGTGCTTTAGTACCAATTGATTGCCCGAAACTCGACGTCGGGCGCGGTAGGTACGCGGCCATTTGGCCGTACTCTCATCATGTAACTCAAACTTAGACGCGTCGCGTTTGTGTGCTTGCTACTTTGTGCGCTCTCTCGTCTCGCGTTTTAGCACGTTCTCACCTATGTCTCTCAAGTTTCAGTTATCATTCGCGTTTTTATTAAGTTGCTGTATTAAAATCACTTGCAGGAGTGACTCTCCACTCGACACCAGGCGGCTGTGGCGATAATTGCGACTGCAATGCGACAAGCGAGGCGGCTAATTCTTCGGCAGCTGTAGCACAGGTATCCTTTTCCCCTTTGAAATGTCTATAAAGCCTGTAGTGTTATTGTTAGGACACCGCGGACTAAGGGATGAGCAGTGGCGTAGTTTTTTTTTTAATATTCCACCGTTCGCTGCCATATTATTTCCACAGTGTTTATCACTGATCTATATAATTTTGCGATTTTGTGGTTACATGGCAGTACGCTTCCCATTGCTTAAACTGGGCATGATGTAGTGGTTGTTTCTTAGCTGGTGTAATAAGTTATTAGCATTGATTTATTTAATTTAACACCTTTGCAGTAGTATTCTATCACGCTATACGTTCGACTAGGCGAGGCGAGTAGTGGTGTTTCCTATCTTGATCAAATATGAAAGCGCGTTCTATGCTATAATATTTACCTGTTTACTTAATTATCACCATTGGTTGATAATGCTTGCGACGCTTGCCTTGCGCATGGAAGGATGCGAGTAGTTTTTTCCTAGTTTTACTATACACAACTGAATCGCGATGCTGATAAATATTATTTCGCTGTTATTTTCTATTTTTTTAAATAAAAATCGATGTTGGTTCAGAGCGAGCGGCAGCCTGCTGCTGCACTGCGACAAGAAGACGGCCAACAACCACAAGGTAAGGTAAAAGGTAAAGGTTCACCCCGTACTCAAGGCACTTTCGTCCTGCCTTCTCCACTCGACACTATAGTAATAATAACAAATACCACAAGGTATTTGTTATTATTACTATTAATACATCGAATCGCATCCTTGACAGTGTTGAGTGACCTCTAATGCTCTCGCTCTCTGTTTGAACGAAGGGGTATTACTTAGCGCACCTCGCTATCCAGTTGCGTTTATCAACCAATAATTACCAATAAAAACATTATCCGTGGGCTGTCCGGGGGTGTTCTGAGCATTCCTTGATACTTTTTTCACAAAATATAATTTCCCCTCGTTTTTGTGGCCCCTCAAAGTTGTGATTTTGGATGCTTTTGTCACCTCGTCTCGGGACTTTGCAATCGAGTCAGGGGTTCACAATAGCGTTTTCGGCACTCCCTATGGTACCCCTGAATAGCCTGCGAAATCTGGGCTTGATCGGAAAACTTTGAAAAGTTTTGAGAATCCGCTAAGCCCCGCCCCCCCCCTTTCCCGCCAGAAACGGTAATTTGCTCTGACGAGCCAAAATGAGCTGAACGGCATGGTGCCCGATCGGGACCAAACTTGGCAGAGAGGTGCCTGGGGGTGTTTTAAGCAATATCTAATACTTTTTTTTCCAAAATTTTATTTACACCCGTTTTTATGGCCCATCAAAGGGGCGAGTTAGGACACCTTCGTCGATTCGCTTCGGGACCTTCCCGAGCTGCCAGACCTTATCGAAAGCGTTTTCAGTACTCCCTATGGTGCCCCCGAATAGCCTGCAAAATTTGGGTCCGCTAGGATTACTTTGAAACACATCGATTTTTTCGCTAAGCCTCGCCCCCTTTCCCGCCAGAAACGGTAATTTGCTCTGACGAGCCAAAATGAGCTGAACGGCATGGTGCCCGATCGGGACCAAACTTGGCAGAGAGGTGCCTGGGGGTGTTTTAAGCAATATCTAATACTTTTTTTTCCAAAATTTTATTTACACCCGTTTTTATGGCCCATCAAAGGGGCGAGTTAGGACACCTTCGTCGATTCGCTTCGGGACCTTCCCGAGCTGCCAGACCTTATCGAAAGCGTTTTCAGTACTCCCTATGGTGCCCCCGAATAGCCTGCAAAATTTGGGTCCGCTAGGATTACTTTGAAACACATCGATTTTTTCGCTAAGCCTCGCCCCCTTTCCCGCCAGAAACGGTAATTTGCTCTGACGAGCCAAAATGAGCTGAACGGCATGGTGCCCGATCGGGACCAAACTTGGCAGAGAGGTGCCTGGGGGTGTTTTAAGCAATATCTAATACTTTTTTTTCCAAAATTTTATTTACACCCGTTTTTATGGCCCATCAAAGGGGCGAGTTAGGACACCTTCGTCGATTCGCTTCGGGACCTTCCCGAGCTGCCAGACCTTATCGAAAGCGTTTTCAGTACTCCCTATGGTGCCCCCGAATAGCC
>LS485433.1:93574-311928 GCA_900490705.1 Pristionchus arcanus
GGACCAAACTTGGCAGAGAGGTGCCTGGGGGTGTTTTAAGCAATATCTAATACTTTTTTTTCCAAAATTTTATTTACACCCGTTTTTATGGCCCATCAAAGGGGCGAGTTAGGACACCTTCGTCGATTCGCTTCGGGACCTTCCCGGGCTACCAGACCTTATCGAAAGCGTTTTCAGTACTCCCTATGGTGCCCCCGAATAGCCACATGAGCTGAACCCCATTGTGTCCGATCGGGATCAAACTTGGCAGGGAAGTGTCTGGGGGTATCCTGAGCAATTTCCAATACTTTTTTTTTCGAAATTCAATTTGCCCCGCAAAAGCTTGAGAGCTTGCTAATTGTTCCCTGACTCATTCGAGTAGTTCCTATGTGTTTAGTGTGAATCTGTGAAATGGTGACAAAACTCCGATTTTGATGAAATCGCAACTTTGCCTCACGGATCAAACATTTATTTGGGGAGTGGAGTGGAGCTGCAATAGTGCCCAGTATGCTCCTAATAGTACCCCGATAGCGCGCCTGCGACTTCTTATAAGTATGAATATTCTGATTTGCTCTTCAATTGCTAATGTCAGCTGTTCCAGACGAATCAGGCGGCGACGGTTTCATACGAAGAAACGGCGAGCGGCGAAGACAAGATTGGAAGTTGTATTTTATAGGGTAGATACGGTTGTGATTGCTAGGATTTGTTGCTTTTTCTATCGTTCTTCTTGAAATAAGCCGCTTCGTAACATATTCGTTGCATAGTCGTAACATTGTATAGATATGCTGTGATAGTTGTATATATGGCTGTCTGCCTAAGGTTCAACAAGACTCAACAGGAGTCGGGAACAGGTAAAAAATAAAAAAAAGGTCCGAAAAGTTGTTACTTTTTTACCCTCTACACGCATGTATGCTCGATTCCTCTATATGCCCAATTTTCGCCCCAGGGAAATGTACCCCCTCCCTCCCCTCATTTTGCCCAAAAATACGTTTTACGAAGTTTTCTCGTAGTGGAAAGGCCAAAATTGCACGAAATCTGGCGTACCTGCTCAGAATTCCGTGCTCTATCTCAATGTGAAATTATTTTTCCTATTTGAGAAAAATATTTTGGTATGCTGGGTTATTTAAAAATGCATACGAAATTTCAAAATGTTTGCACAAATACCCGATATGCCAAAATGATCAGGAGCGCATGCTCGTTTATGTTAAAATAGTCGTTTGTTCGCCAACAAATCGAGTCAAAAATTGTCTTTTTCAAACAGGAAAGAGCACGAAATTCGGATTACGCACGCCAAATTGCATTCCATTTCGGCCTTTCCACGATGTGAAAACTTCGAAAAACGTGTTTTTGGGCAAAATGGGGGGGGGGGGGTAACATTCCTGGAGCGAAAATAGGACACATTCTCCTACACAGCGTGCCAGTGAGAGAAAATCGCGGCAAACGTCAATTCTTGTCTCTTTTTCCACTCTCTTATTCCTCCCTTTCCTGAGGGAAGAGGGCGGTCGGCGCAAAGTGAGAAGAGCGAAAAATTTTGATTTTTAAAGAGTGAAATCGAATTTGTTATATTTGTTGCGTCGAAACATATTCGAATTCCACAATTGAATTTCGAAAAAAAGTTTAAGAAAGTGTTCATAGACATGGAAGTTTTCCCAATTGCACGTTCACGGGGACCCCCACACCCGCAATATTTTCGGAACCCTGGGTAGATTAGCTAACTCTACGTTAGAGCAGTTTTTCAACGATAGTGGTGTTTTTTCGAGTATTTTGATTTAGTAACTCTAATTATCAAATTACTCGAAAAAAACCCCACTATCGTTGAAAAACTGCTCTAACGTAGAGTAAGCTATTCTACCCAGGGTTCCGAAAATAATGCGGGTGTGGGGGTCCCCATGAACGTGCAATTGGGAAAACTTCCATGTCTATGAACACTTTCTTAAACTTTTTTTCGAAATTCAATTGTGGAATTCGAATATGTTTCGACGCAACAAATATAACAAATTCGATTTCACTCTTTAAAAATCAAAATTTTTCGCTCTTCTCACTTTGCGCCGACCGCCCTCTTCCCTCAGGAAAGGGAGGAATAAGAGAGTGGAAAAAGAGACAAGAATTGACGTTTGCCGCGATTTTCTCTCACTGACACGCTGTGAAATATATAACAGTTATAAAGATACTCACTTGGTCAACAGGCATCACAGCACCATCGAATGCAAAATTTTGATGAGTCGCCTTCCGAATGTAACCTGAAGAATATTATCAAACAAATTATTGAATTGTTTCAAAATTATCATACTTTTTTTAGATAATACATGCTATGTGTACCCACTTTTGTAATTAGCAATTCCATATGCTTCGTATGTCTTTATCTGATTATCGCCGTTTTTCTCCAATTGCAACGTAATCCTATTCGGCTTTCCCTCGTAAAATCGGAACGCGGACATTAGCTAAAGAAACAAAATGTGGTTGTTATTATTTTTTTATTAATTATTTTGTCACGTTTTTGTCCTGTCGATCGGCGTTGGCATCGAGCTTGAATATTTTCATGCCGATCCCCGACACCGTCCCCGGGTCTTCTCTCGTTATAGTCGCAGTCACTGAAAATCGTATACTTTTCCCCGTATTTCATTAAGTTTTAATACTTAAAAGTCAGAAAACCAATGAAAAACTCACCTTCCTTGCCAGAGATCTCAAAATTAGCTGTCGAGAACGTTGATGACAGAGCGAGACTCTATTCCATAGACATAAAACCCTTCAGTATCAAAGTTTGGAAATTTGGTCTTATCACTGAGATACGGGATAGGTTTCACATATTTCATATAAATATTGTCTTCGGGCGACCATGGATAGTGATTTGCCGCCGAGAACAAAGGATTTTATCTCGCTGACACGCTGTGTCCTAGTGACAACTTTTTTTGGTTAAAAAAATATTTTTACCTGTTACCGAGTCGGGTCGGACCGTTGTTGAACCTAAAGCGGGAAGCCCTATAGTCGTTGTATCGAATTGTTCGCGTCTCCCTATTTTCCCCTTTCCAGCTGATATACACGTTTATTTCATAGTTTATACCACCATAATGCCCTGATTAACATCCCAATTGAATTTGTCCATTTTGAAATTTTTGAAATTTAATTACTTTTTTTACCCCCATTAGCTACCACTTTCGAATCGAAAGTGGTAGGAAAATTCGCCTACCACTTTCGAGTCGAAAGTGGTAGGGAAAATAAAACCTACCACTTTCGAGTCGAAAGTGGTAGGCAAAATTTCCCTACCACTTTCGAGTCCAAAACGGTAGGCCATACACTTTGTAGTACAATGTGGTAGGGAATTCATTATGTGTGCACTTTCGACTCGAATTCGTATGTTGTTTGTGTTTGCTACCACTTTCGAGTCTAATAAAGATGCGTTTATCAAATGCATACATATTCGAGTACAATGCAACCGCAAAACTTATCTCCATACATATTGCAGTCGAAAGTGGTAGGCCTACCACTTTCGAGTAAAAATGACGAACAGTGCTCGACGAGATTCGACTTGATATCACATAGATGGAACTTAAGTTTCTGGACGTCATTACAGCACCAACCCATACCGGCCCAATGAGAGCATTTCCATTTTCACAAGTCCCCATCAATTCCGTACCCATTTTCACAAGAGTGCACATATTGATACAATACCCAATAACCCACACCGGCACCAATTTTTGCACCGATACAGTAACCCCATAAACCACAGAAATTCGCAAGTGAACAAAATTGAAGAAGCAAAACGAGAACAAGAGCAACAGGTCAACTTCGGGACTGGAGAGGTGGGCGAGGAGGGGAGGGAAGGGGGGGGGGCAGCTAACGAAGGAGACGGTGAGGGGAATGGGGGTCTCCCAGTCGAGGATGATGACGATGAAGATGTCGACGAGGGAGAAAGGTCGAGTGAGAGACTGAAGAGATAACGTTTATTATTTGTTTCCTTTTATCTCTCAATAGTATGGCGCAAATATGTTTCAGGTCAGAGTCTATAAAACAGGGGTCAGGTACTCAGGTCATGAAACCCAAGATGTGGGGTGCTATTACAAATTTTGAAGGCTATTGAACGTGCTGTGTTTTTGATTAATTCCTCCGATTTGGTCGATCGGAGATATGTATTTACCTAATCGCAACCCGTTAAATACAAATAATATTCAATTAGGGACGTCCAAAAGGGCCTTGTGCGAATAAGTTTCGATATTGAACGTTATTAGTAAGCAATGTTTCTTCAAAATCGCAAATTTTAGACTCTTTAGAAACCTCTACCTTCCCCTCTCCCTACTCGCTTCGTATCTCACCTTCATCACTCCATTCCATCTCCCGTGTAACACTTGCAGCGAGACAGTGAAGATTGCAGCAGCAGCAAGTCTGGACGTGATCTGCAAACAAGTTATTTATTATCAAGAATCAAAGAAAAAAGAGAATCAAGAAACTGAAAAATCACGTTTCAGGTAGAAAACCAAATGGTCGGATGTGAACATTCAGATAACTTTCTTTTGAGGCTTTTTTAATGTCATGTATTCGCAGACTAAAATATAAAAAAATAATAATCATATTCTGGATAAAAAGGCAGGCACTTCTCTGTTTTTTGGCCCAGCCATTTCTCGCAGAGTATCCCCTCCCTACCATTCTCATTCCCCACCCCTTACACTTTCCTAGCGGTTGTTGTCTGGGCCAAAAAACAGAGAAGTTCCAAAAGGCACAGATAATAAGTCTGTCGCCATTCAGTAGGTGAACTTTGAATGCTCTGTTCTGATCAAATGCCTCAGTAGCATGCTCCTACAGTAATTACCTCAAGACTGCAATAGACTGTTCCCTAGAAAGACTACAGAGTTACTACGGAGTTATACGGAGATTCCGGCTCTACTACACGTATTGTCAATTTACGATTCCTTTCGTTCGTATAATATTTCGCTATTTTATCTAGTAACAGTAGCATTGTAACAGTACCTCGCATGCTACCGTATCCCTCCGCCGATCGATCGAAGTGAGAAGCGTCGGAGAAGGGCCGAGTTGTGGAGTCGATGCAGTAAGCAGCAGGTGTGCCCATGAGACACTGTAAAACCGGAATTTAATACCATCATCGCATTGTAACAGTACCTCGCATGCTACCGTATCCCCCGCCGATCGATCGAAGTGAGAAGCGTCGGAGAAGGGCCGAGTTGTGGAGTCGATGCAGTAAGCAGCAGGTATGCCCATGAGACACTGTAAAACCGGAATTTAATACCATCATCGTATTGTAACAGTACCTCTCATGCCTACTGTATCCTCTTATCGATCGAAATGAGTTGTGTATCCTCTTATCGATCGAAGTGAGTTGCGTCGGGGCTGGGCCGATTCGTGTAGCTGATCCAGTTTGCAGCGGGCGTGCCCATGAGACTGTGATTGGACCGAGCCTGCAAAATGGATTGATTGATCGTATTCAAGTCGTCTGATCATACCTGGATCTGCCCCTATTCCTCCCATCGATTCCTCTTGTTGTTCGCAGCCTCGCACGCTCGTTGATTGAATCTCCAGTCTTCTTTAGGATGTGGCATCAAGCTTCCCTGATGAAAATAATCACCAACACTTACACAGATCATTTTCTAACTTCAAAAGTCACTGCTCAACTCTCTCACACCATTTATGTACACCAAATTGACGGAACAAATGAATAAAATGAATGAGTTCGGTTTTTTTCGTTTTTTTCGTTTTTTTCTATTTCATCTCTTACTGACTATGACCAAATGACCCGTGACGTGTGTCACTGGGAATATACTTCAAGTATGCATTCTTTCGGCTGTATAACCGGCTCCTCGGCTCCCCCCTATCCGGGTTCCGGTAGAACCAACTCGGGCGAGCTTATGCTCTTATAGCCCTTGATAGGGGATCACGCACGTCAGAGGGAACAGCCTGCACTCTCGCCTACAGAGACCCCAGGAGTGTGTGCAACCAACAAGCTGACACTCGAGAACGAGTCGGGAGAGGCTTCCCTGTCAGCCGCGGTCGCTCAACTAGATCTGGAGCCATGACCATATTACGTGGTACCATGGCTCCGGGCACGGACTGAGCCGGACAGATATTTGTCTCTTATCTGCCACCCTTCCCTGGTCTCTACCTTCCCCGCCGAGGAGGCTCCACTAGGGGTTGTGGGCAGGACATCTCCTCATCATACACCCCTATGATGACCGCCCTGGGCACGAGGCCACGAGTGACGTACGGGGGCGTTAGACACGCATCACCTACGGGTGCTCTAAGCACACGCTACCGTCAATCCCAGTTAGTGCATTGGCAACCAGTGGTCACCAACGCGTTAGGTGCACTCACACACTATCCCTATTCCCCCCCCCCCCCCGGGTTTAAACAAAGCTTTTGTGACGGCCGTCCGCGGGAAGTCGTCATCACTCGTCCAAGTCGTCGGGGAGGCAGGCTTGCTCTCGCCTTTGGTGAGCGCGTCGGATCCAGCTTGGCGACGCGATCCTGGATAAGTGAATCAAATTTATCAGGACGAAATGGAAAACAAAACAAAGAAAGCAGGCGCGGTGAATAGAGCACGGGAGAAGATATAATGAACAGATTTCAAAAAGCAACTAAAACGAGACCAAATGCGGGGAGGTGTTGCGAGAGCAAACGTGATGAACGAGGCGCGGGTGGAATGAATGATGGAGCTAGCAGGCAACGCTACAACCGAAGAGAAGACTGATCACTAGGGAAGGAGGGAAGAGGGAAGGAGGTAGATCAAGGGAGGATGCGGGCAGGTAGACGGTCGATATTGGCTCTTCCCCACCTTCAAAAAACTTCCGCACGGTCGTAATGTTTTCTTACGATTAGATGGCCATCTATATTCAGGAACGAAGCACGATCCATTGAGGATACGATCAACAGGAGCGTGAGCAATAGCGAAGAGAGATAGGGCTCCGAATAGCTTGCTACAGCCTTCGTACGCATTTTCGAAAATGATCACGACGACTCGGGGCATCCCAATTATTAATCGGCAATTTCGATGGTGGGCCCTAGTTAGGAAATACGAAAATAACAAGAGTCCGACAAAGGAGAGGCGAGAGGAAAAGGATGTAAATTTAAGCAGCAGCCAATAGAGCAAGTGGGGGCCAAACAACAATGAGAGAAGAGGAACGTGTCTCGGTTTGGGAGCAATTTTTAAAAAAATACAAATTTTCGAAAATGGTGATAATGCAAGTGCTCGGAGCGACAGGCACGTTGCGACAGGGAAGCGCGTGGAATGACTGAGACATGTTCTGGAATAATGGGTGCAGTGAGCGCGAAGGGTAGATCAAGTGAGAGGTCGTGGAAGTGGAAGGGAATAGGATCACGATCGATTCCAATCGGATCCGAGGTAGATCAGCGCAGTCTCGAAACTCAAGCGCGCAAAAATCGAGTGCAAGAAACGCGCACCTTCGCGTGTGGGCGGAGCAAATGCGTGGCAAACTTGGCAAGTAGCCAAGTGACTTATTTTTTTTGTTGTAAAATTTCTAATCGTTGTTTTGCGGCCTTTCTAGTTTGTTTTTCCTTATATTCACATTGCAAATGCGAACATGTGCACCAGATTGACGCTTAAATTTGATTTCATCATCGGGTTTGTTCATTAACCTCCATTTCAGCGAGGGTTCAATTTTCCTCTCTGACGATGTCGTCAGCCGAGGTTCTGGCGTCGCTGCCGTCAGCTGCTGCTGTCGGATTAGCAGAGGCCGTTGATAAATTGGAGAATCTGGCCGTTAGCGAGGGCCTCATCAAGGTTCGTTGTGTCGTTTTCATGTTTATTCTACTTTGATTACCTATTTCTTGCTAATTATCCTATTCATTTTCTAAAACGAGTGGATTAAAAGCGAAATATAACTTTTATATTTGCAGAAGCAGTCGAACAAAGGTGTTCCTGCTGGTCGGAAACGTCGGGATATCATCGCTGCGAAGAGCAAGGACACCACTCCGGCTATCGAGGTCAGATTCTCCTAGTTAAACATATTCTTAGGTTGTGTTTACCCATCGATTTCGATGTATGTTGATAATTTCATTGTTTCATTGGGTTAAATTTTGAGTGGTGTCATAATAATCATCGATTTAGGACGAAGATGACTCTGAATTCGATGCAATTCTCACTGAACTTCGATCGTCTCTCGATGCGAAGAAACAAGAGGAGGATAGACTACAGAAGGAAATCAATGAGATACTCGCAAGTAGTGCAACAGGTGGGTTACGGTATTTATTCATTCTTGGGATTACGGTATCAAGAGGGGTTACGGTAACAATAATATCTTTCAGAAGGAGGTAGTCGCGAGTCGCGCACGTTCGAACGGGCCGCTTCCAAGTTCAATAATCAGGTTTGATTATATTTTCTACTATTATATCTAAAGAATTGAGTTGTACACAGATACATCCTTAATTTCAAAAAGGGCCTGCCGAATCGGGCTGGGCATTTCGTAAAATATAAGGTTACAACCTTTGTGGTGAAACAGTTTACTATCCATCATTCAAATTCTTATTAGATGGTTGGCGTTGAATCGGAGGCGCGTCGTCTGGCGGATTCATTGAGAGAAGTCTCGAAATTGGCCGATGCCATATCCAGCAAGGTGATTTTAGGTTATCCATTTTCTTCATATCTCACGCTCCTTGCTGAATGCAATGCTTTCCAGAAGCTTAATGTTTGAAGCTGTTAAAATAATTATGTTGTGCTGAGCAAGCATATTTTGCTCATTTTCGAAGGTTTGGGGAATGAAATCCAGTTATTTTTCTTCCATGAACCGTTGATTGTTCAGGTGGCGGATCTCGATCTTGCGAAGACTCGTGTGGTGGAATGTCTCCAATTGGCGGGAGATATGATGGATCTCAGCATGTGCAGTGAGGTATGTTGCATATTTCACTGTTAGGCGTTCATCTGCTAGTTGGCGGGGGACTGACAGTTTACGAGCGATTTATCTGTGGGAGCACCGCAGAAATGTATGCTGTTCTAATAAGAGGTTCCGAACCCCCACAGCATAGCGGAGATAGTGCCCAGGAGATAGTAGTGACTAGTTTCATTATCAAAGTATCAAAAATGAGTTCCAATTTGTTCTCAGTTGGTGGTATGTGGTTTCATTGTTGTATGAAGTCGGAATTCCATTCTCGTTTTCAATAAATTAGTAATTTTGATTTTTAAAAAATACACTACCGGAGTTGTTTTATATTATATTGGTATTATATTGCTATTGCTTTTGATCAGGAAAAATAGGCATAGTTATCCCGTTAATCAATGCACGTGCGGCCTGAGGGAGTTCACTCCTAGTCCAGCGATTATTCAAGGCCAATTCAGTCATGAGAACATCTTCTTATGATCTATTATTCCTTTTCCAGAGAGTCGACGATGCAATTCGAGGCGGAGACTGGAATGAGGCGGCCGAGCTCGTCCATCGATTCCTCACTCTCGACAAGGCTGTGTTCCAATTGAGAGATGCCAGTGATAAGGGTACGGTAGTTTATTGATTAATTTGTAAGGATTCCAATCTGAGTGTTCTGTATTCAATCACCTCAATTAACTGTGGAGTGATAAGGGTACGGTAGCCTCTCTCCTTTGATTTATCGATTGGTTGGGGCTGATCGATGAATGTTTGCAGAAGCCGGACAGTCGATTCGGACCTCGTACGAGATCCTGGAGAAGGTGAGCTTTTTGTTGTTGATTTTTGTTTGCATTGATCACCGTACGGTGGGACAATTGGACTAGGGAATATTGGGTTTCACTCGGTCGTTATGAGTGTCTATCACACTGGATCAATAGCATATCCATAATAGTGTATCTATGAATAGGTTAGTAGACAAGTACCTTATCTAACTTCCGTAATCTGCAGGCTCGTTCTCGTCTGAAGGAGGAATTTGCACGTGGAATGGATGCGGCAGTGGCGGGAGGAGATGTGGCAGGAATGCACAGGTACGGTGGTACAATGCGAGAAGCGATTATTGGTTTTCAATCGGCCACTGTGACACTATGTCACACTGGGAAAATTAATAAGACCATAGTAATTGAAAAGAACACGCGATAAAACGCTTTTTTGATGGTCTGAGGTTTCGACATTTTTACATAGTAAGGCACGGACTGTAGAATGCAATAATGACTCTAATTTCGGTAACCAATTACACTTCTTTATCTGATAGTATTTACTTTATCAAAGATCATTGCAGATATCTCAAACTCTTCCCCTTCATCAATGATCACGACGATGGATTGAGAAGATTGGCGGAATATCTGAAGAAAGAGATCGGAAGGATTGGACAAGATCAGATCAAGGTACGGTAGGATGATGCAATGATTTGAAGATGTGCTTGATTTGTTTATAATAAATTGTGGCTCCAAAATACAAGCTAGTATAGATTTATCGTTCTTGGGTGTAGAGCTTGACTATTCATTGCAACAGGAAACTCCAAAGTCGCTCGAAAAATTTATTTACTTCCAATTTGGCATCTAGACACGTTTAGCTCTTGGAAAGTCCACTTTATTATTTATGAACTGCAATTTGTATATTATTATAGACATAAGCGAGACAGGGAGCTCATTTGAAAATTTTAGTGAGTTTTGAACGGATCTGCGGGTTCAAAAACGGCTTCAAAAGCACGGAGAATATTGTAGATAATGCGTGCTGGAGGGACGGATGATTCTCGTGCCTCCGTCCTTTATGCTGATACTCTCTTCCTCTTCTTCGATTCTCTCGCTGCCCTTCTCGATACTCATCATCCCGTCGTCCAGAATGGATATGGACCCGATAGAGTACTCGATCTGGTGCATATGGTACAGGTGAGCATACGCGATTTTGTTGGAGTGGATCAGTGTGAAATTGTGTTTCAAGCAATCTACATAAATCATATTTGGTCGTCAAAAGCAATATTGCGCTTCTCCGTTTAGAAAAAAAAGAAATATAGGGTAAATCTAGTGGTGTAGAGGCGTGCGATATTTACGAAATGTCGTCAATCATAGATTTGCATTACAGGGCGAGATCGACACAATTGTCGTGCAAGTGATCGACGCGTTTCGTTCAGCGAGAAGATTCGACGATTCAGTAAGAGCAGTTGAGAGAGCGATGAGAGGAGGAGGAGGAGTGAAGGAAGGTGAGTAAGGGGGGGGGGAATACGGTGGATCGATGGGAACAACTTTAGAAAACCAGAATGGGTCCTTGTTTCTAGAGAGTTTATACTAGAAACCGTTCATTAGGAACGCTTAGGGAAAATGGTAACCGACGTTACGGTAATTCTGCTTTTCTAACACAAAAGTAGTGCCGATCGTGGAATCAGCCGGGATCACTACTGGTTTAAATCCCCGTTTGATACGCTCCCAAGAAGAATTTGTTGAAATTTTTTGAGGAGGATTTTTTTTTCTCCTCAGAGACTGATAAATTTTCTGCGAAGAGGCGTAAATTAAACAATGAGGAGTACGATAGCATTGCTATCTATTGATTGATTATCGATTTTCAGAACGCCCCGACCCGCTGCAACTGGATGTCCTGCTTTCGGAGGTTGGTCAATATTATTTTTCCGAATACTACAAAGCTGGAAGACTATTAAACGCGATTCATTGTAAGAATGTGCAGAAACTGGAAATCGCAGGACATTTCGGAAAACTTGAAACCGAGTATCTAAAAGAAAGGTCAAATGAAATTGAAAGAAAACGAAATGCGTTTTAGGTGTCTCACATGCACGCGCGCACTGAATTGTACTGGCGATTCCTGAAGAAGAAGATGCTGCCGGCTGCAGCTGCTGCACCACCGCCAAAGGTACGGTTCCCAATACTTCTCGATCTCAAAACCATCTAATTTTGGTTGCTTTTCGAAATTTGGACTCAAACCCTGCGAATGTGGCTTGCCATTAGAGACCTCCAAACGATTGACGAATCAAATATTGAAATGAGCATTCGAGTCCCTCAATCGATTATCCTTTGTTATTCAACTGGCCGTTAACTTTCTCACGTCGTCATTCGATTTATTCCCCTTCTCACTATATCCCATCGTGCGGCCGACCTCGTTCATTCGAGCTATTCGAGCTCGATTGAATATTCGATTGAAACCATCATTCGATTGAATTTTCAATCGAATGACCGGTTAATCGATTGAGAGGGATAATCGAATGATTCTCATTTCTCGGCATTCGTGAAATGAATAATTCATTTGGCGCTCTCTACTTGCCATGTTCACATCGGCTCCCATAACAGTTGGATAGGTATCCGAAATCGTGGAAAAGTGGGTCGCTTGTGTAAATTGTGTCGCAGTATTCGAGCTCTGCCTAAGGCACGATCGGAGAGGGGGAGGGTACGGTAGAAGAAGAGGGATACGGTATCATAGTTCAGACTTGGTCCCTACCGCAGGAGAATGATGCATTTGTAACAGATTATAGCAATTTTATCATTGTTTTTTCCCAGAGTATATTAAATTGTGATTACAATCACACTGATGGACAGTATTAGGATATTTAGCGAAACGAGAAACTCGAAGGCTGAAATATGATTGTCTTTCCAGTCTCCAACGGGCGCGATGTCACCGAGAGACGGAGAGGAGGATGAGGATGAGGTCTGATTCAATTTCTTATTTTATCCTTGTTTCACGTTGAAAAGGAAGATCGATGTTTCACTGTGTAGCCATAATCGATGCAATGGAAGAGGTGGTAATTAACGATTGCGATTTTCACTTGTAAAAACAAAATATACTAATACGTAATCAGCGAGGCAGCAAATCAAATGCAATTAATCTATGCATTCATTATCAGATAACCCGAGAGACGCGTAAGAAGGCCGAGGCTGAACGAGCAGAGGAAAGAACGAGAAAGTTGCACGCATTACTGCACAAGAGCAGAGTCGGATTGGGAATGCAGGTGGGAGGGTATATTCATATATCTTGTATTTAGAAAATATGCCTTTGGCTATTCGTTGGGTAGTTTGTGGAAATACTGTTATAATTGGGATAGCACATAAGGGTTTCGGATTGTGAATGCTGGTGAGAGAAACAATTGATCGATACTGTGTAGTGAGACAGATAATTGTATTTGGCTAGCGCATAATGAGAACATTAGCTCGCACGTTTAGAATTTAGCGTGGAATGTAAATGGAAAAAAGAAACATTTACAAACATTTTTGCGGCAAGTTACGGCCAGTAACATCAAATGACCATATTGGATGAGGAATAGAAGGGGGTGATTCAAATGGAGAAAGCAGTGGTATATAATTTAACACACGCACTCGCATCTGCCGTCGTGAACCGTAATCGATTGATTACATTGATTACAGTATGATTGCAGGAGCTAATCGGTCGATACATCCCAATGGAGGCATACTACGTGGAAGAGATGGTGGCCAAGGCCATTGGAGAGGCGCAGAGGGAGGATAAGGGACACACTTGGATCACGAGGTACGGTAGATGAATACGGTAGGGAAAACTACGGTGGGACTAGAAGTACGGTAGGGAACTACTACTGTGGGCTGTTTCATGTTTTGTAACTTTCGTTCATCGCAAGAGCTATGTGAAACAATGTTTCACGTAACCCATAACCCGAGATTGTTTGTGAGAGAACCAATGATTCAATGGTTTCCCATCAATACATTAATTCAGTTCGATGGTGGACGACACGTTGTTCCTGGTGCGAAAGGCGGTTCGCCGTGCAGTCGCCACTGCTTCCTCCGATGCCGCCGCAGCCACGGTACGGTAGTGTGTGGGAGTGGTGTAGTGGGAAAGGTCGAACTAACTTACGCAATGCAAATGTTGGCAAAGTACTGAGTTTTTGGGAAACGTCGCCCTCTTGCAGGTGAACAACGCGGTGGCGCTGCTCGAGACGACCTTCTACAAGGCACTCGCCACTCCGATTGAGGTGAGATATTTAAGATTTCGGGATCGTTATTGGCAAATACAGTGAGTACAACCTATTAAACCTGGCGAAACGCTGATTCAGACTTATAAGAGAATACGCAGTTCCCGGTATTTTTGGCGATTTTTAGTTTTTCCATCGGAAAAATCCCGTTATCGAAAAAAATGGGCGTGACACCAGTAGCATCTGGGTTGCAACAATACTAGATGTCCCTTTGGAAACTTGAGCTAAATAATATATGGTCTCAATGCATGCATGTACTAGACATCAAATTCAAAATTCAAAGTATTCATCTTATCAGGCGGGTTTCCCATCGGCTTCCCTCTTCACGGCAGAGATGCTTGGAGTGGGCGGAGTCGTGCCCACGGGAGGAGTGAGCAGTGCTGCCAAAGTGGCAGAGCAGAGAGAGGTAAGCAGAACTAAACAGTTAATAGCTGTCATTACCAGTGGGTCCCAGTAGTATTATGGCTGTAAAATCGCTTGACTTAGATACATCTTTACCTTTTTTTAACCTGTTTAAAGTGAGGTATGGAGGGGAGGGGGTGGCGAAGGAAGGTTGGTAACTAGGAATCCGCTATACGAACCTCCTCTTGCATGCGACAGCGAATGCATCGCGTCGTTTTACTAACCCTAGATCGAGTGGTGTTTTGTGGTTGCGAGATATTCCTATGCCAGACGAGGTTGTGTTTAACGAGTATCATGATATCGGTAGCCTTGTCTCCACAATAATAATCTTCACCATTCGATCTGATCTAATGATTGCTCTCTTCTTTCCTGGGAGCAAGCCATACAAATTGAAGGGATGTTAAAAAAGTAATCAATTAGCTAAAGTGAAGCAAGTGTTTATCATTACAAATGATTTCTGATTGCAGACATACCTGTGCACGCTGAACAACGCGCGCGTTTCGGCGGATCTGTTGCGACAATTGCGCGCCGCGCTGCTCAAGGAGTCCGGAGCTGAAGGAACGGTACGGAACGGAATAATGCTTGAGAGTTTGAGTTGCACGACCGGGAAGATTGAGGCTCCACAAAGTCAATAGAACGACTGGCAATAGAGCACAAGTAATGTACCGAACTCAAATCTGAAGACAAATACTCCATTTTTTACAAATATTAATTAATTAATTAAGGTTGTTCCGGAGAAGATGAAGCTCGCGTCGGCACTGGCACAGTTGGATGATGTGGCCAAGAGGTCAGTATTTGATTGTGAGACTGATAACCACAGATCAAAGTGATAATTTAAACCTGGATTTGTCCGGCCCGGTTTGTTTTGAAAATATTATTTCTCCTGTCATACGGAAAGTACTGATTTGGCAGCCAGTGAGAAATGTGTTTCATGGTATGGCCTTGTACAGTGAGCTCGCATTAAGTGCAATTTGTTCTTAGAATATTTCATACTGACTAATTCCTCCGTGTTGCAGAATGGAGCAACTGGCGTCTCGTGGCTGCAATAGCGTCGCCAAAGTGGCCATTCGACCCACCATCAGGAATAGGTACGGTAGTCCAAGACGGAATCTGAATTGAGAAGGGGCAACGATTCGAATCGTTTCTGTCCGAAATTGTTTCCTACCATGTGATGGTGTGTTTCACGACTTTTATGGGGGGGGGGGGGCTTATATGAGGCAGGTGTGGCGGCGAGCGATTGTTCGCATTAGGACCTCCCCTTATGGTGACCATTATGTGAACAAAAGAGTGGCCGGACAGGAATGGGTACGATTATCAGGCAGAATTTGAGAAATGATGTCATACGGGCGGAATATTGATTCAAATAGTCCTTGCCAGCAATGTGTTTCTGCCATGTGATGGTGTGTTTCACGACTTATGAATCCGATAGCCAAGCTTCCAATAGTGTTTTTGAGAATAGTCGTCTGATAAATTACCAATATTTCTTCCATTACCGTATCCTTTCAGCTGCGATCAGTACCTCGAGCGGGATCACGAACTGACTTCCGACCAGCTGGCAGAATACGAATCTGTCGATCCCTTCATTGAGGTGAGTAGGGAGATGGGAGGGTTACGGTAGCCATCCAATCGTGAACTGACAATCGCAGTCGATTGGCAGTGAATTGTTGCAAGCTGATTAATGATTATTGATTTTACAAAGTCGATTTTGCAGTCGTTCTGTGTTACTGTCGATCGTCTCCTGGTGCCATTCGAACGCTCTCTCGCCCCCGATAATTATCAGGTATCGTGGAATTGGTCTTGAATTATCTCTGAAGCAGTGATCTCCCGGAGAACGCCAGTGCCGTGGCTAAAGGGATGCTGTACCCTTTTTTGTCGTGGTTATATTAGTCGCATTGTCTGTGTGTGAAAAGTGGTTTCACCCTGACCGAGTTGTGTTTCACGAATAATATGAGAATCGAAGTTGTGTGTCAGAACAAATATTGTATAACTATTACGATCTGTCCAAATAATCACTCGTTTCTTTCCTGGACATAAGCCAGTTACCGTAATCCTCCTCTTCCCCTCAGGACCTTCTTCTCTCAACATGCGATGAGTGTGCTCGTGGTCTTCTTTCTGCCCTTCTCAAGTGTGCATTCAATCGACTCGGTGCTCTTCAATTGGACAGGTGGGAAGGGGAATTTAGGATTTTTTTAACGTTTGGTCTCGAATCATTCGCCGCCCTGACTTGTGTTTCACTGCTGAGTGATAGTGATGTCTCATCAACTCCACCAATTGTTACAATTGCCAAACCATGCTTAAAATTATGAGTGATGGGGATATGGTTGTGAATTGGTTCTCGGTTAAACTATGAGTGATGGTGCATAAAACTGTGAATGATGAAGACATGGAATTCGATTATTTATTTGCACTACATTTCAGGGAGCTCCGTCACCTCACTGGTTATCTCTCGGGGGTCGCTGGTTTTGCGGCACGCGAGAAATGCGCCAAACTGACGCAGATCGTGTGCGTTCTCAACGTGGAAAGCGTCGATGAAGCAAAGGAGGTACGATTGTCAAATTAGAAATACGAGCTTTATTTAAGTTTCACGTAAAATATATATATATATATTCCGTATTCTTTCATGAGGAATATTTATCGGAAATATAATAAATTGTATTCAATGTTTAGATTAGAATTTAAAGAAGATGAATGTTTTTAGGTGTGGCAGTCCGGTTCGGGAGTCTCTCGTTCTCTCGGAAGTGGTGAATTCAAGAAGATTCTCGCAAGACGAACAGATCTTCCGAAGACAGCAGTGCAGAATATGGAGTTGATCTCGTAGTTTTTATTATCCCCTTTTCTTTGTTTACAGTTGTATTATAGAATGAATGTAAAGATACGGGACGGAGTTTACTAACAGAAGATGTAATATCGAGAGTAATGTAGCTAATAAGTTATTCGAGTTGTGATTATTAACGCCCAGTTCGCTGTTGTACTGTTATGGATTTGATGTGATAGCAGTGATAAGAGTTTGCGATAAATTTTTATGAGGAAGATTAATAGTCGAGCAAACGAATAAAACACAAAGAGACGAGAGATGACAAATAACTTATTTTGTATCTTACGCGTTTGCGGTGTAAATATTGTTCATTGTTACCAGCTGCATCACCCTCTTCTCTTATTCAGCGTCCTTCATTTCAATTTTCTCGTCCATTGATAATCATTATCTTTATTTCGTTTTACCCGACTCATGAATACAATGAGGCTATCCGATTTGCCGCGAGATGTTATTGACATAATCTTAAGCATGAGTGAAGATGAAATGCTATCGTTTGATTGCCAGAGATGGGTAAGTCGTACATATTTTGACTTATGAATATAATGTATTTATGATAAATTTGAATTTAACCGCCGTTTCTTTTAGATTTCTCGATCGTGGAAGGATGCTGTAGGCAAATATCTTGAAGACGCACGAAACAAACTTTCCATCGAACGAATTTATTGTTCGATTGGTCATTCATTTAGAGCTGATTCATGGCCAAAACCTTTCGTATCCCACATCACATTCACCACATCTATTCCCAATCGATTTTGTGCTCGAATGGGAGTAGGGAAGTGGTTGAAAATTGTTGATGAAGAAGAGGCCAAACGAGGCACATACGTGGGTTCATTTTCATATTCCATTATCTATTAAGTTCTTCCTCTTGCTAGGTATGTACATTTCAGATGGGTCCTGGAATGCATGTTGTCACTGCCAGCGAGAATTTCAGTAGTTCAGACTTCAAATACAGACTAGGCCGATTCTTTTCCTACACATCCTGTGTCGAAATGCTAGAACTGGACTTTCTCGAAGACCCGATACCATACGATATCGTTCTAAAAATAATTGGAAAAAAGAGCGTGAAGAGTGTACTAATCAGTCTTCCGTGTCCAAGGAATATCGAAAGATTGGGGTACGTTTTCTTGCCGTGATTTCATGTAGAAGATCATCATCAAAGTGATCGAATGATATTTATACAGAAAACTTATCCTCTATTTAATCCGGCAAAATGGAATTTGTCATGTGCACATCGAAGATTACACTCTTGATATTAATTATCCATATCTACAAGATGAGTTCTTGTTTGAAATTACACAATTGAATGTGACACTGGACATCTATGGACGTAATTATAAGCTTCATGATCCAAGAAAATGGGAGAAGAGAGAAGTAGACTGGAATGAGAAAGGAATTTCTACGAAATTTATGACTAGTTCGATGGATTGCTTTGGTTTCAGATTTTTCAAACAAAATATTGATGCTCATTTAAATATAATGACAAATGAGCAGAGAAAGAATGGAATCGCTTATCGTATGCCTTATTAGTGTTCTTTCTCAACGTAACAGCACCTTTTTATTTTATGTAATATTTTTTTCTCGAGTTATAATAATATTTGATGTGTGAATAAACATGCGTTTCATGTTTCCAAGTGTATGCCACCTTCATGATGCATTGTCCTGCTGCACCTTCTCCTTATGGAATTGTCTCCTCTTGCCAGTTATTTATTGTCCGATAGAAATTATTTCGAAAGGAAGCGTTGCAATACTGATGTCAGATTATTGTTTGCCACCTGCAGTAAGTGGAATAACTACACAGAAGGAACGGATAAAGATTCAGATGGACACAGGATGAAATATAAGTTCTTCACCATTTCAACAGATTCGAATGACGACAACCTTCAGAACTATTTGTCCATTCCTCATTTGTATCTCTAACCTCCCTCTCATTCTGTGCACCCTATCAATAGTGATGAACATCCGTCGCACATTCCTTCTCATTTTTCCACTTTTCAAGTTTTACTTTCCGCGTTGAGTATGAATTGCCAATTTATTTCAAGACTGTATCCTGCCTGTAATTTGTGTGACCATTTATGTTATCATTCGAGCGAAACCGGTTCTAATCGTATATCTAATCTGTTTTAACACTTCCCCGAACGCTCAGAATAGCCAAACCCGGATATCTGACCTGCGAATTATAGTGAGAAGAAGCCATGGAATTCAAGATGAATTCCATCTAGAGTGATCGCCATTATCATTCCGACCAATCTCTCATTTTCTTCACCTATTTTAGATCTCCAGCACGCCTTCTTTAGCTCTTTAGCTGTAGACACTGCGTTGCAATTCGAGGGGGCGCCTCTTCCATTGTGTGCTCATTTTCGTAGTGTAGGCGAGCGGTGAGAAACGTCGGCCGCACAATCGAATCATCCGTACAATAGAACAAGTTGATTCGAGGAAGCCGTTCTTCACCTCGCCTACGTATCTCTCACGGTCTCCCTCCTTCTCCCACTCTGACGTTGACCGAACAAGTGAAAAGCACTTATAAAAGGCCTCTCTATCCCATTTCGAGCAGCATGCAGATAAGTATCCTTCCTCCCTCCCATGACTCCTTCCCTTCCCTTCCCCCTCAAGAGTCCCCCTTGGAATGACGTGTCTGCGCGAGTATGCTGCTGTTGCTTTGTGGAAGAGACTCACTAGACTATTCAATTGTGGTGTTCGAGCTTATTCCTCCTCCTCTTTCTTGTGATCCAAGTGGGAATTTCCCACGGAGAAGCGGGCTGGTAACGTGTTTGCCATTATCCCCCCAATTCGTGAGATGGTCGCAGATTTCGCACATTCGTTGAATCCGATACGGTCTTGGTCGAATACAAAACGCAAGTTGTAGAGGGAAGAAATTAGTGATTCTGCTGAGTTTCCTTGCATTCTGAAAGGCAACCCCCGCACATTAAAATGGTTGACTTCAAATATTCACCGTTCATATATAATTTATCGTTCCGCTGCTAGGAAGTTGTTCCACCCTCGGAACGGAGAAATCTTCCTGATATTTCGTCTTTTTTATTCACATAAAGTCACGTAGTGGCTCGGAAAACGGTCTATCGAGTTTAAGATGCATGAGACCACTTTTTATTCGGTGCATTATGACGTTCGCTCAAGCGCATCTCTAGGACGATTTCCCTTTTTGGGTGCGCAGCACTCCTCATTCCATCAGTAGGAGTCCATGTGTAGGAACTCTTCATTATGTGTGTTCTCTCATCACTCTGGCCAGCGATACAGCACGAAGAATGAAGAGACGAATTCTTCATCCAGACAGCCCTACCGTGCAGTTCTTCCCATAATCACCGCTATTTTTCCACTGAACATCCGACCGGAATGGACCCCATCTATTGCATGGCCTCATAGTCTTCGTGGCCCTTCTATTCTAGGCAGTTCGAACAATCGTCTCTTCATTTCGCATGCACTCTAGCCGGTCATAGTGACGAGGGAGCGTGCGAAATGAGGAGGCGCTCGAATATTTACCTGTGCGAACGTGAGAAAGAAGTGCTTTTTGTGCACAGCGGGAGTGAGGGTGGTATTTTGAGTCAGAAATAGTCTTCTACTCTCCATTCCACATGATTTCTCACCAGTCATGAACCTTTCAAGGCAACCCCCACCTTCTGCTCCCCTCTCTCGAGTTCCAACTACTCTCCATTGTTACTCCTCGTGCATCCGTGGAAATGACGATTCCGTGCAGTCATCTACCCTAGGATTTCCCCTCGTTGCTTCCACCCATTTCGCATCCTTTCCGAGGGGGCCGGAAATGATGTGATCGTGATGCCTATGTTTACAGCAATTCCGACAAAAATCTTCGAATCGTACTACCATCTCTCAACTCGTACTTTTACTCTATCGCTAGACGTCACATTAATAATTTAGCAGAGACCAGTAGTCTACTTGCGCCTATTCTATTGAGGGTAATTTCCGCCTCTTTCATGAGTAATCAGCCCACCACTTATAGAGTGACCATCGTAATATGTTTCACTCCTACGCCCCTCGTCCTTTTACGACTGACGTCGCCAAATTGACAGAATGTAGACTGTTGTGCGGAATCTAGAGATCCCCTATACGATTGCGCCCGTTTCCGAGTATCCGGTGGATTATTGTGGACGTCACTTATTTCATGGCAATAGTAGCCGCTATTGTCTCAGATCCATGTGAGAGTTGGGGGAGGAGGGATTTCAACGTTCGAATTCACACTGTGACTGTCAGTCTGGATCTTCGATGATTTGCGCATGCACTAGTGCCGCATTGTGTGCGCTGCTTCATAACAACTGAAGCTGGGGTAGGCATTATGATGAAGAAACCATTTATTCATTATACTCGCGATAGATTACGCGGACTGAGGAGATGTATTTTTCCTGATAGCCCTCGTAGGCATCATCTGTCGGATGCTGTGATTGATGGGGCGGGTCCAGTGGATGAAGGGGATATTCTTGGATACTTCCTAGTACAGTACTTGTTGATGTCGCCAATCTTCCTCATCCAGGAACTTTCCATTATTAATACGCTGAGGATTGGTCGTCAACATATTTCCCGTTGTTGTGCATTCATTTTTTGCTCAGTGCTATCGGTTCCACGAGGATTCTTTCCATTCCTCCTAAAAAATATCGGACCAGATTCACGTAGGTCTCACATTACCGTATGTTGATTGTGGAAGCAATTGCATTTTTTTCGTTTCGCAAATTTTCCAAACCGTCTGGAAGTAAGCGCACGACTGGTTTCACTATCTAGTGCTTCTCAAGTGGTCTTACAAATCCCTCACGCCTCCACCTATCTCACAGTCGAGTGGGTAAAAACAGAAACAACGCTCTCATTTATGATTCCGCATCGATCCCCGGTTGATTATTGCATACAATCGACAGATGTATTGTAGTTGCAACACAATCTCGATTGGTTTTTTTGGAGGCAGAAATCACAGTTATCTATCTATCTAGATATCTTGATGTTGTGTTTATCGAGGTGACGATATCAGCTAGCTCGTAGAAATACTGAGTGAAACGTATAGACACCCCGTATTTTATGCTGCCTACGCGTAGCTTTTTCGCTGCTTTCAACTACAATTTCCTGTAGTATCTCGTGAGGGCAGTGAGGTGATGGGGGTATAATAACTCAGAGCGTCGATAAACCATGCGGAATGAAGAGACGGCCTCTTCATTCCGAGCCAGCCCTTCCCGTATAATAACTTCCCCCTTGCTCGCATCGTCACACGTCATTTACTCCATTGCTGCTGCTGCGAGGAGTAATTTTCCCCATTATCTTTGTAGAGTGAGAAGAGGGAGGGTCCGTCCCAGGGGTCTTCGGAGGTCATTTTGAGACGTCTGCTACGAAGGAAGAAACAATCTTGAGTAGTAACCCCGTGCTGTTCTTGCTTTAATTAGAAGCTGCGATTCACGCGATAGACAAATTTAGAAAGGCGGCGGCCCCCCTTATGCAGAAGAGACTGAGAGACGAAATTAGTGACGCCACTCCAGAGCTCCTCCTTAGATTCCCCATGATAACCAGCGTTTTCTGTCATTATTCTAGGGGTGTGGATATAATTATACTTATAAAAAGCGTGCGGGTCCTAGACAATTTTTGTTAGTCACAGATACTGTTTTGAAAGGGTGCCGGAAATGGTCGTGACGATAGTGTTCCAGAGGACTGTATATTCCACCAGGCACTTATTCTATTTTCTGCCGTCCAATTTCTTCACCGGGCGTATGCCGCAAACTCGCAGGCCATGTGCAATACTCCGAAATGGACGGTAGAATCCTTTCACAATATCTTTCTGCTCGGCAGTCTTCGAATTCTACAGCGGCGTCATTGCATTTTTAGCCCTTGACTGTTTTCGAATTGTGCCCAGATGAATTCGCATTGTCTATCGTCCAATTGGACATTCGAAATAGCTCTGTTTTCCACACGTCACGTTCGTTCCATCTTGCATAGATAGATAGACAGTGCCCTGGTCTCGAGGACTAGAGGAAGGTTCTCCAGCACAATTGTTATTGTTCTTTACCTACCAGCACATGCAATTGACGCAGAATCGTGACACCTGACTGTTCGACGCGCTAAATGTATTTTTGTAACCATTTTTTGTTATGCTGTTGCCAATCCTTGAGAACCAAGTGCGTAATAGGTTAGGGTAAATAGTATCAGGAACTGACTAAGTATGGACTTTCGGTCGGGTATAAGAACCGGTGGTGGTACTTTCAGTGGCTATTCATAGGCAGATTTTTTTGTGTAAGCACGTCTACATCCGCCCTAGTGTTTCCTCAATCCAATTAGGCTGCGTGTAATTCTTTGCAACTCGTCGTCCCACTCAGCGCAGGTGCTTCTTACCCTTCTAAATGCTACGAAAGCGAGCTGCCTCATTTCTGACGCACTCGAAACGGTGCATAAATAGAGGGCCTCGAAATGTCTCAGACGGTGGGGGCAGACTTCTTCATCGTCCCTCCCCTACAACTTGCGCCCATACTTCTTCTGGCGTGATTTCCGCATGTAATTTCCGGTGTTTTCGCGTAGGAGATGGGTATGAATTACAACCGGATGAGTAGGAGGGGCAAGACTGCAGAAACGTATCTACTCCTACTTTATGCGATTTACCCCTCCAATATCCCATTGTTCGTTACTCGCCCCATTTGAAGCGTGGGTTCGAAATTGTTACTTCCATCGACGTCAAGTCGAAAATTATCCTTCGAAGTTACGATGTTCGCTGCCATAACTTGAGCATTTCACAATTTATGATATTAATAAATTTCACAATTGGAGGTAACAAACATGACGGACTGCCCTATCCGTCTTCTCTCTGCCATTTCAACACTCTTGTTTCTCCTCGGTAACACCGTCTCGGGAGCTCCAATGTTTGGAATGGAGGAGAACAAGGTTAATTGATAAAATATATTAAGATATGAAAATAATTTAATACTTTCAGATTGGTCACCAACGAATGCATTCGATGAGGACGATAGTCAAGTGTTTCAAGCACTACAATACGCTATCAGAGTACGAAATTATTATAACTTTGAGACACAAATGAAATAGTGCAATTATTTTACTAATGGAAACTTTTCAGAGGCTTGGAGCCAAGCGAGAGAAAACGATACTATGCATCCACTAGCGGCGCCAATGCAGTGCTTTATGATGAGGATGGTAAGATATTTCATTTCTCATTTTTGTAGACAATTTTATTGTTCCAGGCAACGAAATGGACTGTTCATCACACGAAGAAATGGCCGAAAGACCAAAATCTCAGTGAGTTTTTCCTTCGAATTACAAAAAATAACAATAGAAATTTAGATACGATCAACATTGCTTCTTCTCGCCACTAAATTGCTTCTTCTCAAAGTAAGTATTTAAAATTAAATTTTTTTATTTTTAATAAAATTTAAATTTTATTATTTTTAATTATGATTAATAAATAAATCTCAGATATCGATTGTCGCCGAGCGACGAGACCGTAGAGTACGACGTAGAGAAGAAGAGGAGAAATTAATCACTGGTCAGATATTTACCCCTAAGATTATTTCGTAGTGTTCCCTAGATGATCTTTCCGTGCGGATTTCGACCCTAATTTATTCTCTCCATTCCTTCATCTTCTTCATTGCAGGTGCCTCACACGACCTGTGCTCATCGGCTCACTTTTCCCCCATCTCCCTTATTTATTTGTATCTCGCACATAAAGCAGTTGAAAAACGCGACATCGTTATTGACTATCTACGAGACAAAAGGGAGAGTGAATGAGACGTCACTTTGGCCAACTGGGAACGAATTAGTGTACAATATATAAATGGTTGTGATTCCCTCGAGCTGCTCGAACCACAATAAATGATTATTATTGCCGTATCGTTGCTTATTTTGCTCTCTTCTTCAAGCTTATTGATCGTGAGTTTTTGAAGTTTCGAGCAGTGTTGGAATTGTATTTTAAAGGAGGCATCGCCGTTGAGCACTCAACCGTACAGGGAACTGCAGAAACAGTTCAAGTTTGCTTTCTTTTTGTCCATTTGTGATTATCTTCTTCAGTTTTCGCAACAATCGTCAGTGCTACTTCTCTCCGATCACATGCATACAAGATCCGCAACGTAATCCCAGTCTGCAACGAATGAAGAACAAGAGACTCTACTTCGATCCCCATTCAAGTGCTTCTCATAGAAGAATTGTCGTCTTCTTCGATAGGAAAGGATGATTTATTCGTTACTATCGCTAGTGATCGTGTTGAGGCAATAAATATGGCTGTTGAGTAATTTGGGCATCGCTCTTGGCAGTATTGTTGTTGCTTTGGAAGTTATCATGTAGTAATCGTTCTTCTTCCCTTGAAAGTATCCATAGCATCCAGCTGTCCGAGATACTCGAAGATTATCATCTTTGCTTCGTTTGGAAGGAAGCTGAAGCATCATTTTCGAAATTTTGTTTGCATTCAATCTCACTTGAGTAGGGCCAGGTAATACAAAATCTTGGGCATAATCAGCTCTTCTTTGTTCGTTAAAACAGCTTCCATAATGCACTCAACGACGTATTCCGGCTCGAGATTCGAGATGATTCCGGGAGACCTGAAATTAATTGTAAAATGATCCCTCAAAATATGTTTACTTGTTATCGAATCCGTCGAACATTCCGGTGTTGATTAAGTACGGCATGACCAGAGTCATCTGAATAAAAGTTTTATGATGTTTTCTTGTTCTTTAGCTGACCTTGACTCCATCAGACTTGAGATGTCTCAACTCAGCACAGAGTGAGTCATGGAAGCCAACCGCAGCGTGTTTCGATGCACAGTAGTCAACCTGCGCGTATTATTATCGTGTGTGTTTGTTATTATCCATTATTACGTTTCTTTATCGGCAAACAAAACGTGAGCGTTCTCAAGAGGCACGCGCTTCTGAGTATGCAACGACGTGCATGTTGCATTCAAGTATAATATAATAGCAATGAAGTCACAACTAGGGCTGCCAGAATGAAACAAGAGTCTCCTATCAGTGTCATCTCCCTTCAATCGTTGAGACGGAATCTTCATTCTGTCAGCCATAGCTCCATCTCATCCGTAGGGCCCCCCTTACTGGAAACGACATTCAGATAACGAGAACAAAAGATTACTCTTTCGTTCCTTTCCAATAACAGACCTTGTCCGATGGGGGCGATTTCCAATATTTTTATTGGAATTTCAATAACAAACCATTTCCCATAAGCAACAACTCTCATTATCGAGCTCAATTGGAAATGAGAGTAAGAGAATTATTATTTCTAATATACTGCCCAATATCTCACCAGTCCAGCTCCTCCGACTTTGCCCGCAATGGAAGCGATAGTGACGATGTGACCGTGATTCTTCTCGATCATTGGCTTCACAAAGTTCTTCGCTGTCTGAGAACATCCGCTTTCATTTCGAAACTGTATTTTTCATACGTAAAGACAAGCGGAAGCATTGACAGCCATCGTTCTCTCAATCAATTCATCCGGAGAATCGATGAGATTCTTTCCTGTGATCACTCCAGCGTTATTAATCTGAAAGTTTAATTTTTATTTGAGATGTTGATCAAACTGGCAAACTTCTACAGGCACAGACCCTGACCACTGAATAAATCATTTTGTGTAAGTATCTGTTCTATAAATATCAGTAACGCTCGTTCGGAACTCATAACGTGAGATTGTTTTCGCTCCGATTCTGTAATAATAGACAGCATAGCCGTAAATATCCATCGCGCGTGACTTCTCGTGCCACTGAAGAGAATCTACTTGCATTTTCTCACCAGAATCTCGACAGATCCAACTTCTTTCTTCACTCGGGCAGCCGCTGCGTTAATTTGGTCCCTTTTACTGAGGTCGACTGTGTACGTGTGAACCTCGAAAACCCCAGTTATCGATAGAATACTTCCTCAACCTACCGTAACCCCTGTCTTGCTGAGCATTCCTTTGGTCTCTTCATTTCCTGCAGTATTCACATCCCACAGGACCATGGTGCAACCGAGCTTAGCGAACTGAGAAACCAATGATCGTTCATGATTACAATTTCTAATGAACCTCAATTGCCATGAGACGTCCGATGCCACTTCCTGCCCCCGTAATGAGACAGACTTCACCTGAACGATATTCATGAAACGTAAATACCTAGAAATTTATAATGTCGATGACAAGCGAAAGCCAAATTTCTTTCAGAAGTTATAAGTACCTTTGACATCTTTCCGGGGCAGATATCCTACGGGTAGACATGCTTTCACAATGCTGATCACCGATACGATTAGCACTCGGAGTACAACTATCGTTGTTTGAAGGAACTCATCCATGTAATCCATTATAGAATGAGGGGGGAATGATCGACGTCAGAGAATATATGAGCGACAGTGATAAGAATATCGGAGTAATTGCTGGGTGAAAACATGTTGTTTGTGCAGCGATGCGCCACGTTTCTCGCGCGTCTTTGCACACACGTTCTTTGTAATCTTGATTCACTTCTATATCAAGATTCAATTCCGTACCCTCAGGATCTTCATCCCAAACATCAGATTTACATGTGCAATTGTTGTATGAGCAAAGAATAGAAGCATTACTGATTTATTACTCGAAATATTATGGAGAAAATGTGTATGGATCGGTGCGATATCAGATCAGGTGGAAATCATGTGCCGTCCCTTGAAAGAATCCATGGCATCGTACTGGCCGAGATACTCGCACAGAATGTGTTTTGCTTCGGTGGGCAGGAATCTGGAAATGACTAAATTACTTCGATCCCGATTAAAGAAAATATCGCAATATTATTCTCACTGTAGAATGGCCAATCCATAGAGACTCTTGGGCATGACCAGCTCTGCCTTATTCGTTAGCACAGCCTCCATAATGCACTCAACCACGTATTCCGGCTCCAGATTCGAGATGATTTTTTGAGACCTAGGCCGAGATTTATTATTCGGATATTCTAAATTTGTCGTACTTATTATCTGCTCCTGCGAACATTCCTGTATTGATGAGGTATGGACAGACGAGTGTCATCTAAATTCATTTTCTGAAATGATTCACAACGATTTTCTCAGCAAACCTTTACACCGTCAGCTTTGAGATGCTGCAATTCAGCAGAAAGCGATTCATGGAAACCGACAGCGGCGAATTTCGAAGCGCAGTAATCGACCTGAGATTGTAGTGATATTATTCTTTGGGGCACAGACATGAACCATGCTCGACTACCACTGATTGATCAACTTTGGAGCCGAAAATAACATTACTAAAACACTACAACTATCGCACCAACTAGACTACGACTGTCTAGGAATGTATGCTGTCACGAAAGTTTGATGAGTACATAAACAGTGACTATTTAAATGTGAACGTTCATACATCGTGTACTCACCACTCCCGGTCCTCCAATCTTTCCCGCAATCGATGCGATTGTGACCACGTGCCCGTGGTTCTTCTCGATCATTGGCTTCACGAAGTTCTTCGCTGTCTATAAACATATTTATTATATTTATTTTAAATTTTTAATCTTACATATAGACAAGCAGAAGCATTGACAGCCATGGTTCTCTCAATCCAATCATCGGGACAATCAATCAATTTCTTCCCTGTGACAACGCCCGCGTTATTGATCTGAGAAATATTGAAAAGAGAGATAAAAATAAAATAAAATTCCTCACCAAAATATCGACAGTTCCTACTTCCTTCGCCACCCTTTTTGCAGCTTTGTTGATTTGTTCACGTTTGCTCAGATCGACAGTGTATGTGTGAACCTGCAATACTTATAATATGCTAATGATCGAAGCTGCTTCAAGGTTTAATATTTCAATTGCACTTCTCATTTCTCATACTTTATGTGCATTTGTATAGGTGGGGTGCGTTAGCTTTTTGAACACCCTTGCTTCACACACCGTGACTCCCATTTTGCTCATCATCTCTTTCGTCTCCTCATTTCCTGCAGTATTCACGTCCCACAGCACCATTGTGCATTCGAGCTTTGCGAACTGACAAAGATCCAAGATCAAATGCCACTTGAGATGAACCAAACCTCTAACGCCATCAACCGTCCGATTCCACTGCCAGCTCCTGTTATCAGACAGATTTCACCTGAATTCATTCGCAATTTGTATCTAAATTCAGCGTTTTCATGAGAGCAGGTAGAAAATAAGGGAAATAAAGTAGCCTTTACCTTTCACACTCTTCCTCGGTAGCCATCCTATCGGGAGGAATGCTTTCACCGTACTAACGACGAGGGCAACGAAAAGCCTGATGGTCGTCCATGTCGAATGCAGAATTTCTTCCATGTATTCCATGATAGACAAGTGATCGTGAAGAAATAAATCGGAAACGAACTGAGCAAGAGGGGGCAATCGAGTTTATCTACTCTTCCTGATAACGAAGAGTGGACAACAGCAGTCAACATGTTGTGAGAGAGAGAGCCACGCTCTTCCTCGTACTGAATTCTCTCCATTTCGCGCGTTCTTTAGTCGCGCGAAAGTGTGTGATAGTTGTAAGTGGTTACCGATTTGGCACACGACACGCATGGAGGTACCAATCCGTGTCCTTCCCACTATCGGTTCTTATCGCGAAGGTGCTTCATCGCCCCTCCCTTACATTGCTTTCCAATGATTCACGTTTTACATTCATAATTTTGTTATACTTATTTTTATCGTGGTGGAATAGCTATTTCGGATCTCAAATCGATATTTCCTTTCTTCCCTTGAAGTGATCCATCGCGTCGTATTGTCCGAGATACTCGCACAGAATGTGTTTAGCTTCGGAGGGCATGAAACTGAGAAAAAAACTAATCAATTGATTTCCATAATATAGCTTTCAGAGTGAATAACTCTTACTTGAGCAATGCCATCCAGTAGAGGCTCTTCGGCATTTGCAATTCTCCCTTATTCGTCAGAACAGCTTCCATGATGCAGTCAACAACGTATTGCGGTTCGAGATTAGAGAGAAGTGTCGGCGACCTAAAAGTGGTTTCGAAACTCATTTTAAAGATCAGCCTAACTTATTCTCCCATCCGTCGAACATTCCCGTGTTGATTACGTACGGACAGACGAGTGTCATCTAAAATTATTTTTAATAATAATAACAATTATATTTTCTAACATTGACTCCGTCAGCTCCAAGATGGCGAAGCTCAGCAACGAGAGACTCGTGATAGCCAACAGCGGCGAATTTAGAGGCGCAGTAGTCAACCTGATAAAACAAGTTTGACATAACAGACAGACTATGCTCTTGGACTAGGTCGGATGATCACTATTTCACAAATTTTTTTTTTTGAAAAACAGCAGCCGGATTTTCTCATTAGACATAACCTGCACATACCACTCCCGCTCCACCCATCTTTCCCGCGATCGAAGCAATCGTCACAACGTGTCCGTGATTCTTCTCGATCATTAGCTTCACGAAGTTTTTCGCTGTCTTAAAATGCAAACTTTTCCTGTTATTCCTAACGAGTAGAACGAGTAACGAGTAGTCAGATGATTATTCGCATACTCGTGTGACCTTACATAGAGACAAGCGGATGCATTCACAGCCATCGTTCGTTCAATCCATTCATCAGGCGAGTCGATCAACTTCTTTCCAGTTACGACCCCAGCGTTGTTTATCTGGAAAGAATGTATACAATCATTCCAGGAACAGTCTGTGCAGTAAACTGCAGATATCTTGGGATGTAATAGCTATTTTGATAGGCGAGTGGAATATATCGGCCTACAAAATCCACGAATACATGTGATTTTCTGCGAATATCATGTGAATTATTGTACCCGACTGGGAATTTCTCACCAGAATGTCCACTGCTCCCACTTCATTCCCTACTCTGAGAGCAGTTGCATTGATTTGCTCTCGCTTACTGAGGTCGACAGTGTATGAATAGACCTGCAACGAAGGCATTCAGATACGTATCACGGGCAATCGCCTACTGTGGCTCCAGTAGCTTTAACCATCGCTTTTGTCTCCTCATTCCCAGCAGTATTCACGTCCCACAACACCATTGTGCAGCCGAGTTTGGCAAACTGCAAAAGATAAAAAAATCAGGGAAGCATTTGAAAATAGAACGAACCTCAACAGCCATCAATCTGCCTATGCCGCTTCCCGAGCCAGTTATCAGGCAGATCTCACCTGGAAATGATTACAATGAGGCGACACACGTCGGGCCCTTAAATGTTTCAATTTCCAGGATAAAATTGACAAAGAATCAGGTGGCGAACCTCTAACGCTCTTCCTCGGCAGGAATCCCATCGGCAGACAGGCTTTGACGATTCCGATGATGATTATGACAAGAAGACGAACGTGGACGACAACAGCTTGAAGGAACTCATCCATGTATTCATTCATTGCTGTGGATGAGGTGAAGGTAACGGTTGATTCAGGCGTCCTCTGCCAACGGACAACGAAGAAGAAACTGCTGAAAATTTTTCAATTCACTGCCTAATAAGGATCCCCAGCGTAAACAATTTGGTGGCGCGCGACGTTTTTTGCACATGGCCACTGTTTCCGCACTGTTGTCCTCACTGATCTCATCGTTTCCCGTGGTCTCTCAATGGTAGTTCACTCATTTGACTTCCTTCTGAAAATGCAAGAGGCAGTTCAAAGAGCTGATCAACACAGTGTGATAATTGTGTGTAAGTGTACTGAAATGAGTGATGAACAGGTTCGATTCGACCACTTACTCTAGGAAACCTGCGTTTTACGTGCCATCAATGACGTCGTTATATACATATTATGTTGGTGGGATGTGCCGACATCTTGAAGATATTCATCCATGCACGCACCCATATCCCTTCTCTCTCCTATCTCACGATGATACATTATCTCCTCGAGGGAAAGGTCGCCTCTTCTCACTCCAATGGAGATTCTCGATTGGTCGACCATAGTATTGCTTGTTTTTGAACTGTCGCTGATCATTCCTGCCCTGGCATATTCTGTGTTTGCCATATCAAAAGTGGGCACTCACTCCTGTCTTCACTTTCCATTTCGGTGACAACACAATCAAATTTTCCTTGCTTGAAACAGAATTTTATAGAGGTTGCCTCATAATAATCTGCTTACGAATTTACCCTCACAGTATTCAATTTGGCATTCAAGTGATTACCCAGGTGTTCTTCAATGGAGCAATGCGTGGCGTGTTATACCAGGTATCTAGATAAGTAATCATACTTGACATTTGCAATATCGTGTTCGTCTGACTAATGACATGCTATAAAAACATCTTCGCGTGCTCGGTGCACCGGAATTGTTCAATTGGTTGATACAATTCGTCAAATTCAGAGTGTTATGAACGCGCTGGAAATCCTGGAAGTGTACTGTACTGCATACGCTCAACTTGCACTGGCTATCGAACGGATTATAGCCATACTTGATAAAAAGTACGAACGAAGAATGGCTCAATTGTGGAAGAAAGTACTTCTCTTGATTGTATTGGTGAGATTTGCGTACCAAATTTTAAAAAAAAACAGTAAATTCAGTATCTTCCCGGACTCTATATGGCCATAATTTTCACTGTTATGGGATATCATTCGACTGGGAAAACCGCTCGGATCTTGCTCCTTGTTGCCTTTTTTCTTTCGTTCTCGGTGCGTTTTTTTTTTGTTTTTACTGTGCCCAGTGCAGATTATCTATTTATACTCACTTTTGTGTTCTTTTCTCATCTGATGACATTTCAGACGCTGCTCATAACATTTCGAAAATCACGTAAAACTCGAATTCGACGTCACAAATTGAGACTCGAATTAGACCAGAGATTCGCTACACAAGAGAACTTGAAGGTAAAATATTTTTCGAAAACAATTTGCTCAAGATTCTCAGGCTTCTTCACTCTATCTGCCTATTCTTGTGAATGAATTGGTCTGTGAAGTTATCAAGGTACCACTTTTTCCTTGAAATTATGAATGATTGTCTTCAGACATGTCTGGTTTACTTTGCTGCAACGTGGACAAAAACAGCGTACTTTTTGGACATTGTTAGTTTGATCTGTGCTCTTGATCATTTTCATGCTCTTTCAGAAACTTCTCTCACACACAAATACAATTTCACAATCAGTATGGTGAAGAAATATTTCAGATCACAGCCTTCCAATGTCTTTTCTACTCTTCATTTCTCTATCATCGTCATAAAAGATTAATGAGCAAGTCGACGGAATTATCAATATTTGCCTCTCCTCAGGCCACCGAGAACTATTTCTCCAGCTACAATGCCGCTTGGAAATGAAATAAAACTTGATTTGTATAATAAATACGCTGTTTATTCGACACGAAATGACCCGAATTATGAATAAATACAATCTACAATGACAGTACGATCACAGTATCGTGCAGCATCCCTTCTTGTCTGATTCCGAAGAGGATGAATCGGCCTGAACACTACGTTGTTTACTTCTTCAAAACGATTCAAACTAACATTAGATGGCTTCTCAAGCTTCTCCTTCTCATTGTCACCTGAAGAGGGTGGAGGGATGCCCTGGAATTGGAAATTTGTGATTTCATAATTTCGAAAAAAATAACAAACCTTCTTCTTGATTTCACTGAGTAGAACATCCGAATCGGGCCATGCCTTGGTGCACTCGTCCTCGACGAATTTAAAGTGCACATTTCCTGCCTGAATATATTATCTTTTTGTGACTAGTCCACGGAAAATTACTCATTTGCGAAAATCCATTCGAATATCGACAGCGTGAAACATAACCGAACAACAATTTCATAAAACGTACCCGATCAACCAGAATGCATCCCGTCTGGCTTGCAATGAAGGCCGCTGCGTCCGTCGGGTCTTCAAAGGTATATTTAATTATTATTTAAAATAATTAAATTTAAAATAATAATTATAATATAGAGTGAAACATACCAGCAACGCCGTCTCTCGAGCTCTGCCTCGACTTGGCACGATTCTCATCAGAGATTGTCGCCTCGACTACCTAATTTAAATATTGTTATTTAATTATTTAAGTTAAGTTAATTAAATTCCTCACCTGCAGCAGACTATTCCATCCGGCAATTCTCTTCGCTCTCTGTCTATGGTTTTTCAACTCAGCTTGAGCCTGATTCTCATCACAAACCTTCCGGAAGGGGACACCAATCAACTTGAGGTAGCTACCACCTGTAAGAATGGTGAGATATTGCGTCAATGTGGTCTTTAATTGAGATCTCTATCCTCACTCATTTTCACCTGTCAATTTCCAGGCTAATTGATCTAGAGAACTCGAGATTATTCTCTGGGGCGCAAGATGAGATCAAAGAGCACTAGATTTTGAAAATTGCAAATATGTTCCAACCCATACCTTGTGATCCAATGGACGGTCCTCTCGTCAGCAGATACACCTCGCAGCCCATCTTCTTCATTTCGTCCATTTTATTGTACAATGCGAGAATGTAAGTCTTCACGGATTCGTCAGTGAAGGAACTATGAAAGATTTTAATCGAATTTAAAAGATGAATTAGGTTCCCTTCCCCTCCTCTTGCGCTATCACATGCCCTACTGAGAAGGAAGCACAGCGTTCAAAAAGCCGAAAGCAACCTGTTGTCCTATTCTTTTCATGTTCACACTCTCGAAACGAGGGTAGTAATTTATTTTTGGACAGGCTAAAAGTATCTTTCTATTCGACTTCGAGTTCTGCTCTCTAGTGCAGTTCTCTATCCACTTCCTTGTCAATAATAGCCTCTCAACTCGCCGCGAAAGTATCTCTCACCGAACGATTGAAATAAGGTAGAGAGTAGACGGGACTTCGTTCATGAGATACGCAAATGGCGCTCGTGAGTCGGAATCTGAACATTTTTTTCCATCAAATCAAATCCCACTCATTGTTTTCCAGATGCCAGTGGTATTATGCTCATTCTACTTTCCCACTGAGAGAAAATATGTGCCATGGAAACCCAATTTTTCTTCGAGAAAAAGTTCGTATCCAGACAGCCCAAACACTCAAATGTCAATGATGTCAGACCACAGTCAAAAAGCAGTCACAAATCTTTTCTTGAGACAAACAAAAAGCGGGTGTCGATCTTCGCAATGTCCATTTCTTTCGAGAGAGTCAGTCACATGAGAGCGGGAGAGAGTTTGTTATTGCTATTATTGCAGGCAGACTATAATTTCTGATAGTTGGAGTATGAACACTTCCTGAGAAATCGAGGCTATTTGCCTACACACACCCGCCAATGTACGGAGAATAAATGAGTTAATGATTTCATTGTGGAAATCACGTATTTTCACTGAGGGGAAATGATGAATGCTCACTTGTGGGAACCACATCACTCGGTCCGATTTTGTCATCGATAATCGCATCGATTTCATCCAGAAAAGCGTCCCATCGAGCTGTGGCGTCGTGAAAATCCCGCATCAAATGGGCTAAAATATTTATGTAATTATATTTTTGAAAAAAATAGTCCTACTCGTTTCGGAATCTCCCTTCATTGTGTCAAGTTGTAAGTGGAAATCGGATGCTCGTCGGACCTGAAATCGATTTTGTGTATACGGTAATCCATTCAAGACCTACCTGAAGGATTTCAAAAACATTCGCCAGCTCGACGCTCATTTCCGAGACGATAAATCGATTCTGAACGTGATTGACGGCAAAGATGCAAGCAGATTCCGCCATTTTCTAAAATTATTAAGTTAATTAGATAAAAATTGATGTAGCTTACTTCTCGGCATTCCAAAATTTTCGTATCAACATACGTTATAAAACATCGAAACTGAAATGAATATCGTGAAGAATCGGTAAGACAATTGAAAGCTTACTTGATCGTTGGCATTATCATACAATTTCGTGTTATTGTTGATAAACGGGAGGGCGAGAATCTGGGTGACTTGATCTTGGAAGTCCTCCACTTTGTCAGACATCCTTCAGATTCTGACGGAGTCGATGTCGATGAGACTTTGTGCACGATCAATGATATCCAAGTTCGGACGTCAATCTGAAGAAAAAGCGAGCTGTGATGAGCTATTTTGAGCACGTTAGCGCATCAGAACTATTGGAGAAGGTGAGCAAAACAGTAATGAGAAAGGGAGGAGAAGAAGGATGATGATATCGGGATAGAGAACAGCTAGTGAATACGCGTGAGCTAACACGTCTACAACCCCGATAAACAAGCACTCAAGTTCAGACGGGGTCTCGAGTGGAAAAGTGATGAATTCAGGACTGACTATCGATTTCGAGTGATGTCAGGCTCCTCAAACTGGATGTGGAATGGAGAGCTACTGAAGTGGAATTGGGAAAGGCTGAGTATCTCAATTCCCTGGATAGAAGATAGTTCGAGTGAAATTGAGAGTGCCAGACAATGATCAGAGTAGCGAGAGATAATGCTGAATGAGGAGGATCTGATCATCGTCTCAGTTCCGTAAGCACTAATGGTGGGCTAGACATGAAGCCGACGTAAATGAGTGGCAAAAAGGGCGAAACTCTTGAAAAATGCCAGTCTGGGAGACATTTGAGACAGTCATGATTATAGGGGTACATCGGATCGAAATAGCTTTTCTTGATAGACTGTAGCCTGTCATACTGAATGGGACAATGAAAGCCAAGTCTTAGCCAATGATTTCTACAGGCAGCAATTCTAATAACGCTTTGTTTTGCACATGCTACAGATATGTCAAACTATTTTGAGCCACTACTCTCCTGTGGAAGTTTGTATCATTAGAACCGACTATTCAGCAGAATTCCTAGAATAGCGATGACCAACGAACATCGCATCTATTCGCATGATATCATCATCGTCAGGATAAAGATAGATGGTATTATCAAAAATAAAGAATATAAGTTGTTGATTCCTCATCAATACTATGAACAAACACATGCTACAGTATCCTAAGTGAGGGAAGTGGTTGGGAACAATGCAATAATATGGATAGATACTGAGAGTCAATCTATCCGAGAGAATGTATGCTCATATCAATGGAGGAAGGAGGAAGGGGGAAACAGAAGGGGAGAGGAGGAGGGAGGAGATATCCAATCGCACCCTCGCAATTGCTGCTTGGTAACCGAGTGGCAATTCCAGGGGAATGAACGGGAAAAGAGCAGATTTATCTCTGATTCGAGATATCTCAATCGAATTCGTCGATACGTGGTACATAAACCACTGAATTGGTTCAAAATAGGTGGAATGTATGCTGAATTCATCTCAGTTCGATGCAGAACACGACACAAAATATGCGGGTGGAGATGAAGAAAAAGAACAACAGGTGGAATGAAGCTAATTTACGCCCATCGAAAGGTGTAAATTGACTCGAAACAGCTCGATTTTCGTCTTGCCTCAACTCGGATTCGAAGGAGAGGATAAGTTCTCGCTCCCTCTCTCGGGTTCTATCGATAATGAAGTTCTGCTGATATCTCTCAACAGGGTGGAGAAAGGGAAGGGGATAAGAGGCATAGGGAGAGTGGAGCGAGGGTGGGAATGGAGACCCGTTTGTATCACTGCCATTTCGAATCGGGTCCGAAGGGAGAGGGAAGTAAGTCAGGTAAGTAAGTCACGCCACTTTGTATTGTGGCATTATCGCAGCTGATTCTTATGAAAGCAAAATAAAGACGAATCTTGATGCCCAAATTTAAACGAGCCACCACGCGCGCAAAGTGAATAGGTCGGAAGAAGAAATTGGAGCCATTTTTCGGTCTCGGATTTCATATTTCAAGAGTTTCTTGCAATAAGCATCTTCCTCCCCCTCCCTCGATATTCTCGGTACTCGAGACTGAAATACAAATAAATAGGAATTTCAGGCATCGGAGGGCGAAAATGAAAGAATGTTTCGCATTTTCACTGCTGGAAGCGGTTCGCAAAGCGATCTCATTATGTGCAATCGACTGCTTCATAACCGACACAACACACCCACTGCCTTTCTCCCCGACTCTTTCACACCCTCACGAGAAGAGAAAGTGATATCACAATTACTGCAAAGGTTGTCAGGGAATGAATAAAGGCAAGGATTGAGACAAGTCTCCACTACTTTTTGCCTTCTCTTCCTAGAGTCTCCATTGTAGCATTCAGATACAATTTACTCCTATCGATCTCGTGTTATTATTCCAAGAGGAAAACAAAGGCTGAGAATATCCCTCTTATGCTAGAAAAAAGTTGTACCCCCGATAATCAGGCGATAGACGGTTGCAATGTGAATGATTGGATAGTCAATATTCAGTAATCTAGTCGGGTTGATGCTGTGGTTGACTTTATTACAAATACATCAGTAAAACGGTAATTCTTTTCAAGATCAGTGTTGCAAACGGGGTACGATAATTTCGGACACAAATTAATATTTGACAAGTGGACGACAATTCGCGTGTGTATACAAGTAAGGGGTTGATTCTCTATGAGACTACGAATTACGGTAGTTAGGAAAGGCTGCTACGGTAGTAGAGATTAATGAGTGTCAACAAATTAATTATTCGCGCATTCTGGCGAAAACACCGATTAGTGTGGGGGTGCTTCTCTCGATCGATCAGAGAATGTGAAGGGTGGAGTGGGATAATGGGTGGGACGGAGGGGGAAAAGGGGCGGAGTCAACGACCGCTCAATGGGCTGCAGCCCATGCCTCCAGCTCCGACATCGAATCGTCTCGAGCGATCTAAACGACTATTGATAGAGAATGAAGATCAAATAAAGATAGAAGATAAAGGTTCACGTCGTAGTCAAGGCACACGAAGTCCCACTGCTAGTTCGGCGTTTGTTTTCTTTCAGAGATTAAAGATCAACGACCACTCGCTCACCTTTGCCTTGTGTGATCTTGTGACGGGGGCCGATGGGACGTCGGGCAGCTCGACAGCTGCAGCTGCTGCAGGCACGGAAGGAAGAGTGGGCAGCAGATCCTGCAAGAAAAATGAATAATGCGGTGTTATTGTGAAGTTTCTCCTTTCCCGAGAGACTTTTCCATAAAGAACACTACATAATAGCAGAATGGAAACGGGTGAAGAAATCAGTATCAGGTGCGAACAGCGTTCAACCCAAGCACAATTCTTGTTTTTCGCAATGTAATTTGAAATCTACAGCCTAGATTGAATTAGAAGGAGTTTACAAGAAACACTCCTCGAAATGGCGAAAGACCTCATGTCATTGATCAAGAATGATTTAGAGATCAAAGATCAATAATAACTTACTCCCTGCAGTTTCTCCAGTTCTGCCTCCAGATCCTCCTCTCCCAGCATGTCGGTTGCACCTGAGAAGGAAAGAGGTGATCTTTGATCTTTCGTTCATGATGAATTACCAACAACCATCAAACAACTTTTGATTCTGTTTTGGAATATTTCTTGTGAGAAGATCTAAGAATGAAAATGCCATCAAATGTTGAAACACAGTTCAACATGACCTTCTGATAGGAAATCAAAGACTTCAATGCCACAAAAATCAAAATAAACAAACCAGGTAGTGGCTGGGAGATCGCCTCGGCGAATTCATTCGCCTGATCCAGCTGTTCGGCGATATTGTCCATGAGATCGGACACCTGAAACGAATAAATTAGATCGATCTTTGATCTTTCAGCAGTGTTATGTCAGGTAAAACTTGGCCAAAACACGTGCGCACACTACGCTCAGTTGTAGCTCCTGCACAAATCTTGCGCTAACCCACGCAGCGAGCAGATGCTAATATCACAAGATAGAGTGGATAATGCTAACTAGGCGAGTGGATTCGAATTTGCAAAATAAGAATTGCATAAACTCGGAATCGATTCTTTACAAATGATTCTTATTTTTCCTTACGAAGCACTGCAAGAAAAGAAACGAATTAATGAGATCCTAGATAAAGCGGACGTGGGTATTTAATTAAGATCAAAGATCAAATTAAGTTTACCTTATCCAGATCGAGATCCATGTTGGATTTCTTGAGCGTCTTGTTCGCCTGTCCGAGAACGTTGACCACCTGGAAGAGATCAAAGATCAGATTGGGGAAATTATGGGCGGAGATGAAAGACCAATTCTACCGTACCTCAGCATTCATGCCGGCGTTCTCGATGGCGGTACGCTGCGCCTCGAGCTTCGTGAGGACGCCGTCGATTCTGAAAAAAATGAGTTCAAAGATCAAATACTAAGGATCAAAGATCAACTCCCGTACCTCGCCAACTCGGTCTCATACATCTTCTTCCTCTTGAGTGCAGCGAGGGCGACTCGCTTGTTTTTCGTGCCCGCCTCACGAGCGGTCGCCACTTCCTGTAGAAAGTGGATTATGAAGGATGAAAGGAAAGATCAAAGATTAAAGATAACGCTGCTCTAAGATTATTGTCGCAACAGAGGTAGTAAACTGATGTCTAAGGTGAGAAAGTGCCAAAAGCTAGAGATGAGAAAGCGAGGAAAAGATCAAAGATCAAACTAACCTCCTCAATCTTCTTCTCGAAGTGGTTCTGCTTCTTGACGAGCATCTCCTCGATCTCTCTCAACTGTCCGATCGCATCCTCGGAGGAGAGAGACTGCGACTGCAAATGGGGAATGATTAGAGGAATCTCTTCGGGTCTCTTTTTCGTGTTTTGGGGGAGGAGGGCATTCCAAAAACCATGGGAAGTCTTCTGATCACTTCAAGTCAACTAGGTTACCCGCCTCAAAAATGAAATACTAGTAATGACGTTATCGGAAATCAAATTGATGCTATTGCATGTATCTTCATCATCACGTCTAAGAGATCAACGACTGGAGAAAACAAAGATAAGTCTCAGCCGTTCAGACTAAACGACATGGAAACCACAAAGTGCAACTTCGTACCGCCTATTACCCTTCTTATCGCTTATTCACAAGTCCACGGCACTATCCTTCTTCGATTCGGCCCATTACTCCTTTGATTCATCCACTGTCCTATCACAAAAGAGCGACACTCGGAGTAAAAGACGGCGCGGTCAAGGGGCAATCTCCTATCGACGCTTGTTTTTGATACGCCCGTATGCTAACAGTTCCATTCTCGATAAAAACAGCGCGATCAGGTGCTAATCGATCGATAACATCTCCTAATCAATCAATAATCAGCAAATCAATCGATATTCCGCTCACCTTTCTCTTCCTGCTCTTGAAGACCTTGCGCAGCATTGACGACATCTGGAATTTACAATGATTTTAACAAGTATTAACGTAAATACGAGCTGAAAATAGTGAACGAAAGTGCGAACCAACCGATTTCCGAAGGCCACCCATCGCAAAGTGAGAGAGGGAAGGGAGAGGGGAGGAGAGGAGGAAGATACAAGAAAGCGATAAATGGAAATGACCAGTGAAGGGGAAGGATGGGAGGAGGGCGAGAGAGTATGGAGATCAGAGAGAGCGCGAGGGAGGAGAGGGGAAGAGGGCGGGAGGAGCTCTGGTTTCTCGCAACCACTAGGCAACCATAACCCCAACCACTAGGCAGGGAATGCCCCACCTAGTGGTTGGGGTTATGGTTACCAAGTGGGTGAGGTTATGGTTGCCTAGTGGTTGGGGGAATGGATCACGAAACGTAAATAAACCAGGAGAAAAGGGTCAGAGTAATCGATAATTGAATGGGAAAGCCCCATACCGCAACAAAACCATTCGTGGTGGACCACGAGTGGTTAGTCACATCCAAAAAACGATCTCCCTGGATCGTTGGTAGGACAGCACTCGAACTCGAGGCCGTCCGGTGAGTGCTTGAAAAAAGGGACCTTATAGGCGAAGCGCGCGCTAGAAACGACGGGTAGGCAACTGGTGGTTGAGGTTATGGTTGCCTAGTGGGCAGAATTCTTATGATTGCCTAGTGGTTGGAATTATGGTTACCTAGTGGTTAGCCCAAACTCCGCCCACTTTTAATGGTTGCCTAGTGGTCGCGAGAAACCAGAGAAGGAGATGAGTATGGGTGTGAAAGGAAACTGTTCTGATCTCTTCGTTTCGCGTGATCTCTCGCTCTGTCTGACCGATTAGAGAGCATGTGGAATAAGGAGAGTCAGACCATCCGTCAAACGACAGAGACAATGGTGCAGCTGTCGCGAATCGAGTAGATTTACAGTGACAAGGAAGTTTCAGCACCCACATGGTGAGGGATCGGAGACCCCAGAGGGTGCACCTGATAGAATCTGAGCAAAACAAAGCAAAATAGAAGGAATTTCAGAACAAATTGGATAGAACAAAAGAGGAATCGTCAAGAACAACGAGCGATGCAGAGAAGAACGACGTGTTTGACTTGCGTGGACTATCCCTCCCCACATGCCAAGGAATCGTGCTAACTCCTCTAGAACTGGACAAGAATGACCAGCAGAGATCAGATGGAGATCAATCGGGTGCCTCACTGAAGTCTCAAGCAGAGGGCCGAATACGGTAGAGTGTGGAGGAGTCTGCTCTACCGTTCTACGTTCTATCAGATAGAAGTGAATGCCCCTGAGAACTGGAGGAGCCAAAGAAAGGTGATAGGGGGTGAATGACCAGTATGATGAGCCATAGGAGGTAAATGATAAGCCGAGGCACAGCTGATATCAGTGATAATTTCGAAAACCACGTGCCGTGCTGGTTGGTGAACGGTGATGTTGTTTGGAGGATGGAATTGTGCAATTTGCATGAGAGTGTCGATGATGTTGATGAGCAATAGCATAATAGGGAAACAACAAGATGTCACTATGCTTGTGCCGCATGGTACTGTTAACAACCAGATACAAGGTACGTCGATAAGTCAAATGGTGTAGGAATGGAATGTCGTTACTCCAACGGTGAATTTTCAGAGGCATTAGTTTGGAGTGAACCCATGATGCGAACCGTGTATTGGAATGCAGTGAATGACCAGAAGGAAGCACAATCAGTGATAAGATGGAATCTGCTGACCCCGAGGGACAGGCAAAAACATCTGTGCAAGAGCTGATAAGCCTGAGAGCCCCTCGTGGTTGGATGATAGCAGAACGGATTGGTTGTTTAGGTGCCAGCAAAAAATTCAAAAGTGTCGATGATGGTGATGATAAGCACTAGTGTAGCGAGATGTAAACAGCAACGCTGACGACTGCCGGAAGTATTTCTGACTGGACACTAGGATCCAACTTTCTTATAGAGATAGCGAAGATCAAAGGAGGGTCGAACGCTATTTTGCATGATTTGAAGAGAAAATGAGCGCGTTCTCACATTGTTTTTGCTCGTTTTTCCCAATAATCGAAGAGGCAAATTGTGCAGCTATCGACTAAATCTCGGAAAACTTTGTAGAATACCTTCTCTCGTTTTCCCATCTTCTTCTCCTCTTTTGCTGCCGTTTCTTTCTTGCCTTTAGCCATGATGGAGAGAATCAGAAGGAAGTATGGAGGAGAAAAACAGAGTAAGGAGGGAAGAGATGGAGGGAGAACGGGGAGATAGAGGGAAGAGTAGAACTCGAAGTAGACAGAGCAAAACAGAATAACAGAGAGGGGGAAGAGAGGAGAGAGTTACGTGTGAAGGAAAGAATCTGGACATTGGAGGGGCAAAGGATCAATCAAATGGGCAATCATTGAATCTGATTAGTTACGCTTCGTTGGAACCACAAGTGGCGCGAATTCCCCTCAAATGACTAACCGGAGCCCCCATTATTCCCCACTGTATTTCGCAGTCCACGATAACACTCGAGATTGAAAAGACGGATATTCTAATCCGATAGAAAAACGGAGAACACGGGAATAAGAGGGACACATCCACTTGAGATACTACTAATCCCCTATGGAATGATGAGGAACGAAATGGTTCTCTCTCAATTCTATGCGATCTTTTGCCTTGTCTGACCGGTACACCTACGGAGTGGAAATAGTCAAGCCATTACTTGGGAGAACCACAACTCTGTTGGCTAACGTGCCAGATCAGAGTGGAAAGAGAAGAAGAAAGAGAAGTTTCGGTTCCTCTGAGCCGATGTAACTTTTACGAGGTTTTTGATGGGTGGGAATGAGCGAAATGGTGGGTTTCGGTTTCGACTACTATTCGCCATTTCAGACCTTGAATGGCCAAGGTGAAAATGAAGATCGAAAATTCAGTAAAATACCTCGCCCTCCTGCTTCATTTCGACGTCCATTCCGACTTATTTGGAGACTTTCTGGGAACGGAAAAGAAGAGAACCCGTCGATAGAAGAAGACTCCTTTCCCCTTCACTCTATGCCTCGTTCTAGACCCTCTTCCCCTCTCCTCTCCTCCTATTTTCGCCAGATATTTCCCCCCTCGGCACAGTCCAATTTAGAAGCGGAGATAGGCAAATAGAGAGGAAGCCATTAGAATAAAGGAAGGAAGGAGGGTTGTTCTCTTCATTTTCCTATTGTTCCCCAGTAGGCAAGATGGATCGAAATATGGAAATATAGCTCTCTTCCACTTGCTCATTCAACGATGATGATTGTGCGAAATGAAGAGACGATTACTCGTAGTTCGAACTCAACTAGGCAAGACTGTGGAATGAAGTCAAACCAATATTCGAAGTGAAAATCTGCCAGGAGGGAAAATGATGGGAAACAAGTGACTGCTAGTGTGTAAAGGACGACAAAGTCAAAGGGAAGATTGCGTTCTCTCATTTCGAGTTGAGGAATGACATCGACCGGATAGGTTTCAGAAGGAATTCAAAGGGTTCAACGAGAGTGAATTGCCGATATGCAACTAGTTCTATTGAAATATCCATCAATCATAATTCCTTCCTTCACTGGCGTTCAATACATCTAATAATTTTCAATTTTACGAAAATTTCCATTCCTACCTCTCTGAGAAGTCTCTGCAGCTGATGGCGTGCCCTGTCCGTGTGAGTGAGGTACGACATCGCGCCTGGAATTAATAACTTATTTTACAATCCAACGAAGAGAAAAGTGCGACAACACTCCGAAAATTCTGCGAACGAATGAAAAAAGGAGAGATAAAGCGCAGCTGACCACACAAGAGACGAAGATACGGAGAGGAGACAATGAGAAGTGAGCTCAATATCGAGAGAGATAAAAAGGGAGAGGGAGGAGGAGAAAGGAGGGAACGCGCGCTTCCGTAGCCTCTTCATCATGCACTCTCGCCTGTCAGAAAGAGCGTGAGACAATGCAAAATGAATGAACCAGACAAGTCGGAGTCAAGCTTGGATGCAACTTGTGCGGTCCCGATACTACATTGATTCCATCATGTGGGAAGATACCAGAGACCCTATCATTTTCGAAAAGAGTGGGAGTACGATAGACCTTTGACTCATTCATTGGCGGGACTGGAGGGAATAAACATCGAGGAGGGATGAAATACGATCGAGCCATTATCGCATTTCCCTCCCTCTCTTCCTCCTCCTGGAAGGACGGTTGTTTTGACAGTTTCCACCGGGTTGAAATGACCCTTTCAGTAGACTCTCGTGCTGTCTGACCGGTCAGGGAGTGAGGAAAGGGAGGAGAGACAATCTCGGGTCGTCCCTCTAATCAACTGAGTCTCTGTCGCCGGAGCAAGGTTTTCGTCTCGTCATTTCGCCTGATCTATTTTCAGTTAGAGAAACGAGAGAGTGTTGTGAAATGAGAGAGACAGGCATCAGTGCTGGTTTCTGGCGAGTGTGCGGGTTATCAAGTTGTTTGACATCGTGAGAGAGGGAGGGAATCATATCGAGAGAGGGGAAGTGATGGGAGATTCCAGATGAGTCATTCTCACTACTTTACAATGAATGAGTAGAGACTTGGTGAGAAGGAAATGATAGGATGGGAGATACAGAGATTGTGGAGATTTCATAATGGGCTTGCAGAACGAGCGGGAAAAAATGGGAAAATGATTTCCTCTCGAATAGTGCAACTAGTGCCACCAGAATGTCCCTACAGAATTCGTGCTATCACAGGCCAAAGTGACGAGCAAGCATACGGAATGAAGAGCCGAATTCTTCATTCTAACAGCCCTAACAGTGGCGAGGGCAAAGTCACTGATTGCCACTTATGATAAGGATTCCAATACACTGGGTACACAATGTTTGCTCTTTGCCGCGTGAACGATATCAATTGAGCAATTGTGAAAGCGGTGATTACGGTAAGCCTAAAAATAAGAAGGATGATCTACCGTACCTCCTTCGATATCTGAGTAATGCAAATACTAGAGAATCGAGGCCACTCTATCTCGTGGTCCATACAAAGTTTTCAAGTGGGCTGTCGCTTAGGATGATCACTTATTATGAATAAATACTCGCTCTTTTTCGATGAGTTTTCGCCCGCGTGAGCGAGCCACTTCTTTGCAAGGTCAACGAGGAAAACAGAGGAGTTCCGCAACAGTGCGAATGGGCTTGTTTACTGTGAAATGTGTGGAGAGATGGGGATGGGACAAAGTCTTTGTTTCGAAAGTACGCTTCGGAGGGGGACTAACGAGCATACTGTCATGATGTGTGACGCTAAAAACAATTCTCATCGAAAATTTATAAACGTAAAAGTGAAGTTGAAATAACGTCAGGCCAAAGCTCTAACAGAGATGGTCGTTGCTTTTGAGACGTGAGGTGAGTTCCCGCGCTCACTGTTGTGACCAGAACGATTGAACATGCTTTGGACGGTCCTGAAAAGATTTTTAAACAAAAATTTGGAAAAATAAGACTTACATTCGATATGGTTTGACGAAAAAGAGCGTCATAAAGGGAGCCATTGCCACTGTCAGTTCACCAAACTAAAAAAGAAACATTTATGAATTCAAAAGTTGCGTCAAATCTGAACCATGTGAGTGCTGTATTCGAGCATTGGCGTGTTCAGTATTTCAAACTGTCCGAGTGCATAGGAATAGATCGAAAAACAGTAAAATGAAGGGAGGAATGACTGAATTACCAGACCCTGAATTTGTTTTGGGTTGACGTGTCCAAAAATGCAGTTTTACTTTGATGATCTCGCGATGGTTTGATTTTGTAGACTCGCTCATGTGAATTTGGTTCGCGCCTAATGTCGTGTATATTTTCCGACCGGCAATGAGAATGATTGTGTAACTGCAAAACAACAAATTCAATTTCGAAAATGTTGATACAATTACCATGGAAAAGTGCTGGTCGTGATCCAGAGGAATCCTATCAGAAACTGCAGAACATTTTCAATTCCTGCATTGATATTCTATTTTTCCGAGCATAGCTCAACTCACCGAAGAATAGCTGATCCTGATCGAATTCATATGATGGACGATTTTTACTGAACAATTCTCGAATGAACTCCTGGCTGGAAATTGGAGCCAGAGCTGAGGTACCCTGAATTTTTGCTAATTTTTCGATGACGAGGCGCAAATCCCACCAACAGCAGTACTGTTGGAGTGTACGCTCCAAGCACGATTACAACTGCAGTTAGCAATTGCGGTGTTGGCTTGAACATGATGTAATATCTGAAAAGAAAAGAAGCTGAGTAAAAAATACAAGACGGATCGAACCTGTAGAGGAAACAAACTGTAAGCATTACGATAAAGTGGCCATGACCATGTAGCATGAAGAACCTGAAGAGTAATCATATTTATACGAAACAAGTCTAATTCTCACCAAAGATAGTAGCAGAATTGGTCGGAGTTAATGATATAAGCAATCGGCCCATTGATTGCAGCGATGAGTGAAGTTCCAACAGGAATTAATCTAAGGAATTATTGAAGAACTTATACGTGTGAGATATAAACCGAGCAAAAAGGATGCAGGACGATAGGCAAGTAATCAGTTGGCTTCCAGTTAGGGACAGTAGAAGTACCGAGTAGGATCTTCAAGTACGTTTCATGGAATATATTAGATAAATAGGACATACTCACCTCATGCGCGCTGGAGTCTTCATCAATATAATCCCTATCAGAAAAGTACTTTCAACCGTGCCAGTAATCGAAACTGCATAGTGTAAAAGAGAGATCCAGAATGGAACTGACATATCGAACAGAGGTGATAATAATGCGGAAAAGGAAGAGTTCTGTTTATCTGGATGGATTTCTTGATTTCTTGATTGCACAATACAGGTAGTCTATGAATGCGCGCAAAACGAGACATAAAATACTACTATAAAGACGCATCCAGCATACGGATTCAGATTCAAACACACACGCAATAGTGCTTCGATCCACGTATGACTAGACAATGACGAGTTCAGAACAACGTCAGCAGATATTTATTCTCAATGGCAGATGATCATTCGATCTTGGGCTTGTGGCTATACACGAACCGATGCAGACACTTTCTCATGAGATTGATTACAATCATAGAAAGGGCACATGTGAAGGTGATGGTGATGAGAATAATGTCCTGAACGAGGAGTATTTACGCATTAGTCCCACCCTCACTTATTGATGTTCGGTAGCTGACTATCGGGAAAAGAATTGACTACATTATGGTGCTCGATCCAGCTCATGTCGTGGGATTGGGGTCGAAGAGCCGAAGATGGACCGAATTCCGCAGCGAATTCCGTGTATTTTACAATCAATTCACGAACAGAGAACGGTTTCTTCTTCAGCATTTGAGAGATTCTCATCGCGTTATTTCGATAGCTGAAATTAATCTTCATAAAATAAAATAAATTCTCTCTACCTGTCATTATCGATAACTTCTCTGATAACTGCAGCGAACTTGATAGGATCAGTCAAATCGTTCTTATTCATAACTAGGGGCCACAAGCCACGCCCACTTTCGTCTGACATGATTCCGCGAAAAAGCGAGAAAGCAAAAGCGCAAGCTTCATTCTCAACGAAATCTCTCGATCAAAGTTGCTCTGGATAGCTAATACGGCTCCGAATCGATTGAGCACTGCCCAAAATTTGTATAGCATCACTAATTAGGTCAAATTTGCATTTAAAAGAAGGGAATAGATCGTTTTGAAGGGTTCCCATGTGAAAGTTTTGTTTGGGCAGTAATTTTTCGACTAATTAGAATATTTTAGGAATCTCAGAGAAAAAATTAGATTTTTATCATGCGTTAAAAGGGTGCGCTTTTTGTTTGAAGATGCGCGGGGGGAGGCGAGCGAGAGGGCGGGGGGAGGGAGAGAGACACACACAAATTAGGCTCCGCCCCTTTCCCTCTCGTCTCGCCTTTCCCCTCTCTTCCCCAGTGCTTTCCGCGCGTACTTCTCGAGCTGTAGCGCGCCTCAGAGAAAAGATATCCACTGACAGTAAAAACATGATGTTATTGGGTCCATGAGGGATAGTTTGAACATACTTTTGACTCCATAGTGTAAAATCGTCTCCCTGCGTTGTGGCCCCTATTCATAACCTGCAAATTGTTTTGATAATTTAGAATTTGACTTTGTACAAATACTTTTCCCAATCCATTATGTTCCATCATTCCCGCGTTTCTCGGTTGATCACCGAAGAGAGGAACGAAAATTCCTGAAAAAAGCCTCACTTTGTAATAAGACTAGGACTGGGACCGACCTGGCATTCCATTGTGGGCCATCTCCAGTACCGACCCCATTCCTCCGTGAGTGATAAACGCGGAAAGGTTAGGGTGGGCTGAAATGACAACTGCTATTGTTTTTATTATGGAGTCATACCGAGCAGATCCGCTTGAGGCGTCCATTTGGCAATCTGGAGATTGTTGACTTTAGATGCAATATATCTTGTGAAATCATCGTCTTCTTCGTATTTCCAGATAAATGTGACATGGGGAAGCGATTTCACTGTCTGCGATGTGTATTGCAAATATTTTACTTGTAAATAAGTACCTCAATAATGGACATTTTGATTGTCATTGGCATGTGTATAGACTTGGTTACGGATCCGAATGAAAGAAGAACAGTTTTTTCGCGCCGAGAGAGAATTTCTTCCCATTCCTGAAGACCATACAATGTATTTGACAACGAACTGTGAAAAATACCTCAGTTAGCTTCTTCGGCTCTTTTGTTCCTATGCCGCCGATGTAAATGATCTACAAATTGTTATTCGAAGCTTGGACTGAGTATTCATTTATGTACCTTGCTGATTGTTGGTGTAGCAAAATCAATTAGTGGTTCTGAATTAATAAAAACGTAGGCTGAGCGTGATGAAATATCCTGAAGTACATATTTGTTATATAAAAGAAATACGTAAGACATACGAGCACTGAAGGAAACTCCGGTCCGAACTTCTCTCTTGATAAATCGTCCATCTAGTTTATGAATAAGTTATCAAAATAATTTAAACGATTTTTAGGGTACCGCTATTCTCGCGTATCCAAATGACATTTGAAGAAGAAAGCTGACATAAATATTCTCAATCCGGTCCCAAATTGAATGAACGTTCATACGAGCCATCGAAAGTGCTAGAAATAGTCACGATGATGCGTTGAATACATAATTCATACCTGGATTGTAACTCAACGCTTTCGGTATCCCAAATTCATCCAATTGTGATCCAAAAGCGACGGAAGACGAGGTCGGAATGAAAGATTTGGGCTTGATCAGTTCCACCACAGCTCAAAATACCCTATTATTTATTGAGGATGAACAGCGCATGCTCACCCGTTCCACACATATCGTAGTGCTCCGTGAACATAACATCGTATTTTTCAGCCTGAATGTGAAATATGCACTTAATTACTGATATTCGGTCTCCCCCCTACTCGAAGTCTCTCAATGAGCCCAGGCTCCTCAAGGACAGCTCTGCACTGAGTTGCGTAGACGGAAGCGAAGAATTTACCGAGCTGCGATTTCCAAAATGTATTTCTCAGATTCAATTACACTGACCAAATAAGCGTCCATGAAACTATGCTTATTTATATTGAAGAGATCAGTGGCAGCACTCGAAAACTGCTTCATCAATTCAGCTGTAGCAGCACTCTGAGATAGTTATCTTTGTTGAGATGATTCAATTTTACAAACCTGTTCGACATAAATTTTTCTAGATTTTTGCGTGCCATCTGCACAGCGCGGGTCAACTACAGGCATGAGGGAAGTCTGAAATAATCCTATTTTCAAATAAATTAAATTTGATCCTCACCACATTGTGCCCTGCTTCAACAAGAATATCCGCGATTCCGCCAAGAAAATTTGTATGAGAATGCCCGAACTTCGGGTTGATTATGAGAATTTTGTATGAGTTAACAAGAAGCAAAGAGATTAGAAGAACTCCGAATACCCGCATCATTGTGAGAGCTGCGAATGCAATCTGTGAACTAATGATACAGTAAATAAATAAGTTAATAAATGTATAATGAAATTAGGATTGCGCATTCGAGATCGGCAATCTCGAAAGTCGTTATTCGTGACCCTAGCCGTCTCTCTCACTTGTCACGAAATATGAACGGGATTCCCGATTTCGAACGTGCAACTCTACGTTGTATTGCCATTTTTTTAGTTCGAATTGCATGACGCGACTTGACTGATAAAACAAAAGATCGCTGGGAATTTATAATAGGGGAGAGGGTGGGAGCCGTGATGAAATGAAACGAGACGAAATGTTGTTTGCTTCGTATTGCACAACTTTGTGCAATTCCCTCACTGGCTGGAAGGTAGAAGCAATTTGAGATTGTCCAGTGTTGTGTGTTGCTTTTATTTGAACGTGGAATTTACCTGATTTGGAGACAAGAAGATTCATATTTAATGTTAGACTTTGCGCCAGCCATTCGCGTGCAACTGGATTTAACCTTCGCTTTCTTTCGCCTTCTCACTATTTTGAGTGTATATGCAGTGCTCTAGTTGTTGTCACTTCGCCTCTTTTGTTTCTTTCTGTGCTCGATAATCGTTCTAATTCGAGTGAAGACACGTGAAACAGAGATAACGAGGCACAACGGACACTGCGAAAACAACGAGCGATAGCACTCACAAAATTGATATTGGAAAGTTTCCGTTGTTTTCATATGAATATCTAATTTTTTCGACTGTATTCACAAATTTGCATTTTAGGCCCGACATTTATTCAGTACGACACCCGTTGAGTAATTTTTACAATGTATTCCCTAATCCTTCTTTGTCTTCGATATGCCGATGAATCTACAGATTACTCGCCGAGCTATCTTGAGGGTAATAACTGCAGAAAGAATGGTGAACAAAATTCCAGCAAAGATTATGTCCTGAAATGAAGATTTTTCTCAATTAAAAAAAATAAAGTATGTAAATACACATGAATTCAAAACATACCACATTATGATACTCAATCCAGTTCATATCATGCGATTGTGGTCTAAGCGCCTTCGATGGGCCAAACTCAGCAGCAAATTCAGTGTATTTGATCAACTGTTCCTTAGCGGTGAATGGACGTTTATGGAGCATGGCCGAAACGCGCTTTGCATTTGCGCGGTAGCTGAATTATTTTTATGTTTTCGTGTGTGTCTGGCAAAAAATATACCTATCATCTTCAAGAACTTCTCTAATCACAGAAACGAATTTAGCGGAGTTCGTGACTTCAGTTTTATCGAGAACCTGAAAACACAATTAGAAAATAGATTTGAGAAATTATTTTACCTTTCCTAACTTGTTGTGCTCCATCATTCCAGCGTTTCTCGGTTGGTCACCAAAGATTGGAATGAAAATACCGGGTACTCCTCTCAAAGCAGTTTCTTGCGTCGAACCCATTCCACCGTGGGTAATGAACAGGGAAAGGTTGGGGTGAGCTGATTTTTTCATTTCATGAAACACAGGCGTGATCAGAATATTTACCAAGAAGATCAACTTGGGGCATCCACTTGGTCAATTCCAGATTCTTCAATTTCGATGCGTGATCTCTCGTGAAATCATCATCGACTTCATACTTCCAGATGAAAGTGACGTCAGGAAGGGCTTTCACTGTCTAAAAGCTTATTTTTGCTATTGTAAAAGCACGAAATTGAACCTCAACAATCGACATCTTCACTTTCATAGGGAGATAGGCGGACTTGGCCACTGAACCGAACGAAAGGAGGACGGTCTTCTCACGTTTAGATAGAATTTTCACCCAATCCTGAAGCACATTTTCTCGATTTTTGATTTTATTATATCCGCGGTCACCTCACTGAGCTTCTTCGGTTCCTTGGCGCCAATACCGCCGATTGCAACCAACTGAATTCGTTTTTATTAGAATTCGAATTATGGGTCCACAAAAGAATTAAATGCACAATGAAACGCGAATTGTACTTCGAAAACTACTCTGTATATTTGTATCTCACTTTGCTAATAGTCGGAACTGCATAGTCAATCAACGGTTCGGTGTTAGCGAATACGTAGGCAGAGTTCGAGGAGATTTCCTGAAATATTTCCTGTTTCATTGTTCAAATGAAGTGAGAAATCAATACCTCAATCGATGGGAAGCTCGGGCCGTACTTCTCTCTGTACAGTGCAATGATCTGAGCAATGTAGAAATTTATATTTTGTCACAACTAGCCGAGCTGCGCTCGCTAGGGGTAAACCGTAAGATTTTAGTATAATTGCACACTTTTCCTGATTTTTCTGAACTTGTCTAGCGGAAATTGGACCCATTTTGAGTTTGCGTGCTAGGTGCGCCGGGTTTGACGGATTCCGTACTCGGGTGCATCTCTTGACCCTCCCCCGATATGCTAAAAGAGTAGCAAATACGTTGCTACCGGCCGGGACTCGAACCAACAACCTCTTGCTCGCTAGACCGCCCTCTTACCGCCTGAGCCATGAATTACACTTTACAATGCTTCACTACCACTTCCTACCACTCCCCACTACATGGCAAATAGGTTTGCACCGGCCGGGACTCGAACCCCCAACCTCCTGCCCACTAGTCCGCTCTCTTACCACCTGCGCCACGAATTAACAGCTGAAAACCACTTTATGACACTCCCCGACCATTCCCGAACACTCCTGCAGCAAGCTAAAAATCCGGCAAAAGACCTGCCCTGGACGGGATTCGAACCCGCACCTTTCGAATGGTTAGGTCCTGAGCACTCGTCCGACACTCCATTTTACAATTTAGACATTAAAAAAGTCGGGCTTAAACACATTTTCATGCGCGGCAATAGAGTTTAGGTGTATCTCGTCGAGTTAGGTTCGAAATGCACAACTCCCAGCCCGATCGGATCAGTACTTTTTTAGTTACAAGGCGGTACCAGAAATTGCCCAATTTGGACCCAGTGCCAGACCCATTCAACGGGGTCGGATCCAAAAAGTTCCAACTGTGAAAAGTTGCTCCATGGACGGTTACATAACCCCCTTATATTTGCCATATCTTCCCGGGCCTTGTTTTCTCACACCAGCATTTTGCAAGTGAGCGGTCAAATTTCGGACATGCAATCGTTTATCTAAGGGAGAATTCGAAAACTTACGGATGTACGCATCTGATCAAAGCTGAGTCTGACAACCCAATCTCCCAGAATATTTACGATACGATCATAAATCGAGTGCACGTTCATCTTAGAGACGTAGAGAGCTGAAACTACCGTTTTACTGAAGTTAATTTCGGAATCCTAACCAGGATCATAGCTGAGTGCTTTCGGGAGTCCGAACTCTTCCAGCTGAGGGCCGAAAGGCACTGATGCAGCAATAGAGATGAGCGATCGGGGCTTGATTAGCTCCACCAGACCTGCAAGGATTCATAATTGTGGATGAGTGGAACATTGAGAATGCTTTTTGCACTCACCAACTCCGCACATGTCGAAGTGTTCCGTGAAGAAAATGTCGAACTTTTCTTCCTACAATGCATGCAATGATTACACAACACTTCGAATCCTTTCAGACAATTTTACATGAAATAGATAAATATAAAGAAAAAGAAAAACATAGATCACCTTCAATTTCTGCACGAGTCCGGGTTCATCCAGAAGTGCTCTGCATTGAGAAGCAAAGACTGCTCCGAAGAATTTGCCCATCTAAACTTGTTCGTGATTGTTCTTGATTGTTCACGTTATTCTTGATGTGTGCCTGCAACTTACAAAGTACGCTCCGATTGGATTGAAGTTGTTCATTTCGAACATATCTGCCTTTGTTTTCGTCATTTCTCCGTACATGTTCGTCGTTTCTGCGCTCTGGAAAAGTGGTTGTTTTCGCAAAGTGAATTGTCGTGTCTGACCGGCTGAACTTTGATGATCTTGGACAATTTCGTTCCATCAGCAACCTCGTTATCAATCACATTCACAATCGTTGACTGAAAGACGAACACCATTTATTAATTTGGGATGTTCACTAGTGCATTACTTTCGATAGTCTTGAAACGAATAACCACGCTGACCTTTGCTGGACTATCGTGGTAATCAGTATTTTCGTGCAATCTGTGCATTTGGAGTGGCACTTAATTTTCACTAAGAGAAGAGAAACGAGTTGAACGAACCACATCATGCCCAGCCTCGGCCATAATATCAGCGATTCTTCCCATGAAATTCGAATGTGAATGCCCAAATTTGGGACTGTATACGAGGATCTTGTAGGAATCGGCTACTATAAGGCCGATGAGGAAAATCCCCAGTAATCGGAGCATTCTGGAAAAGAGAACTGCTAGAATACGAGAAAGTAGCATAGAAACGACAGAAAAAAATAAATCAACGACGAAAACATTCTCATTGTCAGATTCGCTTATCACTATGCCCGCAGTTCAAACCAACTGAGACTGAGTGCACGGGAACAGGAAAAAAGCAGTGTTTTCCGCAAATGTGTGGACTGTTCTCCCGTATTGCATGCAGAGACAACAATAGAGGTAATGTCACTTGGGTAGGCGAAAGAACTGTGCATCGAACTCGCGCGCCCTTCCCCTCTCTGCAATTCTCTCCTCTTCTCTCTTTAAATCACAAGGAAAGCGTGCCATTTCTGCGGTGTTATAGGTAATTCGTGTATTGAGAACCATCGAGTGCACATTTCTTTCCGGTTCATAGACAGAGTAATTCGTGAAGAAAAAGGGACAACTGCACGAACGTCGTTCCCTGGAACACATGATCTGCGGAATAATTGTTCATGATTTATACATAATATTTTTATTTGTGGAAATGGATAATGATTAAAGAAATGGCTACATTTTGTTTCGCTCTCTGTGTCAAACTCTCACGATAAGCGTGCCTGTTCTGCTACTTTTCATGACGAATTTGTGGCTGAAAATCATCGTGAACTGAGAGATCTTCGAGTCAATCTTAGTTGCATGATTTGAAAGGGTAGTATCGATGATGGAGAACATGAGGACAACAGATCTTGCTGTTGAAAACATATTATCGAGCTTCAATATTTTAAATGGTTGACATGAGTGAACTGAACGAGTTGATCGTTCTTTGCTTGTTTTCTCCACACTCGCTCTAAACAGTTAGAGAGTTCTCTCTCGAGTTCCCTGTTGTCGTTTTTGTGCACCTCGCTGTTATTTGGGTTTGATGATCTCCATTCATGATATCAAAAATCCAATTTTTTATCAGTATAATAATTTACAGATAAAATCACATTTTATAAAGGCAAAATAATGGCATCCTAAAATAAAAAAAAAACCCTATTTCATTCCTCTTTTGTCTTCTTCAGACTAATAAATCTTCTGAATATTCTTGATACAATTTTAGAAGAGATGAAGATGGCTATCAAAGCAATGAAAAATCCAGGGAAGATTATATCCTGAACGAAGAATGCCTAATTATTTGACCACTGCAAATATGACATACCACATTGTAATACTCGATCCAGTTCATATCATGAGATTGGGGACGAAGGGCGGGAGAAGGACCGAATTCAGCTGCGAATTCAGTGTACTTTATCAATTGTTCCTTAGCGGTGAACGGGCGCTTATGCAACATTGCCGAGACTCTTCGCGCATTTGTACGATAGCTGAAACATATTCGCAATTGATATTATTGTAGATTCCACACACCTTTCATCTTCCAGCACTTCCCTAATTGCAGCAACAAATTTAGCAGAATCGGCTATCTCCGTTTTGTCGAGCACCTTCGCACAGAGTAGGTACACTACACATTCGAACACTGCATACCTTTCCAAGCTTGTTATGCTCCATCATTCCCGCATTTCTCGGTTGATCACCGAATAGAGGAATGAAGAGCCCGGGCACTCCTCTCAGTGCAGTTTCTTGTGTTGATCCCATTCCTCCATGAGTGATGAAAAGCGATAGATTGGAATGACCTGAAATTAGTTTTTATTAAATGAAAATTGTTATAATTCTTACCGAGGAGGTCCACTTGGGGCATCCACTTGGTCAATTCGAGATTCTTCAACTTCGATGCGTGATCTCTCGTGAAATCATCATCCACTTCGTATTTCCATATGAATGTAACATGAGGGAGGGCTTTTACTGTCTGAAGTTTCATAGTTTTAGAAACAATGCCCGAGTAAGAATCACCTCAATAATGGACATTTTGACGGGCAGCGGTAGATAGGCTCCCTTTGCAATGGATCCGAATGAAAGGAGAACAGTTTTCTCACGCTTTGAGAGAATTTTCACCCAGTCCTTCAATAAGGTAATTATCATTGACAAACAAAAAGCTCAACAACCTCGCTCAACTCTTTCGGTTCTTTAGCTCCAATTCCGCCGATCGAAATCACCTAAACAATACAAAATAGTGAATTTGAAATTAAAGAAATAAAATCTTACCTTACTGATTGTTGTTGTCGCGAAATCAATGAGTGGTTCAGTATTTGTGAACACATAAGCGGAATTAGACGTGATTTGCTAAAAAATAAAGATAATCTGCGTTGAAAAAAAAGACGAAAAACCTCGAAAGTTGGAAAATTCTCTCCGAAATTCTCTGCGAAGACCCTGCGAATCTATAACGAGTTTCTATTTTGAAATATTTTTTTATATTCTGACGATACTTCTGTTCTCATCGTTCCGAAGCTCAAACGGACTACGAAATCGCCATAAATATTGACAATTCGATCCCACATCGAGTGCACGTTCATTTTGGATACGTACAATGCTGAAAACATGATTTGAATTTTTATTTTTAATCAATTTTTTTCACCTGGATCGTAGCTCAGCGCAGCCGGAATTCCGAATTCCTCAAGCATCGGCCCAAATGCAGAGCAAGATGCAGTGGGAATGAATGAACGGGGCTTGATCAACTCGACAAGGCCTGCAACATACGTGTATTTTAAATATTGAATATGTTGTACTATATATCTGATAAATGCGATTCATGCAACCAAACGCTCACCAACTCCGCACATATCGAAGTTTTCTGCGAAATAAACATCATATTTCTCGTCCCTGAGTTGTTCCACGAATCCCGGTGTCGCAAGAAGTTCTGTGCATTGCGTAGCGAAGATACTTCCGAAGAACTGACCCATCTACTAGGAAAATTCATGATAACGAGTAATAGATAAATATTACATACAAAGTACGCGCTGATAGGATTGAACATATTCATCTCGAACATATCGGCCTTCGTTTGAGTAAGAAGAGAGTACAGTTCGGAAGTTTCCTTGCTCTGAAAAATTATTTGAAATGTTAGCTGCATTTCAGAACAAAAACTAACCCTCGGAACGTGGATAACCTTCGACAGTTTCGTTCCGTCTGCTACTTCAGGGTCCATCACGGAAACAAGGGTGGTCTGAAGATAAATATCACAGTTAGGGATGGTTTCACAAGAACGATCTCCTCATTTCGCATGCTATGTCACCCGGCAGAGAGGTGAAAGGTCACGCCAATGAACAGAACTTTTTTGCCAAGAGAACTCTAGTCCAAACAATTTCGCCTAACATTTGTTGAAAGTGTTGAGCTCACCACATTATGTCCGGCTTCGACAAGAATATCAGCAATTCTTCCCATATAATTTGAATGAGAATGACCAAATGTCGGACTGTACACGAGAATCTTATACGAGTCAGCTACTAAGAAGCCGATACAGAGAATTCCGAGGAAGCGAAGCATTCTGCTGAAAACTGTGAATCTGAAGGATCGATACGCATAAATGAAAAGTTCACGGAAGATACGTCGAAGTGTATCTCTAATTGTCAGCATACAAAAAAGATCTGATTGTGAGTCTACAGAAGAAATAGGCGAATATCAACAGAGTGCAGACTGAACAGAGTAAATCAAACATAGAAGGAGAGTTCAACAGATCGACTGCATTCTTCCCCCTCACGGAACTTTCCCATCCTAATCTCTCTCTCCTCACTCTTTATCTACTGTGCGAGTGCCCCTCCGAGTGCCTGTTTTCTGCTCTCAGGAGCGTCTACGAAACTATCGTACGAGTTGAGATGTTAGAGAGCATTTATAAGAGCGTTTCAGCCACCACACCTTACAATTTGAGTTGTTTAGGAACGATCATTATAAGAACATTAGAACCGTTCAGGATCCACTGAACATTTATTAGCATACAATAAATCTTGCGTGAAAATTGCACCTCGATCACTTCCTATCGTTGCGTCAGATCATTCCAAATAGAGATTACGCCCTTGAGCTCGAAACTGCGATTTCGTTGTGCTTTTCATGTGCTCGCCTTGACAGTTTCTCTAGTTTTCTCATATCAGTGACCCTTCAGAATAGAATGCTCATCAATCTCACGTATTCACTTGTAGTGTATTTTATATTTTTTATTCCCTCTTAATCTTCGACGTAAAGTTCATTTTCCTGATCAAAGTGAGTACAATCTTGACTGAAACGACAATGCAGAGGATAGCAGCAAACGCGACGATGACGAGAATATCCTGGAAACGCTCATACAATTTTTCATTGCCGTGAATCGGCTTACCACATTATGATACTCGATCCAATTCATGTCATGAGATTGAGGTCTAAGAGCCTTCGATGGACCGAACTCAGCAGCGAATTCAGTGTACTTTATCAATTGTTCTTTCGCAGTGAATGGTCGCTTATGCAACATTGCCGAGACTCTTCGCGCATTTCTACGATAGCTGAAACATATTCGCAATTGATATTGTTGTAGATTCCACACACCTTTCATCTTCCAGGACTTCCCTAATTGCAGCAACAAATTTAGCAGAATCGGTTATCTCCGTTTTGTCGAGTACCTGAGCACAGGGTAGGTACACTACACATTCGAACACTGCATACCTTTCCAAGCTTGTTATGTTCCATCATTCCAGCATTTCTCGGTTGATCGCCGAACAGCGGAATGAAAAGCCCCGGTACTCCTCTGATTGCTGTTTCTTGCGTTGATCCCATTCCACCGTGAGTGATGAATAGTGAGAGATTAGAATGACCTCAAAGTGTTTTTTGTTGAATACCAATGAAATGCCAATTACTTTCCTTACCAAAGAGGTCGACTTGAGGCATCCATTTAGTTATCACGAGATTCTCCAACTTCGTAGCATAATCTCTCGTGAAATCATCGTCTTCTTCATATTTCCAGATGAAGGTAACATGAGGAAGGGCCTTCATAGTCTGAAGTTTATTATTTTTAGGAACGTCTATTGTGCTAATTCACCTCAATAATGGACATTTTGACGGTGAGCGGTAGGAATGCGCTCTTTGCAATGGAACCTAATGACAAAATGACCGTTTCTTCACGTTTCGAAAGAATTTTCAGCCAGTCCTTCAATAAGGAATCGATTATTGGTAGACATCAAACACAACAACCTCGCTCAATTCCTTCGGTTCCCTTGCTCCGATTCCGCCTATCGAAATCACCTGTAAATAATCTTGTAAGAATTAGACATATTTCAAGGGGATCTTACCCTGCTGATTGTTGGTGTAGCGAAATCGATAAGAGGCTCAGTATTTGTGAATATGTAGGCGGAATCAGAAGAGATTTGCGAAAAAAATAATGATAATCACTGAAAAGTAGATGAAATACCTTGAACGAAGGAAACGGCTCTCCGAATTTCTCCGCAAAAACTTTGCGGACCTGTGACGTTTTGCAATGTTTAAATATTTTCCCTTCTGGCCTGACCTCATTCCTCATCTCACCAAAAGCTAATCGGACTAGGAAATCGCCGAAAATGTTCACGATTCGATCCCACATTGAAGTCACATTCATTTTGTATACGTACAAGACTGAAAGCAAGATTGTGATTATTATTGTTTGCAAAATAATGTCGGTTTCATTGCCTGGGTCGTGGCTCAGCTCGGCCGGAATTCCGAATTCTTCGAGCATTGGTCCGAATGCAAGGAAAGATGAAATAGAGATGAGAGAACGGGGCTTGATTAGCTCAACCAGACCTAAAGAAGCACAATCATTGAGTTAATTTAATTTTCTTCCCACCGACGCCGCACATGTCGAAGTTCTCCGTAAAGTAAACATCGTATTTCTCGGACTGAAATATATTTTTCAATCATTATAAATCGATAACGAAAACAACCTTGAGTTGTTCCACTAATCCCGGTGTCGCCAAAAGTTCCCTGCATTGAGTGGCGAAGATATTACCGAAGAATTGACCCATCTACAGATTCATGATAAGAAATGACAAGAAGTGCTGGAAACGGACAAAGTACGCGCTGATAGGATTGAAGAGGTTCAGTTCGAACATCGAAACCTTCGTCTGAGTAAGAAGACTGAACAATTCAGTAGTTTCCCTGCCCTGAGAAGAGATTTGGACTGAGCTATCAGAAAAAATAACCCTTGGAACTCGAATAATAGTCGATAATTTTGTCCCATCGGCTACTTCAGGGTCCATCTCGGTAACAATCGTGGTCTGAAGCGATATTTTTCTTGAAAACCTCACTTTTGAGATGCTATGCTGAAAGCGTTAAACTAACCACATTATGTCCCGCTTCGACAAGAATATCCGCGATTCTTCCCATAAAATTTGAATGGGAATGTCCGAATGTCGGATTGTACACGAGAATCTTGTACGTGTCACCTACAAGGAATCCGAGAAAGAGAATTCCCAGCAACCGGAGCATTTTTGAATCTGAACGATAAAATATACGAAAAAAAGTAGATACATGGAAAAAGCATGGTATTGCACGATTTCGATGGTTTTTCTGAATTAAGAGATTTCTGAATATGATATATCACGCACATCACCTAAGGATTCGTCTTGCCAGAAGGCCATGAAAAATATTTTTTTCATGACATGTTTGTTGATATTATTTCAGTAACGCGCTCAAAAATTAGCATTGCTCTTTCAGATAGAACATTCTTAAATTTAATTTTTGAAAAGCTGAATATGTCCTGAATGAAGAAAAATACGAGATATGAATGTAGCCCAGTTTTACTCTAGATGGATCGGGCTTGAGGAGAGCTTTCGATTGACATGCTAGAGGCATATTAAAAAGCTACAACAAATGGGTGAAAAGAGCCGAAAACAAATTGTTCTCTGCATACTTTGTGCAAACGATGAAGGAGATGATTGAGTTATTCCTGCCGTTGATCTATTCCCTTCTCTATGATCCCGCCCTATCTATCTAGGTAAGAGAGCTTTGAGGAAGGGAGAGAGCGAACAGAGTAGAGAGAAGGGGGTCACATGGAAGGAGGTGCATTAATGGAGAGAAACCAACTCTCCCATCGGCAGAAAAAAGGTTGCACCGAAAACGAAAAATGCATTTTTTGCACTTTTCACCAAATTGCTGCAGCTTTTTCTTACATCACGCGTGTCACGTAAGAATCGAATAAAATCAGGGGGTGTTGTGCACATTTTTTGCCCCATATGTTTCTAAGCGTTTTTGGGTATTCCTTAGGGCCCCTCACAAGATAGCGTCGAGCTTGATTGGATATTTTAATTTTCAACGATGCCAGACATCCAAAAATTGCCAACTCTTTGATGACAGAGCTACAGTCGTCCAAACTTTGACGTGGCCTTCTGGAAAGACGAACAATTTTTAAGGTCTGAAATTTTCACAGAGAGTTCTCCTGATAGGTGGGCATAAACAAATGAAGAGAACTCGAGGAGGATAATTTTTAGATGTGCAATGGATTATCGAAATCTAAGGTGAAGCGCGCGATATCCCAGACTAGGTGAGATGTTGGAGTAAATTTATAAGAGCTTTTGATCAACGAAATTTGACCACACCCCAGATTAATGGGAAATCTGTGTCGTTTAGGTACCACTCAATCTTTATTAGTAGGTAATAAATCTTGCTTGAAATTGCACCCCGTTCACTTCTTATCGTTGCACAAGATCAATTCATGCAGAGAATACGCAATTGATCGATTGTGTTTTGCGTTCGTTTACTCTCGTTTTGCTCTCGTGTAGTGACATCTTATTTCCCATGTTACGGACAATACAATACATTTTAATTTTCTGGAGATCATTGCTACGAATGAATTAAAATACAGAGTAGTTGAGTTGATGTGCATTTTGCACTTAATGATGGCGTTTGTGAAGAAAGTGTATGACAAGAGTAAGTAAACGAGTAGAATACAAAAATGTTCCACAATGTGTATTATCTGATACATTTATTCCTTTTCACGCAATCTTTTTCTTCTCATTAGTTAGGAGAAGACTGATTATACGGATGACGGATATTGCCGTGAGGTAAAATATTGCTGATAAAACGATGAGAACGAGAACGACAATGTCCTGCAAAAACATTCCTCACTTACAATTAGGCCCAAAGTAGAGGCTAAAACATTCAGATACTCACTACATTATTGTACTCGATCCAGTTCATATCGTAAGATTGCGGTCGAAGGGCCGATGAAGGACCGAATTCAGCTGCGAACTCTACGTATTTTACTATCTGAAAAATAGATATAGTAGCATTTGCACGAATGGCAAAAAATTACCAGTTCAGTGTAGCCGAATGGTTTCTTCTTCAACATTGCAGATACTCGCTGTGCATTATTGCGGTAACTGAAATTAAGACTCACTGATGATTGGTAAAAAATGAAAAAAAAAAGGCAAAATAGTGACTCTCGCCTTTCATTCTCCAACACTTCTTTGATTACTGCAATGAACTTGGCTGGGTTTGTGATGTCGTATTTGCTGAGGACCTGGATATTTTATCATTGCTTGGAGATAAGTTATCACAAGTACCTTTCCCAATCCATTGTGCTGCATCATTCCCGCATTTCGAGGTTGATCACCGAATAGAGGAACGAATATTCCTCAAAATTAACATATTTTCAACTCCGTCTACGGAACAACTAGAGTAAATATTTATATAAATTATTTATGTTATTCTCTCACCGGGAACTCCTCGAGCTGCAGTTTCTTGCGTTGAACCAGCACCTCCATGAGTGATGAATACCGCCAGTTTGGGATGGGCTGATGCGGAATCGTAATTCAATCTAAGAGATTTGCTAACCGAGAAGATCGCTCTGAGGTGTCCATTTGGATAGAACGAGATTATCAACCTAGAACAAAATCGATCTATTTTCAGTTATTTATATTTGAAAACCTTTGAAGCGAACTCTTTGATAAAATCGTCGTCTTCTTCATATTTCCAAATGAAGGTTATGTTGGGAAGCGCTTGTACTGTCTAAGGGTGATGAACATTCTACTATATTCTCGTGAAATAAACTACCTCTATGATCGATTTCTTCACTGCAATAGGAAGTTGCGATGAGTTGACGACTGAACCGAATGATAGAAGAATGGTCTTTTCGCGTTTGGCGAGAATTGATTCCCATTCCTTATTTGGTTGTATTTTACTGTTGCAAAAAGGTCAGTAAACATACTTTGCTCAGTTTATTCGGTTCCTTTGCTCCCAAGCCGCCAAGTTGGATTACCTAAAAATCGAATGCATTTTGAGGTCCATAATCCGGAAGAACCTTTGTTATTGTGGGAGCAGCGAAATCGATGAGCGGTTCAGAATTAGTGAAGACGTAGGCCGATCGAGAAGAAATATCCTCCATCGATGGAAACAAAGGACCGAACTTCTCTCTGAAGACTGCGAGAATCTGGAATATGCATATAGATTTGATTAGTATTGCCGACAAACTAGGCTTCTGAATGGATAGTATCCGAATCGATCCTGCCAATTGCTGTAGAGATTCCATAGACGATCTCTTATCGAGTGAACGTTCATCGCATACGTAGCGAGAGCTGAAAGGCGTAATATCTAACGTGAGAAAAGGAAGGAAGAGTAATACCAGGATCGAAACTGGGCATGCTTGGGATTCCGTATTCTTCGAATTGAGAACCGAATACAACACAAGTTGACACGGATATGAAGGATTTCGGTTTGATCACTTCAACAAGGCCTGGAAAATAACTTAAAATAACTATCACAATGCAAAAAAAAAGAATAAAAGAGAGAGATCATACCAACTCCGCACATGTCGAAGTGCTCAGCGAGTAGAACATCGTATTTTTCTGCCTGCGAAATTATTGAATAGAGTTATTTATGTAGAACGAAGATAAGAACCTTGAGTCGCTCGATAAGCCCCGGTTCATCCAGAGCAGCCTTGCACTGAGAAGCGAATATCGCACCGAAGAGGCTGCCGAACTGAATTGACAAAATTTAATGATTGGCATAAATATCACATACCATGTATCCACCAATCGGATCATAATTATTCAAAGAGAAAAGATCCACTTGCGCTTGCGTTAATTTGTCGATGACTTTCTTCGTTTCCGGGCTCTGAACGACGAATTAAAAATGTGCTGAAATACGAAATTTATTGCCTGTTCAACAATGATCTTGGTCGAATTTCGCGTTCCGTCGGCATGTGCGGGGTGGATTACTGGGATCAGACTCGTCTGAGAAAATCGGTTTTGAGGCGATGATTTTTCAAGCACAACGTATCTATAATGAACTCACCACATCGTGCCCCGCACCAGCAATGATATCGGCTAATCTTCCCATGTAATTCGAGTGAGAATGGCCGAATTTCGAGTTGTACACAAGGATTTTGAATGAATTGCTACAGCAAACGAGACCAAGTAAAACTAGAAGAAGTTTCATCCTGAAAACAGCCAAAACATGTGGAAAAAAGACAATGTATTTCTTAATCAGCGGAAAAAAAGTAAAATAGAGAGCAGCGAAGAAGGAAGTGGGCGATTAAATGAGAAAGATGAGCGAAAACAAAGTTCCACAAATGACACAACGCTAAAATTTCGGAACAACGTTTCAGTGTGCCTAACTAGTTCTTTTAATCTTTTCTATTACAAATTCGACATAAGGGTTGGCTATCATCGTTGCATAGCATATATCTAATACTGCCGAAGTGTTTGGTTTGCTTCAGGCATCGAAGAATAATTTCAATAACATGGTAGAACGCGCAGAGAATAAAAGAGGAACCAAAGGTCATAACAACAATAAAGTACTTCCTTTGTGCATTCTAGTTACTATTCACTCGGTAACGGCTGGTTGTATGACTTTCCGTTATTGACGACGATCTGAGAATGATGTTGTTAATGATATATACTTTATTCCGAGTCAGCATCACATGCAATACAAGTAATCAGTCCCTGAGATCACAGTAAAAATGCAAGAATTCGGGTTGTTCTACTGGGGTGTAGAATGATCCGATGTCTTCTCGGAGAGGCATGTACAATGGGTGCATAAACTACAATTCAGTTCGAAGTGTAGATAATCGACTCTTCACACACTCGCTAGCCACCTAGATAGAGCGCGCGAAATGAAAAGACTATTACCCTATCTCGAACTCAACAATACAATATCTACTCCTTCTTTGGCTTTACCACAGCCTTTCCAAAGATTTTCTTGAGCAGAATATAGATGATGAGAAGGCCGACTCCGAATGAAATCAAGACAAGGACGATGAAAATGTCGATGTTGTGATACTCAATGAAGGACATGTCGTGAGACTGAGGGCGAAGGGCGGAGGAGGGACCTGAAGAAATGAATGTGTTGATCGATAAGAAAATAATTTGCAAACGCACCGAATTCAGCAGCGAACTCAGTGTACTTGACCAATTGTTGCTTGGAAGAGAACGGTTTCTTAGCGAGCATTGCTGCGATTCGCTTAGCGTTCTTGCGGTACCTAGAATGATGCCATAATTTGTGTCCGATCTCTAAACTTCTGTGCTCTGAATGTGGAGAGGTTTTAGTATGAGAAAGAAGCGAATTGTTTTCGAAAAAAAAAGAAGAGCCTGAATTTCTACTCACTTTTCATTCTCGAGCAACTCTCTGAGTACTGCAGTGAACTTTTCGGCGTTTCCCATGTCCGTTTTGTCGATTGCCTGCAAATTTCCAATTAGTTAAAGCTGTGCTAAGATATAATGATAAAGTTTTTTGTATTCATCGCTTCGAAGTGTACAAAGACGTGACGCTACGACAAAAAGACAAAACGCATACAATGCCAAACTCGTTGAAGTGCATCATTCCCGCGTTGCGCGGCTGATCGCCAAAGAAGGGAATGAAGACACCTAAATGACATTTTATTGGCAAATAATCAGCAATAATATTACCAGGCACTCCTCTCATCGCCGTCTCTTGCGTGGAGCCCATTCCTCCGTGAGTGATGAATACAGCCAGATTCGGGTGGTCTAAATAAAGGAGTTTTATACCGTCGAAGGCACTATTTCAGGATCTCTTCAAGGGCAATCTCGCGAACCGTATGGCTTCAATAGTGGTTTTTTCAGATAACTCAATTGAAACTAACTGAGAATATCTACTTGCGGTTGCCACTTTGCTAGATGGAGATTCTTCGCTTGCGCTGCTTCTCCCGTTGCAAATTCATCCTCGGGCCTCTCGTACTTCCAGATGAAAGTAACGTCAGGGAACGTGTTGATTGCCTGAGAATCATTTCTTTGTCACCGAAGAGAATGCAACTGATACTGATGCAGATTTCAGGCTTTTGATTTTGACCTAGTAAAAATGTGCACGATTCCTATTCGTAAAAATAAATCATTTTAAATTAATGATTACCTTGAGTATGCTTCTCTTTACGTCAATGGGCAGCATGTAACTCTGGACGACGGATCCGAAGGAGATGAGAACGGTACGGGGACGTTTAGTGAGGATGGCTGTCCAGGTCTGAAAGACAAATGAATGCAAGGTGACGAATGCAAGGTCATCGAAATCGTCTACGCTCGATATTATCTCAATTTCAGAAATCATCAGTTCACCTCATCCAGTGGTTTCGGCTCCTTGGCATTCAGTCCTCCTACAGGGATCACTCTTGATAGTGTGGGAACGGCAAAATCGATGAGGGGCTCGGAGTTGGTGAACACGTAGGCTGCATGGGAGGACAGTGTCTGAAATTTAATATTCGATTTTAACGATTCAAGAAACAACTGACCATCAAATCAGGAAATTCGCTACCGAACTTGTTCTTGAAGACTGCTTCCACCTGAAATGGCGCATTTTCCATTTTGCTTCATTTGGGCGGACTTGAAACTGATTTAGAAATGATGTTCACCTTGACTCTCGTGTCACGGAAGAAGAGATGGATGAGGAATTCAGCGTAGAGATTCTTGATTCTGCTCCACGTCGAGTGCACGTCAAGGAAGGTCATGTACGAACCTGAAAGTGGGCGCTTACTTCAGGAAACTTATTTAGAAATACTGACCTGGATTGAAACTCGAGCTTCTGGGCACGCCAAATTCTTCGAATTCATGGTTCATAATCGTCGTTGCACTAGCGCCGATGTAGGATTTCGGCTTGATGAGGTGGCTGATGCCTTAAAATTTATTATGTCAGGTCAACAATTCGTATGCCAGTCAGAAGTAGATATCAGAATGAAGAGAATACAAGAAGTAAAGTGAAAGATTCTTCATCCTCACAGTCCCCGTCAAGAGGTCATACCGAGTCCGCACATGTCGAAGTGTTCGGCGATCATCACGTCGAACTTTTCCTCACGAAGTTTGTCGATGAGACCCGGCTCGTCCAGGGTCTGTCGAGCAGAATTCAATTAAAAATAAACCAAAAAAAATTAATAAACTCACCTTCTCGCAAGTGTAGGAGAACACTTTTCCGAGATAACGACCGACCTGGAATCAATCGAATAGAAATCAGCACAAATTCAAGGAAAACTCACGAACAACTGGGCGAGAACGGAGAAACTGTCCATCGAGTAGAAGTCCATGTCCTTTCTCGTTGCTTTCGCCTCTTCCTGCAATGCATTTGCTGGTAAATCTCTCTCCTTTTTCTCTTTGTCTTTAATTTTAAATACTAACGACAGGTAACAAAATTCAGTATTTCTTAGTTTCAGTTTCTAGCCCAAGCAATGACTGCTCTGAATGTGGAATGTTCTGAATGCCCAGAATACGATCAATAACTCACGACAGCTCTGGGATCAGGGCTCACGTAGATAACTTTCTTCGATTTGGTAGTTCCATCGGGAACAGTCTCGTCAAGGAGAGGGATGAGGGAGGTCTGCAAGAATTCTGTTGGTCAAAGATCACTATTTCTCGAATCCAATATCACGTAAATACAAAGGACCCATTGACTGAACGACAACTGTTCTGAGAGATATTTGCAGAACGAAAATCAGGTTTTCAGCTTCTTTTCACCAAAAACTCGGAAACTCATGAGTAAATAATGTGCAGCGAGTGCGAATTGTGTAGCCCTCGAGTATATCACATTACGGGATGGGCTAGGTTCGTAAGAAAAGATCTCTGCGTTTCGCTCACTTTCTTACCGGTCAGAGAGGCGACAGAGAATGCGAAATGAGGAGAGTCTTGTATTACCAAACCTTCCCCACTTGGAACCCACCACTTCATGCCCAGCTTCAGCCAGAATATCCGCGATTCGGCCCATGAAGTACGAGTGAGAATGGCCAAACTTGGAATTGTACACGAGAATCTTGTATGCATCAGTGAATGAAAGCACCAGAAGCAAAACTGGGAGCAGCAACCGCATGGTTTACCTGAAATGGAGTTGATGAGCAAAAATGGGATCACGAAATGGATAAATCATAGCACAAAATCGAATATCAATGACTGACGTCTTTGAACAGGAAGACTAACAACCTTTTCAATGACGCTAAAAAGCGCAAATAAAGGCTGATAAGACACAATGGAGAAAGATCGTGAAGTCTTGCGAAAACAATAATGGTTTCTTGTGTTTCGTGTTCAAACAACAACAACAATTTGGGTGTAAGTAGACGAGGAAGCATTTAAAAATTAGCGCGGAAATATTTCGTGCGGAAAATAATGAGAACGGACGTCTGAAAGGTCAAAGAATGCGGAGGAATGAGAAGAACGGAGGAATGTGAGACGAATGGAGAAAAAGAGGGAACTGGAGAGATCAACAAATCAAAATACTCGCTTCAACCCTCCTTCACTCGCACACTGCAGATAAACCTCTCCGCATTTTATCACAGCTCAACCGTTTCATCACTCGACTTGAATGATCACAACATGACAAATACGTAAGAATCAAGTAAAGATCAAAAGATGGGCAGAAGGAATGGCAAAATACGAGATTCCTCTTTCAATATTGAGTTCTCTACAGCGAGAGATTGTACACAACGAGGAGAAGTTTCCTTCAATTCCCTATTTGACAACCAACTGGAGAGAGGGTCGGTTGATCGGAGTGAATGAATGAGCACGAATGTTCTCTGCCCCATTCTATTATCTGTCTGGGCTCTCTTCTCTCTCACCTCCCGCTCTTTAAACCAACCTGAAAGTGTGCTTAGGGAGTGCATCCCGTGTAGAGTGAGGCACACTCGCATCATGGCTAGTGCATGGAAAGAAACACTCTCTTCATTCAATGTTGTCTCTAGTTCAACTGTTAGTGAGAGCCGGCGTGTCATAAACGTGCTCGCATCATCACTACCTTCCATCGTGTCGAGATAATCCTGGAATCGTCCATGCAATAGAATACAACGGCCAGGGATCAGTGGGATAATGAGAGAATGGATCCCGAAAGAATGGATCCAGACGCACTGCAAGGGACCAAGTTGGAAGAACGTTGAGGAAAATAAATGAAAAATAATAAATAAATATAAATGATAAACAAACGCAATTCATACGAACAAGTTTTTTTTATTCATTCACATTCACTGCAGTTTACACAGAAAAATTTTCAAATATTTAGGAACTTTACTCCATCGAATAAGTCCTCTTGCAAACCCCTCTCTAAGTGCTCCCGCTAATCTTATCCATTTTCGTTCCATTTCCTCCATAATGTTTGTCACAACTCAACCTCAGTTCGGTTTGTCTCCTTTTTTCCCACCCTTCCAAACCGAGAGTTTGCACTCCACTTTGCCCTCTGAAGATTCCACTCTTTCTCAGATTTCAGAAAATATTCTGCCCTAAATCGCGCGCTGCAAAATCTCTGGGAAAGGGCGCTCAAAAATATTTGTTCTCGGATTTTGCGAGGGGGGAAGAGGCAATGACGCTGCCTTTCCTTCTGAAATCGCCCCGTTTTCCACTACGCCTCCTCAGCTCTCGTTTTCTTCCATAATTCATTGTATCGCCTTCTCTCCTCACTACACGCCCATTGTTCTTCCCGTGAGGAAGGAAGGAGGCTCACTCTCTAAGTGGAGACGAATAGGCCCGACAAGGGAGAAAAAGACAATTGGCAAAACGTAGTGAGAAATATAGCAACAATCGTCGCACCTCACCGCCTTTTCGCCGGGTTCTTTTACTCCTTCAGTCCTAATTGCATTCTACCCAGCTCTTTTCCCTTTACGTAGATCAGCAGCCCTCCATATTTGCGCTCCCACTCAATTTCGAAAATATCTTCCCCCCTCAAAAGTGCTCCTGTGTCTACCACTATCCGCCAAGCGTACTTATCAAAACCTTGAGTAGTTTGAGCGATTATTTGATTAGTCGCCGTTGACTCCGTGAGATTTAACGTTTCTGTTTGAAATCCTTGCGTATCGACCAAATCACCTCCAAATTTCGCGCCATTAGCGTAGAAAAGCTGTTCAAATACGGATTTTCTGACACCAATGCGAGAAATTCCGCCACCTACACCTCTTTTTGCATATTCCTCACGCTCAGAGCCTCTCTTCTTCGCTCATTTTCTTGCGTTCCTGTAAGCAAATAGTCTGGAAAATCGTAGACGCGCGTTCCATTCCGTTCTCAGTTACTGTTTTTCTTCATTCATTCGCTCTTTGCCTGTCACTAATTAGTTCGGACTCCTTCCGTAGTGCGCCAGAAAGGAAGGAAAATACAATTATTCCATGCCCCATCACCCATCGCTTCTCGTGTAATGGGTTTACTCTTTCTCTGTTCTTTCTCACGTAGTCTGACTGAAGAGAAAACACGCGGAATGAAGAGAGCTGGGCTTATTTCTTGTCGTTTCGACCGCACGCGAGTGGTGTGCAGAATCGCTTCTGCAAACTGCTGTGCAGCCTTTTTCTGGATTAAATGTAACTTGATTCTGTAGACCGAACCGTCTTCTGGATTTAATAAAAAATCCAACGCTAGTCCAAATCCGATACCCATCCAATGCCGTTTGTGCATCTTCGTTCACTGTCTTTTCTGTGTTTTTTTTAAACAATCATTACAGATGCGTCTGCAATCGCTGCTCGTATTCTTCTTTTCATTTACTTCTGCATCACTAATCTCACAGAAAATCGATGTCAACTATGATAAGAGGGAGCCACCACAGGTATGTTGCATCGTTTCAGTTTCGAAAATCACAATGCTAGCATCTCGTGACTTCCCAAGGAAGAAAGCTCATGATTCGAGACCGAAAACTACCGCATTGTTTGACTAGAACAATGACTTAGGACCGGAAAATATGGTGGGAAAAGCCAAATCAGAGCTCAATTCAGGATTTCACTGGAACTGTGCTCAACGTGACGCTCAAGTTGGAAGAGCTTTCGCTGATTCGAGTGGTAATTATATAAAATAAATTATAAAATGAATGTTATAATTCAGAATGATGACAGCACGATTGCGTGGATGATTTCATACAAAATGGTGAGTGACGTCTATAATTGTTACGTACGAAATACCCACCTAGCGTGGGGTGCTAAAATTATCGAAAAAATGAGCCGGGAAAAAAAGAGAAAACGTTGTAAGCATCCTTTTCCAAAATTTTCTTCGCATGCGCTAATGGAGGTCAATCATGAAATCATGACAGTACAGCTCCGTAACAACTAGAATCGGCTGATAAAGTTGTTTTGCTAATAAAGTAAAAAAAACATTTATAGTCATGGCACGACGATCGTCTTCGATTCTCAACGAAGACGTGGAGTGGGCAAAGTCGATTCTTCATGCCCGCAACCCATCTGTGGATGCCACGAATATCCATGAGCAATGCGTACGTATACTTATTTCTTTTTTTAAGACAACTTAGAGACGGTAAAAGTGGTTAAAATAACGACGGTTATTCATCGATAACATGTTGCAGTCTCAGTCATCGTCGAATAGGCAGTGAGACGACGCAAGACGCGACAGTCCATTCAGATGGGCGCATCACTATGAGGTACACTTCCTTTTTTTGAATATCTTTGAATTTTATTAATCGCCCGCTGTACCTAGGTCGAAGTTCTACGTGGAGACCGCTTGCGGGATGAATCTGATCAAGTGAGTATGACATTGTGATCAATTTTGTCAAATCGTTGTATTCAGTTTCCCCTTCGATGAACACGATTGTCCTCTCGTCTTCGCCTCTTCTTCCTTGCCTACGACATTCATGGACATTCACCCGGAGATTAAATTGCATCGACGGGATGAGGTAAGGAAAAATTTTTCTATGCAGACTGACGAATGTAGATAATAGATTTTTAAATTCAGACATTCGGCGACTTCTCCCTGGAAGAAGTAAATCTCGAGCAGAATAACGTTCAGCGAGGAAGGGATGAGTTCAAAGAGGTCAATTTCATCTTTCATTTTTATTACGAGAAGCCTGATGCATTGAGCGGTTTATGAGCTTCGAAAGGGAATTTGTTTGTCTTTCGCCCACTAATACTGAGAAATAGATCCGTCTTCAAAGATCTGCTCCTGGCTGAGTCATTCACTCGAGTGCATTCATTTTGTTGGAAAATATGAAACTATAAAAAGTCCAATAATGATTCGATTTTCTTCAGAATTAACTACATTATATCAAGAGTCAGGGAGTAAAATAAATAATATTATTACAGATTCGTTTTGTGGCTCATCTCTCTCGTCACTCTTCCTCCATCACTCTAACAGTGATCATTCCCGTCTCACTCCTCGTTGCTGTCCTCCTCTCCCTCCATCACGCTCGAGCATTCCAAGGAGATGAGGAGAACATTGACAAGGTGAGAATGACAGTAGATTTTCATGAGAGTGTCACTAACAGCCGACCTTATCGGTGAGACCCACCCAAAGTTGTCGAACGGCTGTGAAATCGGTTGATGCGGATACCTTTACTCTTCATGAAAATATTTTTTACAGCTAACCCTGATTACATCCACGTTTCTCGTGTTCTTCTTGCAATCAGCGCTTATGACATTCTTCGTTCCGAGAGGATCGAATGTTGCAACGCTCGGTACATTTTCGTTTTTTGCCCAATGCAGTCAGCTTCAGCGTAAAAAATTTCAATTTCAGCCTACCTCCTTCTCGGTCAACTCTCATTGATTCTATTCTCACTAATACTCTCGATTGCATCGGATAGTCGTCTGTCGAGGTAATTTTCTCAGTCTATTATTAGAGGATATCGTTTTTCATCAGGAGAAAGTGCCGGTCTGGACCTCCCAGTTTGCTGTATCGATTGGCTTGCATCGAAGAACCACATCACTTGCACATTCTTCGATCGGATGAAACGGATAAGATTGTCGAGTATGTCACATGATATTCTTTTCAAATAAAGTGATAAAAAATATTTGAGCCCCATGTCAAGCCCATCCGAAATATCCAACGGAACCGGCGGACACAATCGAACGTGCAGTGAAAGGAGAAGAGAACGATTGAGGGAGGATGAATGGGCAAAGGTTATATTATTTAGATTTTTACAAATAATTTGTGAAAAATATTGCAGATTCATCGTCGTTTGAGTCTTTTCGTGCTTATTCTTCTCGAGTCTTTCAATCTCTTCATCATTCTTCTTTTCTTCTTCGTCTCAACTCGTCCCACTCCAGCGAGAATCAATTATAACTGAACGGTGCTTACGATTTCTCTTTTCATATCGGGTCAACGCTTTATCATCACAATTTGCATCAAATAAAATAATAATCTCTATTCAGTCTTAGTTTTCCGTTGCACAAATCTTTTCCAGAGTGAACATGCAACTTTGAGAGAAATGTAAGCTAGCACTGTGATAAGCACAATAAAGAACAAAACAATATCAAGATTGTGATACTCGATGAAATTCATGTCGATTGACTGAGGGCGAAGAGCGGCTGACGGACCTGAAAGAATTGGTTTTTATACTGTTCATTCGAGAGAATAACTCACCAAACTCAGCAGCGAATTCAACTGTCTTGATCAGCTGCTGTTTAGACGAGAACGGTTTCTTGGCGAGCATTTTCGAAATTCGTTTGGCGTTCTCGCGATATCTAGAATAATTATTTTGCCTGAAAAACAGAAAAAATTTCTCACTTGTTATTCTCGAGCACTTCTCTTATTACTGCATAGAATTTCACATCATCGACGAGGTCAAATTTATCGAAAACCTGAACAATGAATTTGAAAATAAGGAAATATGCTGAAAACTACCTTTCCAAACCCATTGTACTCCATCATTCCCGCATTTCTCGGCTGATCACCAAAGATTGGAATGAAAATGCCTGAAAGCGATAACTATTCTGGATCATGGTCGATATCTACCAGGCACTCCTCTCAACGCCGTTTCTTGCGTTGAGCCCATTCCTCCATGTGTAATGAATGCAACAAGGTTAGGATGATCTGAAAGTGTCATTGTCCTTCATTATTCTGATTGAAGTGCTTACTAAGGATATCGACTTGTGCCATCCACTTGGTCAGCACAAGATTGGGCAGTTTTGACGCGTGTTCTTTGCAGAAATCATCCTCTGGTTGTTCATATTTCCAAATAAAAGTCACGTCAGGGAACCTTGCAATGGTCTGAAAACGCAGTCTTGTTGAGTTGGCCAAATTGAAAGAGGCGAACTTACCCTAATAATGCCCATCTTCATCTCTTCAGGAAGGGTGAAACTCTTCGCCAGTGCTCTGGTATTGCTCACCTAATAGGCCACCTAATATGGAGGGGTCCGAGGGCCTCTACCTAATAGGCCACCTATAATCACTCCAACCCTAACAGAGCTAGAATTCACCTAATAGGGCGCCTAATAAGCATTCCTAATAGCCCACCTAATAGCTGAGGCTTCACCTAATAGGCCACCTATAAAAGGACGAGGGAGGCTCTGGCTCCCTAATAGGCCACCTAATATCCTGCCCCTTCTTACCTAATAGGCCACCTAATAGCGCGCAGAGGCGATCGTTTCTAACCCGTCGTGAATAGAGCACACCTTGCCTACAAGGACCCCTTCGAAAAGCTCTTGGCAGACTGCTCTCGAGCATGCGTTCATTTAACTGCGATCCCATCAGGGATTACCTTTTGGATGTGACTACCGCGCATGGACGTTCCATGTGTTGATCCGTTACGGTATGAGGCTCACTCTTACAATATAGATCAATAATTCCGGATCTCACCGTTTTGGCGAGAGACGATTTTTCTTACAGTAGCTCTCTCACCTAATAGGCCACCTAATAACAGAGGCACCGCTCCCCCTGCCTCTCACCTAATAGCCCACCTAATAGCACTGCCCCACCTAATAGGCCACCTAATAACTCACCTAATTGTGTACTAATTCGTGGCCTATTAGGTGAGTTATTAGGTGGCCTATTAAGTGAGCAATACCAGAGTGATCCGAAAGAGAGGAGAACAGTCTTTGGTCGACGAGTGAGGACGCTCTCCCAGTACTGAATTATCACATTTTTACATTATTCATCATTTAAAAAAACAATTCCGTACCTCATCAAGTGGCTTGGGCGATTTCGCTCCGATGCCGGGAATCTCAACGACCCGAGAAGATGTCGGAGCGGCAAAATCAAGAAGCGGTTCGGAGTTTGTGAAGACATACGCAACGTTTGCTGATTGCTCCTGATTTTTCCGAATTATTCGAATATCAAAAATAATCACTTACCGCAACTGAGGGATAGTCCGGGCCGAATGCCTCTCTCAAGGCAATATTCACGTATCTCCTCGAGAAGTAGAATGCAGTCATTCCCATCCACTCGCCGTAGATATTGTGAAGACGAGAAAAGAATGAGTGCACATCGAGATGAGAAATGAAGGCAACTGTTATCACGTCAGAAATGATAAATAGTTCTGTTTTACCTGGTCTGTAACTAAGCGCCCGTTCGACTCCAAACTCATCGAATTGCCATGAGAATAGTGCAGAGGCGGATGTTCCGATGACTGCCTTGGGCTTGATCGACTCCGATAGACCTTCAATTGTCAAATAAATGCATGAATGTTGAATAAAATCACTAACCGATTCCGCACACATCAAAGTTCTCGGATATGTATACATCGAACTTTTCATCTCTCAGTCTCTCGATCAATCCAGGCTCTTCGAGTACTTTCTTACAGTTTCTATAGAGAGACTGGCCGAGCCAAGGACCCATTTGAATTGCAGCGTCTCCTTAGTAAATAACAAGAAAAATAACTAAACCACTTACAAGGAAAGGAAAGATGGGATTCATCAGTCCCATAGTGAAGAAACTCTTCGGCTTTTTATTGTTTTGTTCATACCTGGAAATAAGGAGGAAAAAATATTGAATTTCATTGAAGAAAGAGAGAAACATACGCCAATCTAATATCCTCATCCGGTTGAGTGTAGATTATCTGCGTCGATTTCTCAGTGCCGTCCTTCACCGAACCATCCATAATGGGAATTAGCGAGGTCTTATGGGAAATAAATGTAAAGTCCATTCCACAAACATATTTTTCAATTACCAAACAACGACAGCGCTTGATGCTTTCCGCGTACGGATTGGAAATAAAAAATAAAAAAACGCTAATCGAAGTTCTTACCACATTATGTCCTGCTTCAGCCAGCGTATCCGCTATCATTCCAAGGAAATTCGAGTGGGAATGGCCATACTTGGAGTTGTAAACGAGAATCTTGTAGGCGTCAGCGACGAAGATGAAGGAAATTACGAGAAGAGATGGAAGTAGACGCATCTCTGAGTGACAATGCATGATTGTGAGATCAAAATGATACAGATTGAGCACGCCCAAAAAATCGTGAAAATGATGGAGAGAATGAAGACGTTTTCTCTTTGCCAAACATCTCACCTTATATTCTGTTGATTTGGTTCTGATTGTGCGATTGCATGCACAGTTGTGGCGCATTCTGGACGCATTTTGAGAGGGATCACTAAAGGGGAAGAGACGTTGAGAAAGAGAGGAATGCAGTCGATCAGATTTCGCAAAGAAAGCGTACCTGGTATGCGCGTCATGTGTAGTTTGATAAGGAGAGAGATGGGTGAGGAAATGCCATGAGGCGATGGTTTCACAATTGCGTAGGAGCCATTTCATTTTCCATCAAGCTAGCGGTTGACGAACAATAAACTTGAAGATAATTCTAATTACTTTTATTGCTTGATTCGTACATACAATTTACAACAATTACATAAAAGTGGATACATAACAATTGAGATCATTCTTTCTTTGGTTTTCCTTTCATTGTCAGCTTCCTGTAGATAATAACAGCCAGTTTCTTCGTCACATAAAGACCGAGGGCAATAATAATAAAGAATACAGCGATGAGATCCAGATTATTGTACTCGATAAAGGTCATGTCAAGAGATTGCGGGCGAAGGGCTGAGGAGGGACCTGCAGATATTCTTATTTACATTTCAGATCCAATAATTGAATAAATCTCACCGAACTCAGCGACAAACTCCACGTGTTTCACTAGTTGCTCCTTGGACGAGTAAGGCTTGCGGGCGAGCATTTTCGAAATTCGCTGGGCATTTTCGCGATATCTCAAAACCACGATTATCAGTGTTCGAATACATAATTGATAACTCATTTTCCGTTGCCGAGCACTTCTCTCACTGTCGCTGTCAGTTTTTCAGCACTGGCGAGATCAAACTTGTCGTAGACCTGAAATCACAAATATATCATATTTTTCATTCGCTGTGCTAGAAAAAAAAACAGTTTGGATTGAACCTTTCCGAATCCATTGTACTGCATCATTCCCGCGTTCCTTGGCTGATCGCCAATTACCGGGATGAAGATGCCTCAATGTTTAATAAATTATTATTTAAATTAAAACGTACCAGGCACTCCTCTGCTCGCAGTCTCCATTGTCGATCCCATTCCTCCGTGAGTAATGAATAGCGCAAGGTTGGGGTGAGCTGGAATTTTCAGTGTTGAATGTACACAAAATTTTCTTCATTCTTGGAGCTCTTTCACCGTCCTAGATAAATTCAGGAATGATTAAAATTCAGTGGCACTCACCAAGAATATCTGCTTGCGGCATCCATTTACTTAGGACGAGGTTCTTCAATTTCGAAGAGTGTTCTGCACTAAATTCATCCTCGGGTCTCTCGTACTTCCAGATGAAAGTGATGTCGGGGAAGGCAGATACCATCTAAAATGTCTTGATGATAATAATTATTTCAATGAAAATCACGAGTACCTTGACGATAGCTAACTTCTGTGCGGGTGATAGATTGACGCTTTTCACCATCGAACCGAATGAGAGGAGGATAGTTCGATCACGACGTGTAAGAATCTCAGTCCAGTACTGAAAATAACAACTGTCAAACCAATTTCTCGCAAAATTGAGACGCAAAGGAGATAATTAGTAAATACATTCAATATGAGTGGATCACCTCATCGAGTGGTTTCGCTGGCTTAGCACCGATTCCTCCGATGTTGATCACTTTTGTCAGGGTTGGGGCAGCATAGTCGATGAGTGGTTCGGCATTGACGATGATTAGAGCTGCGTTTCCAGCTTGGTCCTGCAATTGAACGTGATTATTGCATTTTAGCTAGTTTTTTTTTGGTTGATAAGTGAAGTGGCAATGATGTTTTGTTTTCCAGTCTCCTCGATAATACCTACCTCAATAGAAGGATAATCCGCCCCATATCGCTCCTTGAAGAATGCGTTCATGTCTCGTCGAAGGGCATAAGTGAGACCTCGAAGGGCGTAACTCGCGTAGATATTCCATGCACGATCGATGAGGGAATGAATGTTGAGTAAGGACATGTAGGGGGCTGAATGGACGTAATGTAATCAGAGCTCTGTTCAGTATCATATCATCGCCACATTTACGAATATCTGAGCGATATTTTTTTATTCGTACGCATACCAGGCCGATAGCTGAGTGCCTCGGGAACTCCCAAATCTTCGAAGAGATATCCGTTGAGTGTGGACGGAGAGGCACTAACGATAGCCTTCGGCTTGATCAGATGAGCGAGACCTGTGAAGATGATAAATAAAGAGGCTAATTTTTTTCATTCATAATTACCACTTTAAAAGGAGTAAATGTATGCCAATATCCTGGTTGCAAGTGAGGAATCAAAAGTGTGAAATAAAAAAGAGTAACCGATTCCGCAATAATCAAAGTTCTGTGCAATGTAGACATCGAAGTGTTCGTCTCTCAACTTCTCGATCAAACCGGGCTCGTCCAATGTCTTCCCGCAAGTGGTCACAAATTTCTTCATAAATTTACCCATCTAAAAAATGTTTCATAGTTATGAACTGGAAAGATATTTGCACTCACAAAGAACGGCAAGATCGGATTGAAATTGTTCATGTCGAGAAAGTTCATCGTCATGTTGGCACCGTTTCGATAGCTGCAACGAATAATTTATTAACCGGGAATGCTGAACAAAAAATTATGATAACTGCTCACTTTTCCTCAACTTCCGGCACTGGTTCGATGTACATAATATGCGATTTCGTCGTTCCATCGCGCACATTTCGATCGAGAATAGGGATGAGAGAAGTCTGAATTAGTGACTTGGCTGATACTTACATCTCTGATTCTTACACAAATATATTCTCTACAGTCTCACAGTATCGGCAGAGAACACGCAAAATGAAGATAGTCTTACGAGGTTGAAGTGTGAATGAAAGGATTCCGAGTTTCGAATTTTGTTAGACTCTCTCCCTCCCCCCTCTCATTTCTTCCCTCTACAGTAGGCCCCGCAAATAATACAAATAATTTAAATCTTGTCAACTTACCACAATATGACCTGCTTCAGCCAGCGCGTCAGCTACACTTCCGTGAAAATTCGAGTGAGAATGGCCGAATTTCGAGTTGTAGACGAGGATTTTGTAGGATTGAGTGCAAACAACAAAGAAGAGGAAGAGAAGAATGAGCTTCATCACTGAATAAATTTTATTCGAAATGAAGTGAAATTTGAAGAGAACCCAAGAGAATACATCCATCGGTTACAGAGAGGGTTCCTTTTATTTGGAAGAATTTACCGATAAGATGGAGGGAATCACAAACACCGCACATGCTCCACACTTTGTAGTGCACATACCTAGGGGCCACAACGCAGGGAGACGATTTTACACTATGGAGTCAAAAGTATGTTCAAACTATCCCTCATGGACCCAATAACATCATGTTTTTACTGTCAGTGGATATCTTTTCTCTGAGGCGCGCTACAGCTCGAGAAGTACGCGCGGAAAGCACTGGGGAAGAGAGGGGAAAGGCGAGACGAGAGGGAAAGGGGCGGAGCCTAATTTGTGTGTGTCTCTCTCCCTCCCCCCGCCCTCTCGCTCGCCTCCCCCCGCGCATCTTCAAACAAAAAGCGCACCCTTTTAACGCATGATAAAAATCTAATTTTTTCTCTGAGATTCCTAAAATATTCTAATTAGTCGAAAAATTACTGCCCAAACAAAACTTTCACATGGGAACCCTTCAAAACGATCTATTCCCTTCTTTTAAATGCAAATTTGACCTAATTAGTGATGCTATACAAATTTTGGGCAGTGCTCAATCGATTCGGAGCCGTATTAGCTATCCAGAGCAACTTTGATCGAGAGATTTCGTTGAGAATGAAGCTTGCGCTTTTGCTTTCTCGCTTTTTCGCGGAATCATGTCAGACGAAAGTGGGCGTGGCTTGTGGCCCCTACACATACCACTCACTAGATGGACGAGAGAGAGAGAGATTGCGTGAATGAGAGTCTCACAGTGATGAAAGCATGGAGAAAAATAAAGTTATAGTTGCGCTAAGATGTTGCTACATGGGAAAACATCGATTCATCAGAAACGTGACTGAATCAGTAAGACATGAGATTCTGTCCTCTTCCCATCACTAATCTTCCTCTCTCTCTAGATACACGGTGTGGGTTCGTCGACGATCAGTAATGGCATCATAGGGATACATCGTCGCCTTCGTTGGCACCGAACACAACAAAGAGTGATCTTTGATCTCTAACTTCTCTCCTTTATTAAGTAGTGCCATTCCATACCCTGTATCCCATCCAATACGCTGAGCCATTCATTTACGCACAGATTGTTGCCCATTCCTCCCCCCGATTTATACTGTAGCCATATCCACCATTTATATTGATTATTTGTGATAAAATACCATGTATAGTGCAAGTATTGAATACGCCCGACCAAGAACTTTATCGTAAATGCGGGTGCCTACTTGGCTGGAGCTGCAGCAGGGGGCGGGGCTGCAGCAGGTGCAGCAGGTGCAGCAGGAGGAGGGGGAGGAGGGGCTGCCTGGCTAGGAGCACCCATTGCAGAGGGCATGATAGAGGGAGCAGCCATGAGGGACTTAGGGGCCATTGGCTCTTCGGCACCAGCAGGAGAAGCAGGAGGAAGGGCCTTGTTGAAGACGACAGTCAGTCTCTTCACTCCTAAATGGAAGATATGGATTACTGTAGATGGAGATATCGATTACCATCGGCCTTGGCAGCCTTATTGGCGAATACTTCCGTCGGCTGAACAGCCGTGTCGTTGAAGATGATGTGTGCAGCGAAGTAATGCTTCGTCGATTCCTGAGATGGTGTGGGTGTGGTGTGGTGGGACGACATTTGCCACTCACGATGAATCGTCTGTTCTGGAACCACAGACGGACGATAAGAGTGCCTCCGGCGGGCACGAATCCCACGGGTGGCTGCACACGGAACACATTGGCTGATGTGCAGCGAATCTGTAGAGGGACCGTAGAATTATCGATTGAGGATTACGGTAGGTCACCTTGAAGCAAGCTCGTTTTGCTCCTTTGTTGGCGATTTTGATGTCGACGTACGTAGACTGCAATTGAGAGCTACGGTATTCCGACAGTTACAGTATCTTCTTCGATCGATAACTGGGGTTCCAAACTACCGTACTTTGCCGGCGTTTCCACAGAAGAAAGTGACGACATCGGGAGTAATCTCGATCTCCTTGGGCATGGGAGGAGCAGCTGCGGCAGCAGCGGCAGGAGCAGCAGCCATACTGGAGAGATTACGGTAGGATGATTACGGTAGATGATAGATTACTGTAGATCCCCAAGAATACAGAAGGTTGTGGGACATGCTGTTAGTAGGGGTAATAGGGTTCGACTCTATACAGTACTCCTGCTGAGTCGGAAGGGGGTTTGACGCTTTGATGGCAGTGTACTGTTGGGTTACGGTATGCACAAGGTGCGGCATCGATCGAAGGCTCGCTGGAACGATCACGTTCCTTCCAAGAATACTGTAGGATCCCGATGGTACTGGGGATCCTGGGGGAACTATACTGTAGACCATGGGGTATTGGAAGGGGGCGAGTCGGGACCCCAATCCTCCTCACCTGAGCTTTTCAAATTAGTCTTGAATGGAACGACGGTTCTTGACGACCGTCGATGAAGACCACGAGGGGTAGAAATAAATGGAGAAGGAGAGGAAAGAAAGAGAGGGAAGATGCAAAGAGAGGGATTTGGAATACTATTGAAGAATTGAAAAATTAGATAGCTATTTATCGAGTACAAAAAAACAATATTTGAAGATTGAGTGAAGAGAGTTATCGAGGTCTGAAATGAAATTAGTTCACAACTGTAAGTTGATCTTTGAACTCTACATGGATAAAGAGGCTATGAGAGTCGCTCCGATTAGAGGATCTAGAAGAGAAGACTGGTGGAGGTTAGAGGAAGGTCACGAACCTCCTCAATGAGTAGAACGTATGATCGAAATACTCCGAGATAAACACAAAGGGCGATATTTGCAACTGAGAGAAGAACGAAGAATGTGACAAATGCTGATGTCTCTGTGAGATTACCACGAGTACCTCAAGAGGGAATGAATTGAAGAGCAACAGGCAGACAAAACTTATCAAAAAAAATATCAAGACCGAAATCGCAATTCTTCCAAACTTCGACACGGTGTATTTTTGATTGAATAATTTCCTAATCACCAATGAATGACCTTCTCACCAAGAATGGGGACGAATAAATTAATTTAGCACATTGTAAAAGTTCACGAGTTCATCACAGCCTTCCGACCTCTCCTCCCCCTCCACCCTTCATACCCCCTGGCCATCCAACCTCTCCTTTCTCGTCCTCACCGACAGAGGGAACAGCACTATTGTCTCCGATCACACGAGGTAGTCGTAAATGATCATGTCTGATTGGAAGACCGTAAAGGGGGCGGAGTCGAGATCGGAACTGTCCCCCATCCGACCACCCGTGTGCAGTCATCATCATTCTGCACAGCAGCATCAGTTCGGTGAGGCAGCTCCTCATCTTCCCATCTTCATCTTCACCGACTATGTCTTCTTCTATCACAGCGACGCCCATCTCCGGAGCAGTGATTGTGAGTTTTAATAGCATTTTTTCATTCGGTACATTTATCCCAGCGGGCAGTGAATTAGCGAACTTTCAAAATTAATAAATTACCATTTTTTCCAGTCCCAATTGGATCGTCCTCAGAGGGAACGTGAACGTCGGAAGAGAGAAATGGATGCGTTCAAGGCACTCCGAAGCGCCCTCGAATACGCTGATCGAAAAGCACTGTGAGTTATACTGGGTGATTACGGAAGGGTCTGGGAATGAATGCGGTTGGGGATGCAAGTTGTACGCTAAGATAGACGATTACGGTAGGGTCGCAGTAATACTGCCGGTAGGATGATTACAATTACGCTGCGTTCCTTACAATTAGGATTTTCTTGATTTTTCATTTAAAATCACCATTTCTGTAATTTTCAGCTGGCGTATGGAGAAGATCGACATCACTAAGGGCGCAATCTATCTCATTCAGAAGATGACTGGAGGTACGGTAGATTTTATCGATTAATGATCGGGTTACGGTTGGAGTTCATCGATAACTAATCAGGGTACTGTATCTCAACGTTTCCTTTTCAGTCCCGGTCCCTGCCCGTCCCCCAATCAGTCTTGATGATTATCCTCGTCGGAATCTGGAGGATGGAGAGAGAATGAGTCGTGTGAACGTGGAGAGACGACGCCGTGCGAATGAATCTGATGCCATTCATAACTTGAGGGAACTTCTGATGAAGCACGGCAGAGCACAGTAAGTATTACAATGATGTCGAAATTGTACATTGACTTAGTGTCCTGTTCTCCTGCAGGATGGAATAATTTTTACCATTTACTAAACAACACATTTTTCAGTCGCCGTATGGAGAAACTCGACGTGCTATACGCAGCGATTAGCTTCATCAAGAGCCTCGCCGAGTCCACCAGAACATCGACTGAATCCGGTAGAAGTGCATCAGGATCTCCCGCATCTTCAACGACTACCGAATCGACGTCTTCTCCTGAAACGGCAGCAGCATCATCGAGAACGCCGAGTCCCGTCACTCCGATCGTATATTCGCCGTTTACTCCAGCATGGAATCCCCAGCAGATGCTGCTTGCGGCAATGATGCAGCCGATGCCGTTCCTTCCTATCAGGTGAGAAAAGAAGTCAGGCATAAGAAGAATTTTCCTTCTTTCCTTGGTACAACCAAGGATGATGATCTTAGGGCTAAAGATAACCAAACAAAATTAGTAAATTATTAAAGTTTACAAGTTTTTTCCTTGTTTTTCACTAGTATACTAAAATTCGTTGAATCAATTCAATTTGAAACATAACTGAACCATTCACTTTTCAGCATGCCTTCCCTCTTCCCAATTCCTACCTTTCACTTCAACGATGAAACGATCAACGAGCCCGCACCGAAGAAAGCGAAAACCGACATTTGGAGGCCGTTCGAATAATTTTTATTAGAACGATCATTACTAATAACTAACTACTAATATTTTATTGTAACAATACAGTTGTCAATTCGTGTGAATGCATTGCATAATAATGTGTATTTGATTCTGCCAGCTTCATAAGATAAATACTATTTATCAAAAATGGAAGTGATTTCTTAATGAACGTTTGATTCTCTGTCTTTTAATTGGGTCCTATCCGTACAAATACATATTTATTAGAAGATCCGTCTTCCAATATTTTTATCATCTGATGACTCACCACTGTCCTATCGTTATCATTTTCTCTCTTCAGAACAATCTACAGATCACTAGGACTTTTTCGTCGCACAACTTTCTCTTTATTGATCGGTCTTCGTCAATTTCAGTTTCCCGACCGCTTCATTTTCCAATATTCTATTTTCGCAATTGAACCATTTAAGCCACTATTCTTCTCGCAAAATAATCAATATTTTCTCTAATTATAAATACTTTCTAGCATGCAACTAAACCACTTGTTCTATAATAACTGATAGTAATAACCAGCTTATTTAGTCAATCCTTTCGCTTTATTTGTTTACGCTAAACCTGCACGAAAACTCGATGGATATTGAACAATTTATTTATATTTCCAGAGTTCACGTTTCATTCAACTCTCTTCGAATCCACTACACGCATAATTTACTTGAAGGTAAACTTGTAAATAAGAATTTAGATAGATTCAGTTTGATCCTCTCATCAAAATAAACATTGCAGATCTAAAATGGGTGGATGCTTTTCTACAAAGCGCAAGAGTCCTCGCCAATCACGTTATCAATCGAGCAGCTCCAATAGTTCTGCCTATTCCAATTCATCCTCCTCTGACAACTCCGTCGCCGAATCTATAGTCGAAGTGTCCCACACCCCTGTGTACACCCTATCAGTGACAGACGGGCAAGTGTGCATCTTCACCCCTTCTCACGACGCATTCTTCACCTTCCAATGCGAAGACGTCACAGAGGACGATGTCTACCTCGTCTCTTCTGCTTCACATGATCGCATAACAGGCTTCACTGAGCCATCCGAAGATACTCGACAATCCTACATCGAAAGGAACACGTTCAATTACGTCAACGTTGCCTCCTATCGCAAGTGGATCCTTCCCGGACTTATACTCGGTTGCCGAGTGCGAGATTTCGAGCAGCGCTGTGCCACCGTCTCTCAGCTCTTTCCCCTAGTACTGGCGATGCCAGCGCAGGACCGAGGAGGGAAGAACCTGAAACTCAAAACAATCTTGGGAACGGAATTCGACGTCTTCATCGATCAAATCGTTAGGGATTCCGAGAATCGACGATGGTCTGTGACGTGCCTCGAGTACGAAGATGAAGAACTGCCCTCGGAGGTTCGTCAGGGCAGCCAACTGGAGATCCTCGACAATGGTTCAGTGCAATCGCGTCAGCCGCAAGTGACCGCTGCCCTGCTGCAGTTCTACTCACCTCCAACAGAGACAGCACCTGCAGCCATCAGCAACTGGCCTCTGCTCGGAGCTATTTATGGAGCGCGCGGCACGTACGCTTTCCCCGCTATTCAGCAAGCAAATCCCTCGATACGTCAGCGAAACGGCACCCCGGTGCAGCTGAATCCAGAGCAGGCAGATGCGGTCGCTCGATACAATTCATCCTGTCCCGGATTCGTGGTCGAAGCGCCCCCGGGATCCGGCAAGACGGTAACAGCCGCTGCAATGGCTGTTTCGTACAGGGGCAAGGGAGTCCAACTCTTCCTATCCACGGCAAACGTCCCCGTGATCAACATGGCCCTAGCGCTGGCCAAACTGGACTTCGGTCACCTCATTCCCATTCATCTCATATCGGCCGAATTTGAGGAGAAATGCAGTGAAGAGACACGATCACCCTTTTCCGCTCGTTCCCTTGCAATGGAAGATGAGGATATGGCTGAGGAGATTGAGGAGATTGAGTATGAGATGGCGCATGCGCCCAATCAGGAAAGGAAGGATGAACTGAGAAGGGAGCTAAGGGAGTTGCTCTGGTCGATTCTGGATCGGCCTCATGACATCTACTTCGCCACTGTGGACACGATCCTCGCTCGCTACTTGAAGCAGAACAAGAGTGGATACGCACACGTCGATGTGGTCAAACGACTGCTTCAGACGAAAGTTGAGAGGATCGTCGTCGATGAGGCATCTCAGCTAACAGAATCCGCCCTCAACGCTCTCGTCCTTTGCTTTCCCACTGCACAGATTGTGCTGATTGGAGACAGTCGTCAATTGCCCCCATTCAAGTACAAATCGGGAGACGTAATCAGTCAATTGGCTGCTCGCCCCGCACTCGACGTAGTCCAGGAAAAGGATAATCTCGAAGTGATCAACCTGACTCGAGTCTATCGTGCTTCGGCCTCACTCATTGCCCATTATTCCGATGTATTCTACGAGGGATCTCTTGTCTCGCATAAGCAGGAGGTCAAGAGTCCCCTTTCGTGCTTTGGAGCGAGATCGAAGGGCAGTCGTTGTCTCTTCTGGAGAGTGAAAAAAGGCAGAAGTAAGACCCCGCAGAATTCCACGTCAAAGATCAATTTGGAGGAGTTGAGAGCACTAAAGTACATTGTGAATATTCTGAGGAATTCGAAGTACAATGCGAAGGATGTGATGATTATTTCGTATTATGAAGCGCAGAGGAAGAGAGCGGAAGAGGATCTACCCGGATACGAAGTGCTAACGGTCGATTCCGCTCAGGTAAAACACTTTACTTCTAAATTAGTGCTAGTTCTTTTTCGTGAGTTAATATACGAATTTTCGTACAATGGGATAATAGTGCAAAACATTTAGTAACGATATTTATTCTTCAGGGTCGCGAGAAACGCATTGTTATCGTTCTTACGACGAGAAGTTCGCCACCTGCAGAAGCAGATGAGGACTTCTTCAATTCGCCCAAACGGTTAGAACTTCTTCTTTATTTCACTCATATTTATCATCTCTTGAATAGCAACGATCATGTGAGCTTTCAATGCACATTTAGAGCAAAAACTCGAGATCGGTCACGCAACAATCATTGACAAGAATAAAAATTGCAGATGCAACGTCGCCGTCTCCCGTCATCAGGAGGCACTCATCGTTATCGGTCATCCTTCCATTGAAGCAGCTCCGTATTGGGGAGAAGTGCTATCGAAGGAGTATTTCAAGCATGTTGATGACGAGGCTCGAGGACGCTAATCGTAAGAGGTTTGTGATACTGATATCCCCCGATCTTATCGTTCGACACGATCGTAGCACATTTAGTACGTGATCTCTTGCTAAAGCAAAACGTGCAAAAAGGGAATATTCTCAGGCGATCATCCTCTCTGCTGTCCCTCACAATTTTCTTTCACCTCTTTAGTGAGTCACTTTCTTATCTGCCTGATAGATTGGTAGATAGATGTGCAGTTCTAATCTTTAACCCAACAAACGATTCTTTCAGGTACTGCACTGGCACTTGGTCTTTAGTCCCCAAATATATCGAATCTCTTCGCTTCTCTTCATGACAACACGTGTATGATCAGATCTCTTATCAATGAGTTCTTGTCATAACTTGAAAGTCATTCATGTTTATTGTTGCTGTCAGATGATATCTTGCCTGTCAAATTGAGAATAAATATTGACCACTGCATCCATTCTATTATGCCTTCTATGATTCAAATCTTGCACAGCTAGAGCTCACAAATAAAAGGAACAAATGCAAAACTGCCATCAATTTTAGATATTCTTATCAAATGCTGACACAGCGCTGTCCTATCCTTATCTTTTTCTCCCTTCAGAACAATCTACAGATCACAAGGACTTTTTTGTCGTCCATTTGTCTCGGCATTGATTGGCCTTCGTCAATGTCGATTTGTCAGCGATTCCTTTTCCAAAATTCGATTTTTTTTCTCTCTGATAACTAATAAATTACCATTCAAGTTTGGAAATATGTTAGTTATCAGTAGCGAAAATAAACAATATTTCCTCTAATTGTAAATTCTATTCAGTGTGCGCCTAAATATTTCGTTCTTTAGTAATATTTCTAAATTTCTAGTTTCGATCAGTACCCTTCGCATCCACAACAAGCAGAATTTATTTGAAGGTAAACTTGTAAATGAAAGATTAAATAAATTGGTTACAGATCGACAATGGGTGGATGCTTCTCAACAAAGCGCGAGACTCCTGACCGATCACGTTATCAATCGAGCAGCTCCGATAGTTCCGCCTATTTCAATTCATCCTCCTCTGAAAGCTCCTTCGGCCAAACTCGGAGCAAAGTGTCCAACACTCCTGTAGTGACAGGCCGACAAGCGTGAGCTGAAAAGCGTCGAGTCCAACAAGTTCGACAAGTGTAATTTGAAAGTCATTCTCGATAATTTCTTGCCTGTTCAAGTTGAGAATAAATATTGAATGCTGGTATGTACACGTGATCAACTATCAAATCGGGACACGGAATAATCAAAGAATCTCGAATAATGTGTTTCATTAAACAAACTCGCACTGCAAAACAACTAAGCTTTCTAGATCGTGCTCATTATCAAACAATAACCTCTCCAAATCTTTGTTGTGCAAAAACATTTCTCCGGCGAGAGAGTTGGCGAAATTAGAGGTCGAGGGAAGTTTGCTCAGCCCAGCTCCAAATAGTATTATTTGCTCGGCATCACAATGTTCAGATCAAAACAATTCCTTGCTTGCCCACTATCTTGCGCCAGTAATTATTTCTCTCACTCCTTCGTTGACTCTACAAGTGCAATGATATACCAGAAAATCATCCATTTCCATCGCCTCAAATCATGGACACTTTTCCCATTTCACCATTTTTTCAGAACAGCTTGTTCGCCCGCGAATCTCTGCGTATGTACCATCGTTAACTTCGTGGCCCAAGCTGTTTCCGATATCCTATTTGAATGGAAGAAACAGCTTGGTCAAATAATGCAAACCGAACGAATTTCGTAACTTAATGTCATTCAAACACTGTAACATATTACCCTTGTGTTCCTCTCTTGTCACCTATAAAGTTATTTCTTGCATGCCCAATCGCATGAAACTGCAGCATTTGACCTTCATTTCTTGCTTACATCTTGTCTCTCACTCTCTTTGATTACGATCTCTCACCATTTCATTCGCAACACTTTCGCTTTCACCTCCTCACGATCTATCACGCACAATCATTCCTATCGAGTTCATTTTCATCCTTCCCCTTGACTCTTCAATCACTGTTATTTCAGATCTTCCAGGTAGATCGAGCTATTGTCCCTCCAGATCTTGCTTCAACGCCCATAGGTGTGTTTCTACAAAGAAAAATAGCTCCTACTGTTTCCTAGTAATTAGTTCATTCGTAAACTAGCGCCACTTTTTTCAGACCATCATGGGCAACTTCTTCTCGTTTTCTCCGTATTTGCCTTCTAACGAGGATTTCGAATATCCTCTTTCCACCCGCCCCCCTACACCAACTCCGGAAGATCCAACTCCAGTACCGGTCGCCACCATTCCTGAACCGGAACCTGAGTTACCTCTTTCTATTTTTTCTGGTGTCGAGTCGGTCGCTCCAACTGGGTGTCCGGCTCCCACTGATTTTAATTTTTTGTCTTTTTCCTTTGTCAAGAAAGAAAAGGGCTTTCTCGCTTACACACTCAGTGTAACCGACGAGCGTGTTTGCTTTTTTACTGCTTCCTCATATAATATCATTGAGAGTTCTCGTCACGAAATATCGCTCGCAGACCTTGTCAAGGGCGAGATTTATCACATCGAGTATCTCACACATTCTAAAATGGGGCCATGGAGTTCGCTTTGCGAGCAAACACGCCTAATGTATTCCGAGCGGCGCGCGTTCGTGTGTGAAAATCTGGTTACCTATCGCGAATTGATTCTTCCCGCTCTTCTTGTTGGATGGAGAATTCGCGATTACGAACAACGTTGTGCTACGGTAGTTCAAATGGGCGAATTGAGACTGAGCATGACGAGCCAGAAAGGAAAGTGGCTGGAAAGGATCAAACTCAAGACGACTTCTGGCGAGAAATTTACGGTAGCAGTGACAGGGATAATTAAGGATGAAGATGATAAGAAATGGACTGTCGTTTGCCTTGAGCTGCAGAAATTGCCATCGAGCGTTCGCCAAGGATGTCATCTGGAAATTGTCGACGACGAAAGCATATGGCAATCACCAGTACCTAGTGCATTATTCGCATTCTTCTCAACCAAGAAAACGGCAACAACCGCCAGGCCGATCGATAACTGGCCTCTACTTGAGAGAATTTATGGATCACCCAGTCATTGCGTTCTACCTCATATCCCTATTGGCGATTATTCGATTCGCCTGACGAGTGGAGGAACAATAAAATTGAATCCCCAACAAGCAGAGGCCGTCGCTAGATACAACTCCTCTTCCATTCCTGCATTCGCAATCGAAGCCCCTCCAGGATCAGGCAAGACTATGACAGCAGCTGCCTTGGCTGTATCGTATAGGGGAAATGGCGTGCAACTCTTCCTTTCCACCGCCAATATTGCAGTGAATAACATGGCATTGTCATTGGGAAAGCTGGAAATAGGGACGAGAAGTCCCCTTCATCTAATGTCATCTGAAGGCAGAATGAAATTGGCCGAACAAGCGGAGTCTCCATTCTCTTCCCTATCTCTTGCTAAAAATCAGGAAAAATTCAGGGTGAAAATCGAAGCAATTGAAAATAGGATCATAGAAAAAGGAATACATGAAAAAGAGCAAAGAGATGAACAGGGAAAGGATATTTATGAAGCTTGTTTGCCCATTCTCGACGAACCTCACGATATCTATTTCGCCACCATTGATACGATTGTCAAACGAATGACAAAGCCAAATAAGGACGGACACCACCAAGAAGATACGATCAAGAGACAATTGGAGAATGAAGTGGAGAGGATCGTTATCGATGAGGCTTCACAACTGACTGAAGCAGCCCTAAACGCCCTCATCCTTCATTTTCCCAAGGCACAAATTGTTCTGATCGGAGATTCGAAGCAATTGCCACCCTTCAAATACACTAAAGGAGAAATAATCAGTGAGCTCGCCCATCGTTCATCAATCGATGTAGTCAAAGACAAGAACAACATCCCTGTAATCAAACTGCATGAAGTGTATCGGGCATCGCAACTTCTGATCTCCCATTATTCTGATGTCTTCTATGAGGGTAAATTGAAATCGAAAAAGAATGAAGTCGAGAATCCACTAGCTTGCTTTGGTGTAACTAGTCGACGATTGTTTTGGAAAGTGAAAAATGGTGATTCCACTCAGGATGGAACATCGAAGGTCAACCATCGTGAGATAGAAACACTCGTTCAAATTGTTACAAAGCTAAGGGAATCGAATATAACCGAGAAGGATGTAATGATCATTTCCTATTATGAAGCACAGAGAAAGAAAGCAGCTAAGATGTTGAAGAAATACTGGAAGGGATACGAAGTTCTCACTGTCGATTCTGCTCAGGTGAGCACAGCACATGTGGTATAATTTTGAAGCATATTTTATTTCTAAGCAAATAATTTTCAGGGTCGCGAGAAGCGTATCGTCATTGTGCTCACAACTAGAACATCAGTTCCGGCTGAAGCAGGAGAGAACTTCTTCAATTCCGCCAAAAGGTAGGCATACTGTTTTTAACTATCAAGGCATATCAACTAAAAGACGTTAATGATTAATGACGTTTATGATTTCTTTGTATTTTAGATGCAACGTCGCCGTCTCTCGTCATCAGGAGGCACTCATCGTCATCGGTCATCCATCCATTGCCACTGTTCCCAATTGGACGCAAGTCCTCACCGGCAAATACTTCAAATACATCGAGAACGATAATGTACCTGGCTTTGCATAGGCGAAACACACCATTTTTTCTTTATTCTCTTAATTTTTTTTGTAGCATTACTGTTTTCCTCATGGGGGCGAATTGAATCGAAAAGGGAGAGATGGGATGGGGAGGGGGTTGGGCAATTTCATTTCAGAACACAGAAGCTTCTCGTGGCTTGGATTGCATCCTGTCCGACTTCGTGTTCACAATCATACTCAAATAGAAATATTTGAGAAAAATGTGCGATCGAGAACCTTTGGTGAGTAAAAGTGTTCATTGATTATGGGTTCCTAAGAATCAATTGTGTGTAATTAGGACGTATTCAGGTACCACAAAAATGTTAATAAACAAAATATAGATAAAAAAATGAATTTCAGGCTATCGATCGCCTACTTCGTTGCCATTCCCATCAGAGGCACGAAACATACAACCACATAAAACATTTGTGAGTAACTAATTCGGCTTCTCACTTATCCAACGGTTGAATGTTCCTTTATAGATAAATGCACCACTCGGATTCACCCATCCATCTCCTCCTCCAGCCCTTCTTCGTTGATTCAATGCACAATCACCTATTCCTTTTTTTCTAGTAAATTGTAGTTTTGATCTGGTTTTGCACATTATTCCCCAATATCCAAAGAATCTCGTTGCGTTCTGATCGAACCTGTTAGTTGTTATTGTTGTTTATCGTTTTCTCAAATCTATTCTTTCACTGATTGATGGAGAGACACAGCCCCGAGTTATCCCTACGCGACACGGTTAAGGGAAGTTCATCCCCTCGCTCATTATAACTGACAGAGTTCTAGAATGAGACCGCAGTTTTGCGGCAAAGGGCTGGCAATGAGGGATTCTAGTGCTGGTATCTCGATCGATGGGTAATGAACGGGTGTGCGAAAACGAGTATTTCAATAATATACTACGGGTTTGATCATTATGCTACGAGTTTCTGTATTGACTTCACTTTTGTTCAATTTTCCTTTAATTTCTTCCAATTTTTGATTCTAACATATCATAAACTTTCTTCTCTTCATTGATATGCACGAATATTTGATGTAATGCTTCAGATTATCGTAGTGCTTCCTACGATTAATGAGATACAATTCACCGATCCTGGATACATTATGGTCTTTCCTCACCATGAAAATTTTTGAGGATCACTGCTGATAGAAAATCTCCCACCAAGCAGACAATGCCTTCTTCACTTTTTCATTATTTTTTATATGAACGAAACAAACGGTAATACTGAAGACAAAACTAAAAAAAATAATATTTATCGAATACATAAAGGAGGTTAAGATAAATAAGCAAATAGAAAAGATAAAAGATAAAGGGATAGTGAGAATCAGTATAAATATTAAACTCGCAACGTATTGATCGAACCCGTACTGCAATATTGAATAACTCGTTTTCACACACCCGTTCACTACTCGTTGATTGAAATACCAGCACTACAAACCCTTTTCGCCAACCCGTAGCACGGGACGGAACTCAGTAATACTGAGTGAAGGGCTGAACTTCCCTGTGTTGGGATAGCTCGGCTAGAAGCTCAATCAACAAATGAACGAACAAGAGCGTGAAAACAAGAACGTAACAAAACTTTGCAGCGGATCGATCAGAACGGTAAGAGTAAAAATAATCACAACAAATATTTGGTAGGAGTATAGTGGCATGAATAAGGGAGCTGATGGCTCGATCTGCGGAGGGGTTGTCAGTATGTGTGGAGTGTAGTATGGAATCTGAAAATATTTTCTATCACTCGAGTGACGACAATTCTTTCTTTGATCGACAGCGAGATAATCTGAGAGTGACTCACCATTGATGTCAATGATTGATCTGTTTCGTGCCTCTGGGAAAGCAGCAACGAAGAAGTGCGATCGATAACTGGAAAAGATGCGCAATTAATTGTTGATTTCAGAATTCATGGTTCGGTCTGAAAATGAGGAAGTGAAATCTCACCAGCAGCTATCGACCGCACGTCCATCCTCGAAGATCTTGAACGAGGAAATTTGAGAAATAGGAGAAATGGGAAGAACACGAAGTCGGGCATGACAGTATACTGTCAATGCCACGAGAAGCTTCGATGCTCTGACACAACATTAGACAACCCCTTCCCCACAATCGAATCGATTAGCTCTAATGGGTGAATGAGTAAATGAGTAGGTAAGCAAAATATGAATAGTAGGAGCTAGTTTGAACTAGCTTCATCAGCACGTGCACAATTTTAGTTGTTGACGTGTTTGAAGTATTTGGGCGAAAGAACTTTCGCCCAGTTTTCAGCCGAAACGAGAGATGGATGACCGATGACGATGAGAGCCTCCTTGTGACGACTGATCGCAACGTTGCATCTGACAATTAAACATATCGCTCTACGAATTGCGCGTTATTTTAGTAACAAAATACTTGGAGACTATTTGCAACATTTTCTATGATAAATCCAATTGTTTGTTGCCTAAATTCCTCATCGACCTAGCCCTCCAGAATTACAAAAAGTTTATGAAAATTTCCAAACCGACCTCTTGGGATCAGTGAAGAAGGATCCATTGTCCGCCGGCGGAGAAGTCCTCGTAGTCAGCACGATAACGATGCGATTCTCACGACCCTGAAAAATATATTTTACTTTCCAAATATAAATAGAGACCCGATACAGTAACCCTTTTTACCGTAATCTACCCCGCAAGGAAGAAATTCTCACCTGAGCCGAATCGACGGTGAGTATCTCGTATCCCTTCGGAAGGGCCTCTTCAGCCGCCTTTCTCTGTGCTTCGTAGTAGGAGATTATCATTACATCCTTCTCATCGATCTTGGACTGTCTCAGCTGGTTGATGATGGTATTGAGGGCTTCAATCTCTTTCAGATTGACCTTGGAGGTTCCTCGTTGCTGAGTGATTCCCTTCACCTTCCAGAATAGACAACTGCTTCCTCTGGCTCCATGACCGAGACCTCGAAGCGGATTCTCAGTCGGTTCCGGTTTCTCCGATACCAGTCTTCCTCCGTAGAAGACGTGATTGTAGTGGGCCATACCGGCGGGCGAGGCGCGATAGACGCGGCAGAGCTTGATCACAGGAAGATTCATATTGTCTTTCATCACTTCCAGTGCAGAGCGAGCTGCGAGTTCACTGACGGCGTCTCCTTCAGCATATTTGTACGGGGCAAGTTGTTTCGAGTCTCCGATCAGAACGATTTGAGCCTTGGGAAAAGAGTGAATGATGGCGTTGAGGGCGGATTCAGTCAGCTGAGATGCCTCGTCGATAACGATCCTCTCCACTTTCGTCTGAAGCTGCTTCTTGACGAAGTCGACTTGATGTCTTCCACCGAGGTTCTTCTTGAAGAGACGTCCAAGTATCATGTCGATCGTGGCGAAGTAGATGTCGTAGTGCACGTCGAAGAGGGGTCTGTACACCTTGTTGATTTCATCCTGCACCTTCTTCCTCTCCTCGTCATTCGGAGCTCGCTCCTTATCCTCTTCCAATCTCTCGATCGTCTCCCTCAGTCGTTCCGATTCCTTGGCCAGTGAGAGAACGGAGAAGGGAGATCTCGTCTCCTCAGTCATTCTTCGTTCGCATTCCGAGGAGATGAAGTGAATGGCCTTGAGACTTCCATAATCCAACTTCGCCAACTCCAGTGCCATATTGAGCACAGGGACGTTGGCAGTAGAAAGGAAGAGCTGGATTCCCTTTCCCTTGTAGTTGACAGCCATCGCAGCTGCTGTCATAGTCTTGCCCGATCCTGGAGGAGCTTCGATTGCGAATGCTGGGATGGAAGGGGCGTTGTAGCGAGCGACGGCTTCGGATTGTTGAGGGTTAAGATGACGAACTCCGGCGTTCTTGGCCAGATGAATCACGACGTTAGCTGGTGTAGCACGAGGATATACGCGGTGACAGGGCTCTCCATAGATGGCTGAGAGTAGGGGCCAATTGGTAATGGGTTGGCGGAAATTCGCGTAAGTGTGCATGAGAGCATCAGTTACGCGAGGCGCAAATATGATGGTATCCATGATCTCCAGAAGGCATCCGTTCTTCACTTCTGATGGTATTGGTTGAATCGAGTAATGACAAGTAACCATCCATCTTCTATCCTCGTCATTCCTCTGAATCTTCTTGATATTGACCTCGAAGGTCTCGCCCAAAATGGTCTTGAGTTTCAGCTTCTTCGGGTATCCTTTCTGGGCAGGCATATTCAATACCAATTCGCCCATCTGGACAACCGTAGCACAACGTTGCTCGAAGTCTCTCACTCTACTTCCAAGGAGGAGAGCGGGAAGAATGATCTGGCGATAGGCTGTGATGCTCGTGCATTCGAAGTTCTTGCGCTCGATATATTTCTTGCGACGTTCATCGGTGATAGCGTAGAGACATCGGATTCCATCGTGAGTGATGACAGGGACGTGGAAGATCTCGCCTTCCTTGATGTTGTTGAGGGTGAGCAGAGATCGGTCGACTTCGATGAACTTATCACGCGATGGTTGGAAAAGGCACACTCGTTGATCGGTCACACTGAGGGTGTAGACCGGAATTCCTCGATCATTATCGACTAGCGATAGATGGGAGATTTCCTCATCGATGACGACTGTCGATGGCGTTGGAGGTGGAGGAGGGATCGGAGTTGCTTGGACTGGTGCTTGGATGGATCTTGGTGTTAATGGGGCTTCTCGTAGTTGGACTGGAGTATGGATGATATTTGTTCTATGACTCGTCGTTGGAGTGGCTGGGGCCGCCTGTAGAATGGAGACCGGAGTTAAAGGCACCTCTCTCTGTTTGACTGGAGAATGGACGGTATCGATTATCTTAACCGGCGTTGGTGTGACAAGGGTCGACTGTTGGATGGACGCTGGTGTCAGAGGCGCCTCTCTTGGTTGGGCTGGTGGATGGATGATGCTGATTCTCTGGCTCGTGGGACGAGCCTCTTGCTGGTTTTTCGAGGATCTGGCGCCCATTGTGATCTGAAAGTAAAAGATATCATGAAAAAAACGATCAAATTTCATCAAATTTCAAATTCAATTTTTTTGGTCAAATTTAAAACCGAAAAAATCCGATAATTCTCACCGTTTAGTTTCCCGATGGTAATAGGGATGATTGAGTCACGCGATCGATTTGCGGATTCTGAATGAAATTAAAAATCAATGGACAATGGATAAATTGAATGCAGCGAAAACGAATGAAGCTGACGAAATAGTTGCGAAAGTCAGATGGAGAGTAGAAGAGAGGTTCCAGTCACAAGAGGGGAGTTGTGTGTGACTGATACTGGGAAGGGGGAGTGAGAGAAAGGTATGAAAGCCGTTGCGAAAGGGGATTGACGTGCATTGGAAATGTTTTCGCCGCGGGAATTTCATCACTGCGAAACTATTCGAAGAAATTACGTAAATGAATCGACATCTGATGAAAGAGAGTTGATGATGGAAAGATTGCAAAAGAATATTAAAAATACAAAATATAAATGTCGCTCGCCTAATGCGACGTGATTTTCGATAAACAGAAACTAATATAGTCGAGGAGAAACAACAATAACAGGATTGAGAGTGCGAGGCCAGTAGTATTCTTTGCACCGGAAGTCTAATCGCTGGAATTTCCGTCACTTATGTGCTAGAGATTATGAGGTGAAATATTTACAGAGCACTAGAAGAGATAATGATGTGACTAATACTTTCGTAAGAAATAATATCTACACTGAAGACCTTGCTAAGAAAATGATGATCTCGAACAATTATCAGAGATACGGAAAGTTCAAAATAAACAAGAAAAATGTCACATGCTTTCCCGGGAAAGAGAAAAGAAAGCAAACTGATGTAGATTGAATTTGAATGACTCACACTCAGTTTAAATGGTGATGAATTGTTGTGAAAAGTTGCTCATCCTATCTACTCATTGGAATGTATCGATGCAAAGGACGTTTTAAATTTATTGATGCAAAGAAAATTAAACAGAAAAAACAGAGATGTAAATAAAACCTTGTATGAATAAGATAAGAATAGGGAAAAAACTCGTAACATTATGATGGATCCCGAATATTACTATTGTTTTACCCGTTGTCCCATAACTGTCACCCATCGATCGAGATACCAGCACTAGAATCCCTCATTGCCATCCCTTTTTGACGCAAACTGCGGTCTCATTCTAGAACTCAGTTATAATGAGTGAGGGGATGAACTTCCCTCAACCGTGTTGCGTAGGGATAACTCGGGTCTGTGTAGCTCGATCAACCGGTGAACGAATGGATTTGGGAAAACGGGAAACAACAATAACGATAAAGGGGATCAATCAGAACGCAATGAGATTTTTAAATGTTTAAAAAGGGGATAAAACAGTCTTAAAGCATCGGGTCATGGACAATTTTTTTAAAGAAAGTAAAGAAGTTAAAACATAGGTTGCAATGTTTTTAGTATGTCAGTGTAAGCGATTTCGAAGGCAGAGAATTGGTGGATAGTTGAAGGTGGATTATGCGTGGCCGTTGCGAAAAATCGCGGGGTTTGATGTCCGAAAAAAATATAATTATTATTTCAAATATCTGAAAAAAGTGATGCGTGTGACGGTTGATTTTGAAGACTCACATTTTTTGCGCCAATGGTTATGTTCTGCCTGTTGTGGATTCGGCAACGAAATGTGCTATCGACAACCTGTAAAACAATTCAGATTATATTTTATTCGCTACCATCGATCGGCAAATTCAAAATTATTCTTACCTGAGAATCTTGATCGCGCATCCTTTTATGTGAATATTTTTTGTGGACGCAGTTGGGCCTGGTGAAAATGTCTCAACATCAGTATTCTGAATAGAATTACCCCCCCCCCCCCCTTCTCTTTCTCGAAATGATCTCACTCGCTCTCACTGATTTATTTGATTTACTAAAATTTATTTTTAAAACGTATTTAAAAATTGGTGTAGTTTTTAAGTAAAAAAAACAACAAAAATATACTTGATTGCTAGGCCCGATCAGAGCCCCGACCCATATTATCTTCGATGTGTTGGAAATACTTATCGGACAGGACTTGGACCCAATTTGGCGCAGCTGCTATGGACGGATGGCCTAAAATAATTAGTGCCTCTTTGTGGCGCGAGACTGCGACGTTGCACCTAAATTAAAATCACTTATTTCGACCAAGAAGGCATCAAAAGTTTTCGAATCAGAAAAGTCAGAGCTTGTTCGAAATCCGTTTACTGAACCGTTAAATAGCCAACCTTTTTAAAGAAGGCGTCCCACGAACAGCGCGGGCGACTATGCAAAGTGAGGAATGAGAGAGACGCTCTCCTCATTCCGCACGCTCTTTTGCTCGTTGCCTGCTTTTCAGGGTCACTTGGCACGCAGCCAATTGATCATAACTCAGTTCAAACGAAAAATGGTGACTTGGGATTTTCGAAAGTGTTATCGGGTAACAGCGACCCACCACCTCACATCGAGAACTCAGTTAGCCAGATATTCGTGGGACACCTTCTTTAATGAGAGAAAAAAATTCTCTCCCACGTCTGCTGGAACTGAAGTTCGAGTCGTGAGTAGTACGACAATTCTCTTTTCGCGACCCTGAAATGGACTATTTGATAATTATTTTCGACAAAATTATCCATTTTATAATATTTTAAATACCAAGGGAAACGAATAACTCACCTGTGCTGAATCGACAGTCAGTACTTCATATTCCACTTCTTTCCAGTGTTCCTTCAGCATCTTCGCTGCTTTCTTCCTCTGTGCTTCATAATATGAAATGATCATTACATCATTCTCAAAAATATTAGCATTCCTAAGTGTTTTGATGATATGATAAAGAACCCTTATCTCCCTGTTGTTAATTTTCGAGGTTCCTTCTAACTGGCATCGTCCGTAATTAACCTTCCAAAACAGGCAAGGTCTACCGCCTGCTTTTTCGCCAAAACAAGATAGGGGATTCCCGCTCTCCCTCTTTTTCGATCGTAGGCTTCCATCGTAAAATACATCTGAGTAATGGGCCATGAGGGTTTCCGATGCCCGATAGACCTCCTGGAGTCTAATTATTGGTAAATTTTTCTTTTCTTTCACCACGTCAAGGGCTGAACGATAGGCAAGCTGACTAATTACATCCCCAGATCTGAATCTGAACGGTTCCAGCTGTTTCGAATCACCAATGAGGACGATTTGCGCCTTGGGAAAATTAAGTATTAGTGCGTTGAGAGCGGCTTCAGTCATCTGAGAACTCTCATCCACAACAATCCGCTCAACATCTGACTCCAACTGTCTCTTTACCGTATCTTCATAATGGTATCCGCTCTTATTCGGCTTGTTAAGGCGTTTTAAAATAGTATCTATAGTGGCGAAATAGATATCGTGATCTTCATCTAGGACTGATTCGCAAACCCTCCAAATTGCAGTTTTCTGCTTCTTCTGTTCTTCCTTTGCATATTTGCCTGGCGCAATTTCCATGTTTTCCAATTGTTCTATCTTCTGTCTGAGGTCTTCTTGAATCACTGCAAGTGAATCAGGGGAGAAAGGAGATTTCATCTGATCGTTCGTCCTTTCCTCTCCCTCAGATGAAATGAGATGAATCGGACTCCGATTTCCATAATCCAACTTGGCGAGCGATAGTGCCATATTGTTAACTGGTATATTTGCCGTGGATAGGAAGAGTTGAACCCCCTTCCCCGTATATGAAATAGCCATGGCTGCCGCTGTCATGGTCTTGCCCGATCCTGGAGGGGCTTCGATCGCGAATGAAAGTTTCGATGGGGAATTGTAGCGAGCGATAGCCTCTTCCTGCTGTTTATTCAACTTAATCGTTCTTCCATTCCTCAGGCGTATGGAATAGTCCACCCGGGGAGCGCGAAATAAAACGTAAGTATTTGTAGATCCATAGATTCTCTCGAGTAGATGCCAGTTATCGATCGACCTGGCAGCTACTTTCTTGTGGGAATAAAAAGTGTGAAGGGATCCGGTGACTGGCGATTGCCAATTTCTCTCATCTCCTTCTTCCTCAACAATTTCGAGATGGCAACCTTGTCTAACACTTGATGGTAGCTCCTTCGGTTCAGAGCAGATGACAATCCATTTTTTGTCATCGACATCTTTCTTAACCTTAGTGACGTCAACGACGAAGGATTCTCCCTCGATCGTCTTCAGTTTCAGTCTCAACAGCCATCCCTTCTGAGGAGGTATACTCAGTCTCATCTCACCCATCTGAACTACCGTAGCGCATCGTTGTTCGTAATCACGCACACGACAACCTAGCAGAAGACCGGGAAGAATGAGTTGGCGATAGGAAGTCACGTCTTCACATGCGAATGCGCTACGCTCGGTATACATTCGGCGTGTTAGCGCGCTCAGCGACGATACTTCACCCATAAAATTACGCGTAAGAGCTCTGATGTGGTAGAGCTCGCCCTTTTCTAGATCTTCTAAGGAAATTTGATCGCGAGGCCTTTCTACGACTCTATGCAAAGTCGGTACAAAAAAACAAACAAGCTGCTCAGTAACACTTAGGGTGTACAGCAGAAGGCCCGATTCATCCCTGGGAAGGGATAGGGGTAAAATTGAAAGCTCAATTGGAGTCTTATGCTCTGTGTGCATGCGATCGTCAGCTATAGTAAAACTATGAGTAACTTGCGTTTCCGGTACTGGTAAGGTGGCAGTGGACACATCAGTTGGATCTTCAGGTGCAGTTGGGGAGGAGGGTCGGGTCGAGTCGGGGCTCTCATCGTGGAGATACGGAGTGGTGAAGAAGTTGCCCATTACTATCTGAAAAAAATCAAACGTGAAATATTCAATCTCTTTCAGCACAAATTAATCTCTCGTAAGCGTCATCAGAATGAGGAGAGTATTTCTTCATTCTGTCTGCACATTTCTCAGATAAACCAGCTTACTAGGGTTTGCATTTTGATTTTTGAGAATCGTCAAATAACAAAATTTGCCCACCCTACATCACATGGAATGAAGAGGCGAATTTTGTGTTCGAACAATAAATATACCTTTAAAATTGGTTGGAAAAGGTGGTGAGCCGTCGTTCGATTGGCTTGTGAAATCTTAAAAAAAAAGAAAGAATTGAATCAATGCAAATTATGAAAGAATACGAATGATCTACAGCAACGGAATTGAGAAAAATGGAAAAGAAAATAATTTAGGCCTTGGTGAGAAATGGATACTCAGGCAAAACGAATGGGTTTTTATACGGAAAAGTAATGGAGGAGGAGGAGAGTAGGGGGAGTGGCTACCGTATGAGAGCTGTGGAATCTTCTGGAAGTAATTTTAGGTCCATTTTCGACATTTTTCTTTTTTGAACGTTTTTTTTCAATTTCTATTGATAATTGTTGTTTTTCTTATTATTATTTTAATTTCATGTGAGGAGACGTATCTCATCAGAACGAACTGATCAAAATTGTAACAAGGAATTTTGACTATGTTCGTCTTTTGATCGAGAAAAGTGAAAATAAAGGTCCATTTTTTGTATTCATTTGTTATCCAGAATGTTTCATATCTAAAGAGCCATAATAATAACGGGAGAATGCGCATGTGATTGTGTGAAAGGAAATCTAAAGATGGACCTACATATAATGAATGTCAGGTACACGTATACTGATGATAGCTAGGAATATAAGAAATATGAATTGAATTTCCAGTTGGAAATGGGGTCAATTGTTGCTTTGAGGAGAAGGAGAAGGAAGAGAAGACTCGAGAAGGTTGGTGATTTATGATGGAGCAAGTGGGGGAAGATTAGTCATTGAATCATAATCACAAAATCATTGCTATTTTTTTATAAATAAAGGAATACAAAATAGCTGAAGAAATTTACAGAGAAAAAAGACTAGGAACATCTCGCATAAAAGAATCTAGAAGCCTCGGGGGATAAAGCGTGTGATTTCGAAATGAAAGGATTGAGATCGCTATTCAGTGGAAGTATGAAGACACACTTTCGGACTCTAAAAAGATGAACTGAAACAGGAATGAAAAATGAAAGCAACATTACAAAATGAGATAGACCAGATGGTGTTGAAACGAATGAGACAGATGGTTAGATAGGGAGAGGGGAAAGAGGAGAGTGGGTGGGCGAGGGATATCAATTGATTCTGGAAAGATTGAGATCTCGCAATTGGCCGCTCTCTCGGGTGATTAATGTCTTCATTTGCGAGAAGAGGGAAGGAGGGAGAGCGATGATAGAGATAAATGTGTAAGACATGATGATTCACTCAAAACAATTGAGCCACGTTTTTATTCTTTCTTTGCTTTTCCTGAGATCTTCGAGAAAATCTTTCTAACAATACATGATGCAATTTTGCGAACAACGTAGATTAGGGCTAGAATTGAGATCAACACGAATAGAATAACATCGAGATTATGGTAAGCGATGAAAGACAGACATGTCGACAGACTGAGGACGAAGGGCAGTGGAGGCACCTGATGATGGAATTATTGTGAACAATGATAAAGTGCCCATGCCAGGTGGGTTGTGTCGCCCCTAGCCAAACGATGCGAAAATTCGCATCAATATTCACTGACCAAATTGCGCGGCGAACTCGACGTATTTGATTAGTTGATCCTTCGATGAGAACGGTTTCTTGGCCAGCATTTTCGAAATTCGTTTGGCGTTGTCGCGATATCTGTGACATATTAAAGAGGGAAATTCCAGAATTTTGACAAACTTCTTGTTCTCGAGAACTTCTTTGAGCGTGTCAGTGAGCTTATCAGCATCACCGAGGTCGTTCTTGTCGAATACCTGAAGAAATAGTTAAGGATTAGAGGTTTCTGGGCGCATTTCTTTACTGCCTCATTGTCACTTGTGGCAGTTCATAATCCTCATTAGAATTTAAATAACTACCTTTCCAAACCCATTGTACTCCATCATTCCCGCGTTCTTCATCTGATCACCGAATATCGGAATGAAGATGCCTGATTATTTGACGTTTAATTTCATGTTGATCTTTGATCTCTCTTACCGGGCACTCCTCTCAACGCCGTCTCCTGCGTCGATCCCATTCCTCCGTGGGTGATGAAAGTAGCAAGCCGAGGGTGCGCTGAAATTTCTCTTATTTCATGTTTACGAACAAATTTTAATAAAAAAGTAAAAAATTTTACTCACCAAGAATATCGAGTTGAGGCATCCATTTGGTCAGCACAAGATTCTTAACTTTCGATGCTTGCTCCTTGCAGAAATCATCATCGATCTCCTCATACTTCCAGATGAAAGTTACGTCCGGGAATCGGGTCATCGTCTGCAAAAGTGAAATGTAATTTAAAACGTTTCATGCATGCAAGATTAGGAGGAGAGCATACCTTGAGAATTGCCTCTTTCGCATTCGGGTAGAGTTGAGCGCTCTTGACAATTGATCCGAACGAGAGAAGAACGGTCTTTTCGCGATGAGTCAGAATGCCAGTCCAGTACTGACAATGAATGAGGCCCGAATAATGAGGGCCAAGCACAACCGTTTATCGAACCTCATCAAGTGGCTTTGGCGATTTGGCTCCGATTCCGGGAATGTCAATCACTCTTGCCATTGTAGGAGCAGCATAGTCCAGAAGTGGTTCGGCATTTGTGAAGACGTACGCGACGTTGGCTGATTGTTCCTGAAAAGACGTGAAACCGTTCCCCTCGTTGAATTTACACATCTTGAAGACTTCGAATTTCATCATGCTAATAAATTGCAAGAAATATTTTCCTACATCTCGTGAAAACATTTTTCGTTCTCATCCAACCTAGCGCGTGAGTTTGACTCACTGCAACGCCCGGATAGTCTTGTCCGAAGCGCTCCCTCATAACAGAGTTTATTCCTCGTCTCATGAACGCAAAGCACAATTTGTAGTGTAGACTGGCGTAGATATTCCAAGCTCGATCGATCATCGAATGCACGTTGAGAGAGGACATGTATGCAGCTGAAATCAACGTGATTTTTGATGATTATCGACGAAGGAGCATGATGGTGCGAACCTCCAAACGATGTCACGTACCAGGTCGATAACTGATTGCCTCTGGAACTCCGAACTCTTCAAAGTGCTCTCCAGCAAGGGCGGACGAGTAGGAACCAATCATCGTCTTTGGAGCGATAGCATGGGCTAGGGCTGAAAGGAGAGAATTATCGATTGGGGTTCAAGTGAAGAATATTACCTGGTCCACAGACGTCAAAGTTCTCAGTGATGTACACATCGTACTTCGCTTCTCTTAATCTCTCCATCAATCCTGGTTCATTCAGAACTTTTTTACACGTGAGCTCGAATGATTCGGACATCAACGGACCCATCTGAAAAAATTCTAATTTCATCTTTTTTTTCAATGAATTTATTTGGGAAGGATCAATTGTAGAAGAATAAACTATTTACTCACGAATAGCGGAATAATGGGATTGAAGCTGTTCAGATCGAAGAAGTTGAAGTCGTCGGTCTCTTGGCTGAATCGATGAGATGTTCATTTAAGAATGGGGAGGCTACTCTTATAACGAGATTGAGATTCAGATGCAATCAACCCACTCATCGAGCACTTTCTGGTCCGGTGCCACATGGATGATTGTCGACTTTTCAGTGCCATCCTTCAGCTTTGGGTCGATTATCGGAATAAGCGAGGTCTGAAACGAAATACGGACAATCGAGCACCGTCAACTATTCAAAATAAATCAAAAATGACACCGATAGAAAGTCTGACAGCTGAGAGATTACGAATATTGAAGATTCAGATTCTTCGTCCTGACACCTTCTTTACTAACCACATTATGTCCTGCATCCACAAGAGCATCGGCGATTGACCCGAGGAAATTTGAGTGTGAGTGACCGTATTTTGAATTGTAAATGAGGATTTTGTAAGAGTCTGTCAGAAGGAAGGAACAAATCAGTAAGAGTGCACCGAGGAGGCGCATTCCTAAAAAGAAAACTAAGGTTCGATGAGAACTCCCAACTGAAGCATAACTGAAAATTGCGATAATCGAGGGCATAGGTGCGACTGACGATTGTTTCTAACAATAAGCAAGGAAACACACTACACTACGATGAAGAAAATGTTGCGGGTACATTCTCCGCGTGAAGCATTAAATACGCGATCAAGCATGATTCAAGTAACAAAGAGGGTGATATTCTGCCAGAAAGCTGGGTGTTTATTTGCGAAATCGTCGCGCGATAAGAAACTCTTCTCTGTTTCCTTCGATCGCGCACGAAATTGGAGGGCGATTGTGCACAAGTTCGAGCAATATGTGAAAAGAGTGTGCAGAGAAAGAGGGAAGAGCTGAGAGACGGAGGGGAAGAAAGGAAGAAAGATTGAACTCAGTGTGCGATTTCGCCACTTGCTCTGTTGTGAAACATTTCGTGATGAAAGGAATGAAGTAACTCTAATGTGATCTCAGCTACGTTGTAGCAGTAACGGTTTAAAAATTACAGAGTATCTTTTATGATTATATTTGACTATACTACACGAACAAAAATGTAACAAACGAGAAGGTCGAGCAGATCTTATCAGTGATCCAAGGAGACAAAGCGACAATAATACTTCCATCGTCAATTTTTGGTATTATTCTTTCTTGGTCTTGGCTCTTCTGAAGTTCCTGCTTGCAGAATAGAAGGAGCAGAACAGCATTAAAGAAGGTGTCCCACGAATATCTGGCTAACTGAGTTCTCGATGTTAGGTGGTCTGTCGCTGTTACCCGATAACATTTTTCGTTTGAACTGAGTTATGATCAATTGGCTGCGTGCCAAGTGACCCTGATAAGCAGGCAACAAGCGAGAAAGCGTGCGGAATGAAGAGAGCGCCCCTCTCATTCCTCTCTTTGCATAGCCGCCAGCGCGGTTCGTGGGACGCCTTCTTTAAAGATTATAGCGACTGGAATTATGTCGAGAATATGATATTCAATGAAAGTCATGCCGATGGATTGAGGACGAAGAGCGGAAGAAGGACCTGAACAGAGGAAATAAGTACACCCATTTAGGTCGATTCCTCACCAAATTCGGCTGCAAACTCGACATGGTTTATCAGTTGTTCTCTAGGATAAAACGGCCTCTTCGCGAGCATTTTAGCGGTTCGCAGAGCATTGCTACGATATCTGAAATATTAGGTATTTTTCGACTACGTTTTATATATTTGTTGAATACCTGAACAACGATGTGTTTCATGAAGTTCACCCAATGGAATAAAAACACCGTTCCCAATCGATTGTATTCCCGCATTTCGCGGATGATCGGCGAAGATAATGAAAATGCCTTCAAACTTATGAATCAAACGTGGCGAAAAATTTTCCTCTTTGCTCCGTTAAAAAGAATTGATTAGCAGACAATTCGAAACTAGTTCATTGTCATCGAAACAATGCAGATCTCGCATTAGCAATAAATAATTTATATCAATTTACTTCATAAACAGAAATCTGAATGCATTCATAAATTCAATGGGAAAAAAGAAAACAGGAATAACGCAACACAATTAATATAATTGGCCAGTGGAAAGGGAGAAAACACACAGATACTAGGCGATACTCAATAATAACAGTACAAAGGAAGGGATACTATCGGCGAAGGATCAAAAATCAAAGATCAGAGATCACTGTCTAGGGTGTGAGTCTCTTGGGGTAACGGGGGAACAACGAGGCGAGGCGGATGTTCGGGAGGCCGAGGAAGAGCATCACAACGCGCTCCAGACCTGAATCAATTATCGATTAGTATCGATTACCGTAATCCAGATATCGATTGGCTACGGAAGCCCAGTTATCGATTGAATACCGTAATCCAGTTATCGATTAACTACTATAATCCAGATATGGATTGTCTACCGTAGACCAATAATCCATTGACTACCGCAACCCAATTATTCATTGTCTTCCGTAATCCACAATACTACCACATTCACCTTTTATCGATCTACTCACCGATTCCTCCTCCTGCGTGCGGCAGGCAACCGTACTTGGACGAGTCGATGTAAGACTGCATTTATCGATTAGTACCATCATTTATTAGCAGCTGTTGCTAATACACCATATTTTACCAGAGCACGTACCATGCAGTAAATGCAGAAATTTATAGGCGCATACAATCCTACTATTTTTGGGTTACATCGAGCCTAGGTCTAGATGAAAAATTCTCCCAACTGATCCTTTCTGATCCAACTGATCCAACTGATCCCCTAACCGTGCCCACTCAATACCGTACCTGAATCTGTTCGAGGGCGATTCCGTGGTGTTTGGCGCGCTCCATGAGGAAAGCGGCGTCGTGAATACGTTGACCGCCAGAGAGAATCTCCTCGCCTGTAAATGGAAGAATAGATACGTGAGCTGTCAAACGCGAAATCATATAATCGCTATGATGAAAGAACTATGAATCGTGAATATATTAGCAGTCTCCGTGTCTAAAAAATCCACCGGGTATTTTAGAAAAATAAATCACTTCTCAATCACTACATACTCGCCCTCTACCGTACCTCTCATGAGCATATCGTAGCTGTTGTAATATCGACCGTCCTTCGGGTCGGGCATCGTAGCTAGCGGACGGGCGGGCAGCAGGAACTGAAATGATGCTATCACTAATTTAGCTTTTACATAAATTCGAGTTCCCATTACTCCACGGGTTTCTCGCTCTAATATGAACAATATTGATCGCTCGCCAATTCCCGAGTAGCTAAACTCCCAACATTACTCTGTTAGATCTTTCTATTCAGAATAGAAAATAAAATCAATAAGGAAGAATGATGAAAAATGGTTAGAAATATCCACGAAAGCATGTTGTTAGCATAGGTTATTGATATTTTTTCGGTAAGTTTGAGGAATTATCCCATGCGAAAGATGAGAAAGGGTCGAAGGAGTGTAGATGAATACGTTTTTTTTACTGACTGACTTTGCTAAGGAATATTGTTTCAAAGAAAATCTACTAACCATAATCGGTGCATGCCCTGCCGATTCTGGCGCATTCCGCCCGTCGAATGCCCCTCAGAAGCTGCGAATTATGTAATAAACTTAATTAATTAAATAATTAACTCAATTACGATATTTATTATCTCACCGGTCCCTGGAAGTAGTCGACCAGCGTGAGCTCGGCCGAGCGCGAGAGGGCACCGCTCTCGGGTAGTTTGTGACCTGCAGAATTTGTGTTTCACAACATCAACAAAGTAATTGGCATTTTTTAATTATTTGCGCAAATTCATTGAACGCGCGGCATGTTTTCGTATTATGTTGTTAACGGAAATGGAAATGTATGTACAGGTTGCAAACTGCGAGATCGGAGATTCAAGGGTAAGATAATCATGCTTATTCTGTCCAATTTTAATCGTGTGCCCAACGATCCTTTAATACAAAATATAAACACAGCTAATGAATTTTATCAATTGATAGATACAGTAAATTTACTACAACCGTGTGTTGTGTAAAAATGATCGCAAGCTGGAGAGAACATGCATGAAAGTGAAAATTTACCTGAGAATGGCAGCGAAGTTGATCGCGCGCGCAGCGGTTGGTCCGGAGTGAGCGTCGAGTAGCGCGGCTGCAGGAAGGTACGGTAATCAATGGATACGATAGTAATTATCGATTTATATTGAGTCGAGATGAAACAGGCCCGATGGATAACGTCAACAGGATAATTTAGGAATTACAGTGTGATCATTATTTCGATAATAATTACTTATAAAAATGTGTAAATTTACGTACATCCTTGTCCTTTGCCATCAGCGTCGCTTCAGTCGCTTCCAATTCGCAGTCCTGAATGTTTTTATTTGAAATATACGTAGCATGGAGAAATGTTGAGATTACGGTAGCTTCTGACAACTATCGATACTACCTGTTTTGGAAAATTAAGTGCTAACCTGTGCGGTTTCCGTGGAGAGTCCAAGACATGCTCGAACGTCACGCCGCCAACCTTTCGAGCTCGTTTAACCCAGCCCTGCAATGGGAAATAATCTTTCTCATGGCGTAATTCCTCAAACTTAAAAAAAAACACGATGACCTAAGCTAAGAACATTCTTTCGTGGACATTTCTAACCATTTTTCATCCTTCTTCCTTTTAAGGTGCACTTCTCGCCCAGGTTTATATGAGAATATGAGAAATGTAGCGTAAGGTGCTTGAAACAGTAAGTTTACATCAGCATGATTATTCTTGGTGAAACCCTCACCTTACCCTCACTTCCGCACTGCTTGCCGGGTCAGCCTTCCGTCGTGATAAGTCGGAGACGAGGTCTGATAGACAAGAAGAACACCTAAGAAGGTAGAATGATGTAAAACGGTTAGAAATTTACACGAAAGGACTTAATTTATAAAAATATTAATAAATAAATTTAGCTATAGTTCATAGTCATGATAAAAAGACAAGGACTCGAAGAAGCGGGGATGGAAAAGGTTTCTCACCGACTGGGTTTGCTTGTAAGTAGTTACCGCAGGGTCATTTTTTAGAAATGTTGATAATTTTTTTAAAGCTACTAGCGTATGGAGTTGGCGATGCCAAATCGCGATTTAATCGAACATAAAAACAAGTTGTAAGGAACATTTTTTCAAAGAAAATCACTAACCTGAATCGGTGCTTGATGATGCCTGCCGATTCTGGCGCATTCCGCCAGGCGAAGGCTCCTCAGAAGCTGCGACTTGAGCATATCGATGCCGCTGAACACAATTATGATACCAAAAAAAGGAAAATTGAAACGAAAAAAGTGTGAACAAGTGAATCGCGTTTTGATAAAAATTTCTAGTTGTTTAAAACCGGGGCCATGAAAAGGTAAAAGGTTGATGATTTTTCCTACAGTAATCAACCGGTCTCATTGCACCAAAATTGTTTCCGAGGAGCTTTTGATCACCTGATCTCTCCCATATCGATCGTCTAGTCGGCGACTGCTTCTGGAAGCATTCCTTTGATCTACCCTTCCCTCCCGCCCAAGAACCTTCTAGACGCGCATTTTTGCAAATACGTCTCGCTCGCGCTCGACTTTCCTCTCCTTTCTCGCTCTCGTTATTTATTAAATTGAACGCTTCACCAACGATGATCTTTGTAGATGACGCCGTCTGATTTGCCCCTCACTCGCGCCACTCCTGTCAGGCAGCTCAACGCTTGAGCGCTCGCCGTGTTAATAAGATAAGGTTTTCGTTTATCTATATCCGGGGTTTGCGCCTTTGATGTAAGTAACCGCTAACGGATTGGATGGGCTTTTTATTGTGCATTTTGTTCCTTCATTATTTGAATCAATTCTCCGTTTTCAAACGCATTCTCTTTGCCACGCGCCCATCCAATATTAGTTAAGTTGCTTAGGGCGATAGCGATCAACTCCTCCGTTGCGAGGGGCGGATAGTCACGCACTGTCGCAGGTGCAGGGACCGTCTTTTCGGTAGGAGTGAGGCCACAAGCCAGACAACGGGTGCCCACCATGTGGGAGACCTGTGACCAAATCACCCTCTTCGCGGGGGGGGGGGGGATATTTCTCATAGTTACTGTTACGGTGGGATAGGAAAGGCAAAGTGCAACGCACTTTGCGGCAGCGAAATTTGAGTGAAATGTAAGTGACAAAAAGCTAATTTGTATACATCGCAGGGACTTCCAAATAGACGAACGAGACACGTCGATGGAGACATTGAAGAGCGGATGACTGGGAGAGGCAGTAGGTTAGCCCCAAGGTCTGGCTGATTTCAATCATAACGTCAATGGATCAATTCCAGACTGTATTACCGTATGCACCAGCTGTAGCTGCTGGAAGGGGGGCCACTGCCACACTGCCCCTTCTTTGTGCCGGAGGTCGCGAAGCCCGAGAGGAAGATTCAGTTCCGTGAGAAGATCCAAGAAAGGACTGCCATCTTAATCTTCCTTGTCTGTTTTCAGAATAGTCGGTCAGTTTCGTTTCACAATTGTTTGTTTTCTTTGAAATAAACCATTGAGAATATAAATGTTAAAAAATAATTACAGGAATCATATCGACTGACTCCGCCGATTCGCTCTACTGGCTTCGTGTGATCATGACCTCCAACAGAGGGACCCTGATGGAGCTCGCCATCTCGCCCATCGTCACCTTTGGTCTCATCATGCAACTTCTAAGCCAAGATCATCGAGGTTGGAGACTCCTCCAAGGAGCGTATAAGCGTCAGTAATTACCTCATTTTTTCGATTTTTATTTTATTATTTTCGATTTAAAATTAGTTATGCTTCTTCATTTCAGTCGGTCAGGCCATCGTGTACATGGCCTCTGCCGGACATTGGAGCCGGAATCTGCCTTCTCATCGTTGTCCAACTCGTATTCGTCGGTCTTATCGCCCTCCTTCTCGACGAACTTCTCCAGGTAAGCATCTGATAACTCATCAACTAATTCATTCATTAACCTGCCTCATTGATAATTTATTTCAGAGGAGTTTCGGTCTCTGTTCTACGGTTTCTGTTCTGGAATCTCCCACTTCATCGCTACGAACATCTGCGAGACTATCGTGTGGAAAGCCTTCTCGCCTGCTACAATGAACACTGGCCGTGGAACAGAATTCGAGGGAGCAGTCATTGCCCTCTTCCAACATTCTCTCCACCAGTTCCAACAAGGTGACTCACTTTCTTCCTTTTCCTTTTTCTGTGATTGCGTAATCGTACCAGTGTCAGTTGCCGTCTAAATTTAGATTAACATCAAAACTTACGTGATTTCTTACAGGTGTGTGCTCTCCATGAGGCCTTCTACAGACAGAACTTTCCCAACCTCATGAATCTGATGGCCACCGTCCTCGTCTTTACTGTCGCCATCTACTTCCAGGTGAGATATTTGACTAATTATTAGTTTCATTAAATCTTAAAAAAATTTAAATAATTTGTTTTCTCCAGGGCTTCCGTGTCGATCTCTCCATCAAGTCTGCTCGCTACCGTGGCAAGTACTCGACTTACCCCATCAAGCTCTTCTACATCTCCAACATTCCCATCATTCTCCAGTCTACCCATGCCTCTAACATCTATGTCATCTCCCAGGTTGGTATTTACTTCACTCAATTTATTTGGCCTTTAAATTACATCATTTCCATTAATCATTTGTACATTACAGATGCTTGCCCCGTTCGGTGGTAACATCCTCGTGAAACTTCTCGATACTTGGTCTGATGCTTCGGGAGCTTACGGCAGCTTCCCAACTGGTGGAATCTGCTACTATCTCTCTCCTCCTGAGATGCTTCACTGCATCATCTACATTGTCTTCATGCTCGGATCGGTCAGTTTCCTTTCAAAAATTAAACCCTAACCTTGAAACCTTAGGTTTTTTTTTCGTTTGGGACCTATTTAGGGATTTCCGCACCTACTTTCATTCTTCCTTTCTTTCACTTCCTTTTGTGGGACTGCGCGGGAATGAGCAACGGAGATGACCTCATGTGATGAGCAGAAGTTTGATAGAGATGTGAAGGGGCTCATCTCGATCGAAATTCCCCATCCCGAAGTTGCAACCATACTAAAAAATTAGTGGATGAAAAACAGAAAATCCCAAATAGTTTCTGAATAAAATCGATAATGCTCAAATTTGAGGAAACCAAGTTCTCTAATTTTTGTTCGAAATAAATGGTCCATTTGGAAGGGGTAGTTGACCACTTACAATTAATAATATAAATAAGTCATTAATTCCATCTCTTCAGGTCATCTCTCCTTCCTTCCTTCTCGATATGGCCGATCCATTTCGTCATCGTCGTCTCTCCTTCTTCACTCCTCTTGTCGGAGACTGTAGCCCCTGCCCCTTCCCCCGAGAGAGAGAGACCCCACCCCCCCCCTCCATCTGGTACTGTCTTTGATACCTGTACTTTTTTTCTCATGTTTTTATCGTAACGATCCGTGTAGGTTACGGTTCTGAGTGTGTGGATTACGGTGTATATCTTTCAATGGGGAAGGGGGTGCTGGGGCATTGATGAGTCACCTAGAGGTAATGGGTTACTGTTTCGATTGGTCGATTATGTTTCGATCATTTCTCGTGGGTTACTGTATTCATATGTCTGTGTGTGAAATTGGGAGTACTGGCGCTTATGTGGGAAACTGAGTCTGTGTCTGTGGAAATGGGGGTACTGCATTGACATCTCTGTGTGCGAGACTCGATCGGTCTGTGTGTGTGTGTGAAAATGGGGGGTATTGCATTGACATCCCTGTGTGTGAGACTGGATCGGTCTTTGTGTGTGTGAAAATGGGGGTACTGCATTGATCTCTATGTGGAAAATTGGTATGTGTCTGTGGAAATGGGGGTACTGCATTGACATCTCTGTGGGCGTACTGCATTGAAATCTCTGTGTGAGAGACTGGATCTGTCTTTGTTTGTGTGAAAATCAGAGTATTGCATTGCCATATCTGTGTGCGAGACTGGATCGGTCTTTGTGTGTGTGAAAATGGGAGTGCTGTATTGATCTCTGTGTGTGTGAAAATGGGCGTACTGCATTGAAATCTCTGTGTGAGAGACTGGATCTGTCTTTGTTTGTGTGAAAATCAGAGTATTGCATTGCCATATCTGTGTGCGAGACTGGATCGGTCTTTGTGTGTGTGAAAATGGGAGTGCTGTATTGATCTCTGTGTGTGTGAAAATGGGCGTACTGCATTGAAATCTCTGTGTGAGAGACTGGATCTGTCTTTGTTTGTGTGAAAATCAGAGTATTGCATTGCCATATCTGTGTGCGAGACTGGATCGGTCTTTGTGTGTGTGAAAATGGGAGTGCTGTATTGATCTCTGTGTGTGTGAAAATGGGCGTACTGCATTGAAATCTCTGTGTGAGAGACTGGATCTGTCTTTGTTTGTGTGAAAATCAGAGTATTGCATTGCCATATCTGTGTGCGAGACTGGATCGGTCTTTGTGTGTGTGAAAATGGGAGTGCTGTATTGATCTCTGTGTGTGTGAAAATGGGCGTACTGCATTGAAATCTCTGTGTGAGAGACTGGATCTGTCTTTGTTTGTGTGAAAATCAGAGTATTGCATTGCCATATCTGTGTGCGAGACTGGATCGGTCTTTGTGTGTGTGAAAATGGGAGTGCTGTATTGATCTCTGTGTGTGTGAAAATGGGCGTACTGCATTGAAATCTCTGTGTGAGAGACTGGATCTGTCTTTGTTTGTGTGAAAATCAGAGTATTGCATTGCCATATCTGTGTGCGAGACTGGATCGGTCTTTGTGTGTGTGAAAATGGGAGTGCTGTATTGATCTCTGTGTGTGTGAAAATGGGCGTACTGCATTGAAATCTCTGTGTGAGAGACTGGATCTGTCTTTGTTTGTGTGAAAATCAGAGTATTGCATTGACATCCCTGTGTGTGAGACTGGATCGGTCTTTGTGTGTGTGAAAATGGGAGTGCTGTATTGATCTCTGTGTGTGTGAAAATGGGCGTACTGCATTGAAATCTCTGTGTGAGAGACTGGATCTGTCTTTGTTTGTGTGAAAATCAGAGTATTGCATTGCCATATCTGTGTGCGAGACTGGATCGGTCTTTGTGTGTGAAAATGGGGTTACTGCATTGGCATATCTATGCGGGATACGGGATTGGTCTGTGTGTGAAAGTGGGGGTACTGTATTGATCTCTATGTGCGGAAATGTGGGTATTGTATTGACATTTATGTATGGTAAACTATAGATCGGTCTATAATCACGAAATTCCGGCTGCTGTATTCACGTGGGAAGTGGGGTCCGGTGTTGGTCTTTCTGTGTGATTTTTGTATTGCTCATGCATATGATAATGCTCATCTGTTCGTTTGGTTTACTGTACCGATCTACCGCGTAGAATACTGTATCAATGTGTCCATGTGGGGTGATGTACCGATTTGTTCGCCTGGGTTACTGTATTGGCTGTGCGAATTTACTCGACCTTTTCGTATTCGAAATCGGGAGTACTGTGTCTATATCAACTCGTGGGGAATCTGGGCTACTGTATTCATGGGTAAGTTTGTATCGGTAAGAACGTATGCGTTTGGAAATCGATCGGCACGTGTAGATTGTCGTATCGGCGGATGTGAGAGGGACTGATTTGTCCGTGTATTTCATGTTACCGTGTTGCCTACTGCATATGATTGCTGTGCCGATCTGTCCTCTTGGGTTGCTGTCTTTCCATGCACGAAAATGAGGGTGCTGTATCGATCGGAGAGAATGGGGTTGATGTTTCCATTGTTATCGCACCGAATTACTGAATCCATCGTTCTGCGTTGAATGATTGATCTATATATGTGTGTTTGAATATTGCATACTGTCGAATCAGAGGAGAATGCGAGAGATAAGAGAGCGCGGAGAAAAAAAGTCGTCAGACAAAAGCTTTCTCGAAATTGCACGCTATTTCGCGCGGAACGCGGAACAGAATTCAAAGGTTGGGGGGGGGGGCTACCGCCATTTTGTGAATGACAGCCCTTGTGATTTATTCGTTGATTTCTGATTGAGAAACGAAGAGTGATAGTCGATCTCCAGCTGTGCTGAAAACTCTTGCATCGAAAATTGAATCAAGATCTACACCTAATATCTACGTAGATCTCCAGAATATTTTTTAAAACCATTACACAAGTCTGTTCCCTGCGCAATATCGGCGTAAATTTCCCTTTCGCAGTCGAATATTCTGTAAGTAAATTTATTGTTTCAGCTGATCTGCCTCGTCTGCGATAGTGGTCTTCTCTCTCCACCGTCGTCCTATTCCCCCTGCCCTTTCTCCTCCGCCCCCCCCCCCTCTACCTTTCCCTCCGGCCGGAGTCCTTCCTCCCTCCCCTTCACCATGAGGAGTGAAGCAAGGAGATTGTGTAGCAGTTTTGGTGTTCGTTGGACAAATTGTCTCTCATTGTCCAATTATTATAAATCCTGATCATCGATGCAATCTTTCTTTCTTTGGAAATCGTGTTTGAAGAAGATCACTCGAATGCCGAAAGACAAAATTGATTGACAATCCCATTGCCTGATTATAATGGAGTTGATTGAAGATCATACGAATTTCGAAGTGATCTAATTTTTCAGTCTCTTGGGAGGTTTTCCATCTGAGCCGCAGCCACAGACGGGAAGTAAAAGAGAAAAATATCAAATATGGACATGATGAAATTGAGACGAGATGGAGAAAGGAGATTTGAGATGGCACTTCTTATCTAACGCGAAAATTGGATACGGCGATCTTTGAATAGGATAAGCCGAATTATTCTTTGATTTAGAAAGTATTAACTAGTTTATCCGAGATCAAGTAATAATACATCGGTAATATTCGTTGTACAATTGAGTAATAACATTCCTACTCTTTCTTGCTCTTAGTTGCACTTCTGAACTTGCGAATGACAAGAAGGGCCAGTTTGTAGAGAAGGAACCACTGAGCAATGTTGAAGATGAATGCAACAAAGATAATGTCCAGATTGTGATACTCGATGAAATTCATGTCGATTGACTGGGGGCGAAGGGCTTCCGAACGGCCTGAAAAAAGTCAATTTTAGCTTATTTTTTTTCAAAAAAGCTCACCGAATTCAGCAGCAAACTCGACGTATTTGATCAGTTGCTGCTTTGAAGAGAACGGCTTCTTTGCGAGCATTTTCGAAATTCGCTGTGCGTTATTGCGATACCTCAAAGGTCAAATTGATCAGGTTTAAACGAAATAATTCACTTCTTGTTCTCAAGTACTTCCTTGATCGTCGCAGTCAGTTTATCAGCATCGGCAAGGTCGAATTTGTTGAAGACCTGAAATAAACCAATTTGAATCGACGATCTTTGTGATATCGCCAACCTTTCCAAAACCGTTGAACTCCATCATGCCTGCGTTTCTCGGCTGATCGGCGAATACGGGAATGAAGATTCCTGGACATTTTTGCAAGCTGAAAATGTGATCTTTGATCTCTCACCAGGCACCCCTCTCAGTGCAGTTTCTTGCGTTGATCCCATTCCACCATGAGTGATGAATGCGGCAATATTGGGATGGGCTGTAACATGCACTGGTATTTGTTAGTTTCAGGCTGATATCTCACCTAGAATATCCACTTGTGGCATCCATTTGGTCAGCACGAGATTCTCCACTTTCGAAGCGTATTCAATAGCGAATTCATCCGCGAGATTCTCGTACTTCCAAATGAAAGTGACGTCCGGGAATCGAGTGATTGTCTGCATTGAGTTTGGCTATTCCTCTCATAATGAGTTCCTAGCGTTTCCTTCGCACTACTACGAAGGTCCCAGTCCCTCGGTCCTTTCTTTGGTATCTATCGGATGAAATGTAAGAAGAAAAAATGAAACGAAGTGTTTCGTACCTTGAGAACAGCCTTCTTCATGTGATCTGGGATAAGCACACTCTTGACGACGGAACCGAAGGATATGAGGATCGCCTTCTCACGAAGAGTAAGAATATCCGTCCAATACTGCAAAGAATATTGGTCGACATTTATCGGATGCAAGGTTGAGAATGACAATCACAAACCTTATCCAACTTCTTCGGTGCCTTCGCTCCGATGCCAGGAATTTCGATCACTCTGGACATGGTCGGGGCAGCGTAGTCCAAGAGAGGTTCGGAATTGGTGAATACGTACGCGACGTTAGCAGATTGCTCCTGGAATATCATTGTTATTTAGTTTAAAGATCAAAACAACAACAGCAACATCAACAACAAACTCACGGCAACAGTGGGATAATCCGGTCCAAAATGCTCCTTGAGCGCGAGATTTGTCGCTCTGCGGGTGAACCAGAACGCTGCTCTACCGAGGAACGAAGAGTAGACATTCAGAAGACGATCGATGAAGGACCGAGCGTTGAATGAGGAGATGTGAGCGGCTGGAATGCACTTTTGAAATACATATGAAATTAATTATTGAGGAGTCTTACCAGGTCGATAGCTGATCGCATCAGGAACACCGAATTCGTCTAGCATCCACGCATTCAAATTCGTTGCTGAGGTTCCGATAACGGCCTTGGGCTGGATAGCGTGAGAAAGACCTGTAAGTATACCGCTTTCCTTTCGAGAATCTATTTATTTGAGTGCGCTATACAAACAAAAACAACAAAAAATTGAAAACAGACCGATGCCGCAGACGTCAAAGTTCTCCGAGATGTAGATGTCATATTTCTCTGCCTTCAGTCTCTCCAATAGTCCCGGTTCCTCACAGATTTTCTTGCACGTAGAGTAGAAGGATTTGGACATCATAGGGCCCATCTGAATGATTATTTCAATTTCCGGAATTTGATTTACTCCTTTTTGATGCGTCGCAAATGAAAATCAGTAAATGTCAAACCCACAAAAAACGGAATGATCGGATTCCAACTGTTCATTTCGAAGAAATTCAGCGACCGATTTGCCATTTGCTCATACCTAAACTTGTTTCAGTGCAAAATATCAGACTGACTCTCGTTCAGAAAATAAACATACTTTTGCTCAACCTCCTTATCCGGCTGCACATAGATAATCTGATTCGACTTCTCCGTACCATCCTTTAGCGTCTTGTCCAGAATCGGGATAAGCGAGGTCTGAGAAGGAGATATTGATCAAAAGCGCCTTGAAGCAATAGGCTCATGTGTTCCACAAGGCTGTGATTAATTGAGGTGTAAAATGTACCACATTATGTCCTGCTTCAGCCAGCGTGTCGGCAATCATTCCAAGGAAGTTTGAGTGGGAATGGCCGTACTTCGAGTTGTACACGAGAATCTTGTAGGAATCCGCACCAGAAAATGTGACCAGCACAAACAACGATGAGAGAAGGAGTCGCATCTGAATGGGAGAGAAATTGAAGCAGTGAATTTACAATGGAAGAGCCTGTGGCAGTGCCATCTGACAGTCTTTTTATTCCACAGTTTTCATCACTCAGATAAGCGAGGCGGGAATTTCTCCATCCTCAACAATTTCGATCAGAGTACCCGCGCAAAAGGCGCACAACTCTTTCGCCATGCAATCAGAATGAACGCACGAGAGTTATTGCGAAGAAAGAAGGGAAGGGGAGCAGATCTTTTGTAAACAAGCTGAGAAACGATCAACACTATTTGTTTATGTAACTTGGTATGCAAAAATATCGAGTCTTGTAGATGTATCGAAATTATATTGTTAATACTTTTTTTCATTATTGTATCATCTCAAGCAAAAAAACACAGAAAATATTATTATGAAATGGATCATGTAATTATTTGTTCTTTGTTTTCTCTTTATTTTTTCAGACTCTACAATCGAAACATTTCGTTGTGTAGTCTTTCTGGTAGATAAGAAGATGACACTGCATTTGTGATTGCGCAGATTTTCGTTTCTATTCACTTCTTTGTTGCATTCATGAAAACCCTTCGCGCATGTAATCAGATGTCTTTCTGTTTTTCAGCTGCTATCATGCAAGAACTAGGCTTTATTCAAGATAATTTATCAAATGACAATTTGTCTAATCGTTCTTGATCTTAGATGTCATGTACTTGTAATGTGCAAATCCAACGAATTTGTACAGCAAGACAATGATAAATGTGAATAGAGTTGCTGCAGCAGCAATAATATCGAGATTGTGATACTCGATGATGGTCATGTCGAGAGACTGCGGACGAAGGGCAGTTGATGGTCCTAACAATACAGTCATTGCATCTCACCAAAACATTATGGCCATGTTCCCTTACCGAACTCTGCAGCGAACTCTACTGTCTTTATCAGCAGCTCCCTTGAACTGAATGGTTTTTTCTCAATCATTTTTGAAATTCGACGAGCATTCTCTCGATACCTGCGGAATATATTTCATTCACATTTTGTGCTAATTAGCTCACTTATCATTCTCAAGAACTTCTTTGATCGTCGCAGTCAGTTTATCAGCATCTCCAAGATCATTCTTATCGAATACCTGCAGCAACAAATATTTCCGTATTTGCTTTCTTTGCTGAAAATTAATTACTGACTTTCCCGAATCCATTGTACTCCATCATTCCCGCATTTCGAGGCTGATCGCCGAAGATTGGAATGAAAATGCCTGCGAATTATTGATCGACAATCGATCTATGATCGCAAACCAGGTACTCCTCTCAACGCCGTTTCTTGTGTTGATCCCATTCCTCCATGAGTAATGAAGAGAGACATGTTTGGATGATCTGGAAATTATGCTTATTTTGGAAGGCTCCATGTGATCTTACTGAGAATATCTACTTGTGGCATCCATTTGGAGAGCACGAGATTCTTCACTTTTGAAGCATGCTCCGTGCAGAAATCATCCTCAGGATTTTCGTATTTCCAGATGAATGTAACATCGGGAAACCGAGAGATTGCCTGCAAAAAAAATGATAATTTCATAGACAGTGGTTCCGGTAAATCGAGAATACCTTGACAATCGCCATTCGCATTTCAATAGGTAATTGAACACTCTTGGCGTTGCTTCCAAACGAAAGGAGGACATTCTTAGAGCGACGGCTGAGGACCTCAGTCCAGTACTGCAATCATTTCAGATTAGGAACAATGATTTTCCTTTCCACCATGCCTCATCAAGCTGTTTGGGTGTGGCCGCTCCTATTCCGGGGATCTCGACGACTCTTGTTAGAGTAGGAGCAGCGAAATCGAGGATTGACTCGGAGTTGGTGAATACGTAAGCGACGTTGGATGATTGCTCCTGAAATTAAATTTGAATTTTTTCAATTTGTTAATAGTAACGGCAACGGAAGGATATTCCGGCCCAAAGTGCTCCTTCAATGCTCGATCGACCGCTCTTCTCGAGAAGGAGAATCGAAGACGAATGATCCAAGAGGCGTATAAATTGAGTAGACGATCAAGGAAAGAGTGTACGTTGAGGGAGGACATTGATGGAGCTTAAATCATTTTATATATTTATTTAAACACTCAATTCGTGATGTCATCGAACCTGGTCGATAGCTGATTGCTTCCGGCACTCCGAACTCGTCAAATTGCCATCCGAACAGAGTCGTAGCCGATGTTCCTATCACGGCTTTGGGTTTGATTGCATGAGCCAATCCTGAATGAAACGACAAATAGGCAAAACAATTGCGGAAAATCTACAAACCAATTCCGCACACATCAAAGTTCTCCGATATGTACACATCGTAATTCTCTTCTTTCAGTTTCTTGATGAGTCCCGGTTCCTCCATCACTTTCTTACACGTGCGATAGAACATCTCCCCTTGACCCGGTCCGGACTAGAATTGAAATGATACCATTTGAAATGTTGAGAATTGCACTGACTTTGAAAGGCCCAAGCGGGTCGAAATTGTTCATTGTGAAGAAGTTGATCCCTCCTTTGGACAGCTGATCGTATCTGAAAAGGCGACATTTCGAAATAAAATCTATTCAATATCTTGCCTTTTCTCTACGACAGGATCCGGTTGAACGTAGATCTTCATCGATTTTTCCGTTCCATCCTTCCCAATCTTGTTGAGAATAGGGATAAGTGAGGTCTGAAACGTATCACTCGATAAACATAACATTCATGAACACTACGGCGTAAGGATGAAGAATCCGTCTATACATTTATCGTATCTTTCACCAGAGTGTGGAGAGAACACATGGAATGATTAAACGGATTATTCATCTAGAGAATAATAATAAGAACATACCACATTGTGCCCTTCATCGACGAGTGTATCAGCGATCATTCCAAGGAAATTTGAGTGAGAATGGCCATACTTTGAATTATAGACCAGGATTTTGTAGGATTCTATCGTTGATATTATCGAAAGGAGCGCAAGTATTGAGGGCAGATTCATGCTGAAATGAGGGCAGATTCATGCTGAAAAAGTCGTTTTGTGAAATAGAGTAAAAAATGCAGCTGACGAATGACAACTAAAAGCTAGTGAAATTTAAGCGAAGTAGGCATTCATCTGAAGACGATATTCTCTTATATCTGAACTGCGTATTCCTTGTCAGACAGATAAGTGAGCGCACATTTTCGTTTCGGGGACCAAAAGGCACACATACCGATGAGAGACTAGAGGAAGAGTTGTAGAAAAGTGAGAGAGAATGGGGAAAGGAGAGAAAATAAACGTTGATCTCTCAATCTCACTCGTGATTCAAAGTTGTGTTGATCAGGGTAATGTGCCTCGAAATGATCTGGGTACACAATTTGGAGTGAATTGTCTACAATAATTCAGAGTGTCCGATGCGAATTGCAAGATTTTTTTATAAAATACTTGATTTGGTAAATATGTAGTCAGTCAGCTTTACACATAATTATTCAGGTGCATGTAATGTAAATGAAATCATTACGAATCAATAATTATTATTTTTCATTTTCCTATCCGTAATTTTATCCCTAATCATTCTTAGCCTTCTGAATCCTCAGAATTTTTCCTCCCAGATATTTCACAAATTTGACTGTCAAATACAACTTCACAGCAATCACAATCAACGCGAAAATGAGAATGTCAAAATTGTGATACTCTATAAAGTTCATGTCAATGGATTGTGGACGAAGAGCAGCGGAGGGACCTGTAATTCTGTAATTATTATACATCAAAACGCGTATTTCAGGCACTTTTCACCATAAAAAAGTATACCGAATTCAGCCGCAAATTCGACATGCTTGATCAGCAATTCCCTTGACTTGAACGGCTTCTTAGCGAGCATTGCAGAGATTCGCTTTGCGTTCTCACGATATCTGGAATGATCAAATAGTCCACAAAATAATAATAATAATATAAACTCACTTTTCATTCCCCAGCACTTCTCTGATTGTCTCTTCCAATTTCTCATCATTATGCAATTCATTTTTATCGTATACTCTTCCGAATCCATTGAACTCCATCATTCCCGCGTTGCGAGGCTGATCGGCGAAAATGGGAATGAAGATGCCTGAAATATAATTTAAACCTTTAAATCGATCCCATGATAACGTTTCTCGACTTAGTTCTTCATCATAACAACTAACTAACCAGGAACTCCTCTCAACGCCGTCTCTTGCGTCGATCCCATTCCTCCGTGAGTAATGAACGCAGCGAGGTTGGGATGGGCTGAACATCACAGATTTTAGATCATTTGCTATCAATGAGAAGCATATGTCTCACCCAGAATATCGACTTGCGGCATCCATTTTGTCAGAACGAGATTGGGAACTTTCGCAGCTTCTCCAGTAGCGAATTCATCTTCGAGATCTTCGTACTTCCAGATAAACGTGACATCGGGAATTCGAGCAATTGCCTGAACACAATTTTCTCTGTTTCATCGCTTGAGAAGGTCTTTTGTCTCAGAAATAAAATAATGATACCTTTACAATGCCGGTCTTCATCGCAGGTGGGATTAGAATGCTCTTGGCAACGGATCCAAAGGAGAGAAGAACCGTCTTGGACCGCTTGGTGAGAATGCTTTCCCAGTACTGCAACATATACGATACTGCATTATTTTCACACTAGCAAGCGAATTTTCATTCGCTAGGAGAGCATTCACATTTCAGTTGTAGTTGTGCCAAAAATGCAATTATCCTTTCTTAGCATCAGAATTTTTACTGTTCCTCACCTCATCCAGTTTCCCTGGTTGCTTGGCTCCAATTCCTCCTATATCGATCACTCTTGCCATTGTGGGAGCAGCTGATTCGATGAGAGGCTCGGAATTTGTGAAGACGTATGCGACATTCGATGATTGCTCCTGAAAATTTCCTGATTCATTTATTTTATATTTATTCTGAATTGTGGGAATAACTCGCCTCAAGCGTGGGATACTCCGGTCCGAAATGGTCCTTGAGTGCTCGATTCACCGATCGGCGCGAGAATCCGAACAGGAGTCTGTTGAGGCAAGATCCGTAGAGATTGTAGAGACGAGATGAGAAGGAATGCACGTCCAGATTAGCTGTGGACGACACTGAAGAATGGTTGATTGAATTTTTTTCTAAAGAATGTGATTATTAAAACGTACTTGGCCTGTAACTAACGGCCTCCGGCACTCCCCACTCAGAGAAATGCCATCCAGATAAGGCGGATGAGGAAACGCCAATAACGGATTTTGGTGAGACGGCATTGGAGATTCCTGAATGATGTTAGCTCACGATAAAAAAAGTCAGTTTGAAATTCAAGGCACACAAAGTCCTGTGGACAAATGATTATTCCAAGTGTGTTCAATTAATCCGGTGTGCAATGAGAAAAAGAGAAGCTCAACTCACCAACTCCACAGACATCAAAGTTCTCCACGATCATCACATCAAACTTCTCTCCTTTCAGTTTTTCGAGAAGGCCGGGCTCTTGCAGAACTCTCTTGCAAGTGCGGTAGAAGACATTGGAGAACATTGGGCCGACCTGAATGAGGGATTATTGTGGGATTTGCTCGCGGATCTTTGAAAAATCATGCGAAATTCGTCAAATTTTGAGTGAAGGCAAACGCACGAAAAAGGGAACGAGTGGATTCGCCATGTTCATCCCAAAGAAGTTCACTTCTTTGTGAAGTTTCGTGTCTTCGTACCTGAAAGGATTTTCTGGGAAATTTTGCGTTGAAGTGGAAATAACGAAATCTCACATCGCCTTGATCTCAGGGTCCGGCTGGACGTAGATCTTGATCGATTTCTCCGTGCCATCTCGCACGGCCGGGTCCATGATGGGAAGAAGACTTGTCTAGAATATCTTACTTCGAAATTTAACGAAGGTGCTTGCATAAAGTCAAAAATTGTCCGAGAGATAACGGTTTCAAAATTTACAGATGAAATTATAATAAAAACAAGCAACTCACCACATTGTGCCCTGCGTCCACAAGAGTGTCCGCAATTTGGCCGAGATAATTCGAGTGAGAATGCCCGTATTTCGAATTGTAAACGAGAATCTTGTACGCATCGGTGGAGTGGAAATTCAGTGCCAGCAGAACGAAGGCGAGTAATCGCTTCATTTTCTGAGTGAAGAAATAGTTTAATGCTCGATTGGTCGCGAATATAATACAGAGACATCGCTTGAGAGATCAATGAGAAAAATACAAAAAGCAAACGGAAACATATAAAAATAATCATAGTTTGTTCTTCGATAATTCCAAATGGGCTTGGTTGGATATTGAATAGAAGTGGAAGATCAAAAGATGAGTGGGTGAAACCCACTCGATCCCAGGCGAAGCGAAAGCATAAGCGAACATTGAATCCTGAAGACGCAATATAAGCGAGTCCAGAGTTCATCTGTCCTAGAAGATTACATTGCAAACAAACCTAATCCTCAATGACGCAACCTTGTTTTTTCATCATTAAAAAATGAGCGAGGGACAATATACAGCGCGTTATCGATACACAACCACTCAACCCCTCGCTTCTCCACTAGACTCTGAGTCTTGCAGACTCTCCACGCCTCTTGCAAGATTGTTGTTTCTCTCTCTTCGTCTTTCTCTAGTCCTCTATCATGACGGATAACATGAGAACAGTTGAGAAAATACTGATGAAAGGCTCGCAACACAACAACTTGAAGCGATTTCACCAGAGCCTCTTCCGCTTTTTATCACGAGCTGGATTTTTTTTTGTACTCGCACAATTTACCTTGTTGCGATAAAGAATGCAAGATTGTAGTGCCACGCATGCGTAAGTAACGAGAGTGGCACACCGCCATTAGATAAGGGGAGTGAAGCGGCGAGAGGCCATCTTGCACGATGGGAATTGTGAGCTTTCGTGTCGCTTTTGCTCCCTGTGCACGTGTAGTGAGCATAACGTATGAGCAATGTCATGGTTTATTGATTGTTTCATGAAAGCATATTGCAACACTGAGACGAGGTAGGCTTATGGTGATAAGATGATGGTCGTTTCAGACGGTCGAGTCGACATTAGCCTTAACCATCTTCAATTTCTTTTTCTCGAATAATTCCCATTTCAACTCACCGAATCCGTTACTGAATTCATTACATTGACAACGGCAATATTGAAGAGGCGCTTCACGAGAATTTTCTTGTACTGTTTATTGCCGATTATGAAAACTATCGCGTTCACTATTGAAAAGCAAGATATTGAGGCCTCAGGAACGAGTTGGCAGTCTGCAATAGATTCATATTTATGCTTTATATTCAATGATGATTATTTACTCACACTGAGAATCCTCTCGATTGCAGTAGACAAACGTAAACAAAATCGGTAGTGAAACAAGAAGGAGGTAAATGCCGAACTGAAATTGGACACAGTGAATAAATCAGCATCGGATTCTAAAACCTGCAGCAGAATGGTGAAGGCATTTTTCGCTTTTGCAGTATAGCGCATCTTCCCCTTTGAACTGAGAGTTGTTGATCTAAAACAAAATCAACCTAACCATATTTTTCGCGGATTCTTACATTTTCGCCAAATAGAATATGTGCGCGGCGAAAAATATGACGATCGCTCCAAGTACGAACAATTCAGCGTAGGAGACGTAAGCAACGATGACCCAAACTGCAAAAATAAATTTATTTTTCACTTGAATTAAAGGTGCTTACCTTGTTTCTGCACAGAAAAATCATTCACGGCCCAATTCTTGTTTTCTTTCACCCATCGCATATCGTCAATTCTCTGCAATGAAGAATCTTCCAAATGTACACACTAATCAAACCAAGCAAAGGTCAATAATTTTGTGAAATTCCGCAACCGTCAATTAGCGTGCAGTTTGTGATAAACATTAGTTACGTGCTCAAAGAAGTTTATTTGGAGTTGGAAAGCGCACCTCTTTTATCATGAAATTATACTGATCTCGGCCGGGCATTTCGTAGAAGAAAAAACAGATTGGAGGAAGAATAAGACAGGAGTACGAAAAAATGTAGAAAGCTGGAATCATGCATGACACGCACGTCCTTCTGAGAATCAATGAAGAGGCTACTAAAAATTGTACCGGGAGTCGCTGACTGCCGCACTTTCCATGACGAGGGAAGCTTGAGAAGAGCTTGTTCTCTGTTGAACAGAAGAATGATGAAGGAGGATAGCACCATCAGAGTAGTTGTCATCATTATTACCTTAATGAATCGAATTATTGAAGATTATCGAACTACAGGCGAACTCACAAAGTGAATATGAAATTTCACGCCAACTTTGCACAGGAGGCCCTCGCAATAACCTCCGCCTAAAATAACGCCGTCTTCGAATCGTTCTTCGATCTTACTCACCATAAAACGGCCTGAGTATGGGCTGGAACAGAATAGTAAAATGAAAATTCTGCAGCAAGCATGTAATCTGAAAGTATCTACTCTAAATTTAGTCCAAAATGGCATCAATACCTGTACATTCATGAACAAATGTCTTATTTCTCTAGAGAAGAACGAGCTCTTTCTCTTCACGAGATAAATCGAGAATGCATTGACTGCTAGCGAGACGATTCCCAGCATGTAATACAGAGGGACCATGAAGTCTTCCGGGCCCGACGTATTCGATTCTGTAGTTGCCGGTTCTTTGAAGAGACTGTTGTCCGGAGGGCCTGAGTTGCATTCTATATATCGAACTGGGTTTCAACCTTACCATTCCAATTGGTTGTCGGAGCACCTCCTATTGGTGGGACCGTTCTGCCAGCATTCATGGCTCTGAAAATTATTATTCAACTTTTTCAAGGCCATCAAACAATAGGAGAAATACAATGCGTGTAATGGAAAAAAAAAGAATATTTGCTGATCGCGCGATATTGTCGCTGGAATAAGTAAGAATCTGCTTTTCCCTCTCCCTTCACTTCCTGTGGTGGTGAGGAGTAATTGGCAGTTTACGCCCTCGAGGCAAGAAAATTTACTCTACTCGATACTCGAACTTCGCGGCCTTGAGAGGGAGGGAGAAATCACATCATCCTCTAGATACCTGACTATTTCTGCGGCATTTTACACTGCTCCCGATGAGATGTTTTCTTGAAAGAACAGCGAAGCACATCACGTAAAGGTGACGGGAGAACTTTAATCTCCAGTAATAATACAGCCTTCTCGGGAATACTGCTCACAGTACGAATTAGAGTACATCTTGTATTATTCATTTTCCGTTCCTCTCAATTTCTTCGAATCTAGACAGAATAATACGTGCATCTTCATGTTTTTCAACCAAACTTCTCAGAATTTCTTGCATCCTTTGCCCACTTTTCCCTTGCGGAATTCGTCCAAGATTCAATTACATCCCAACAATAATCTGGGAAAAAGGCGAAGAACGGTCCCTCGGATTTCCTTGTGAAACTCTCACGATTCTTCTGCATCAATCTGAGCCTTACTTTATCCTGTTCTACGAACGATTTAGCATAATACACTTTCGATGGTCAAACTACAAACTTCAACCCGGAGTATAGCAAATTAGAGTGAATGTATCAGATTCTTGAGACGAGGGAGGAGAGAGAAATGTGTACATGAGAGGGCGATCACTTCAATTCATAAAACTGAACGATTAATTAACAACTGTGAACTTCTAGCTTCGATTCCTATTCAAACAATATTACCGGTGCAAGTTACATGGATAAATATTATCATACATATATTCGATGTGAGTTTATCAAAACGTCGTTTTTGCGCACCGGGGGAAATCATAGGGCGTACTCCAATTGAGAGTACATTGTCATGGTGTCAGTCGGGGGATTGGTCACCGGGTTGAGGAGGGAGGGGAGGGGGGAGTACCGGTGGATGTGAGGTGGGGGAGGGGAGGGGTCTAGTGTGCCTTGAGGGGCGAGAGGGGCGTGCGAGTTGAGCATCCATTCATCGTCGTCGTCTTTGCAGTCGTCGTCATCTTCGAGTGGGGAGAGGGAGAGGCGGCTGGGGAACGGACACTGCAAAATTTTCAATTATATATTTTTGAACGAATAAATGATGGTCCCACAATGAGCTATAACAAAAGAGCGATTTTTGGTCAATAGTAACTAGTATACTCACGTGCGTCAAAACCTAACTAAATAACCGAACAAAGCAATGAACGACGGCGAAAACGTCTTACTATTCCCAGTAAGCTCTATTCCTTGCACAATGCGATTCGAATTACTGCTTTACTCAGAACGCGTGCAGAATACTTTAGTATTTTCATCCAATTACTCGAATACAGTAATCTCTACTAGGGGTATCAGGGTCTCTTCATTCCTCTCGGCTGTCTCGTCACTCTGTCAGGTAAGAGAGTGCGGGGAATGAAGAGACTTCCTGCTGAGAGTCCCTATCTCAACTTACTCTGACAATTCTTCCTTTACGGGAATGCATCTGTAGAGGGCGTCGATTAGACGGACGTACGTCCGCGCACGATCGCCCAGACCCCCCTGCAATTGAATGAGGTCGGGTTCAGGTCAAACACATTGTCGTTCATGAAACTGCCAAAAACAGAGCCTTTTCGTGCATTTTAATTATTCAAAAAAAGACAGAAACGAAAGCGTACCTTCAATCCGTTGCTGACATATGCGAAGGTGAGTCCGTTCACTCGATCGATTCGGATATTCTGCCCTCCGAGACCCGCGTGACCGAGGAGGAGCAACTTGCGCTGAATGAGGAACTTCCATTCACTTTCACTTTTCATTACACATGCTTTTATCCAATTTGCAGTAAAGAAAAGTAAATTGAACAGTACTAGGGCCTCGCACTACTAGGACTGTTAGAATGACGCATTCATCTCTTCATTCCGCGTAATATCTCGCCACTCTAACCAGTGAGGAAGCACGAGGAATAAGGTAACGGATTTCTACAGTTAGTCCTAAGCAGGGCTAGAGAAGCTGTGCGTAATTGCTTAGACCCGGAACAAAAATAAAGAAACACTCGATTTCCCCACTAACTACCGTATCCCCATCCTTACCCCAGCCTTGTCCGTATGGTACAGATGGGTGAGGCCGTGTCCTCTGGCCACATGGGCGCCCGTCACAATGTCCTTCTGCGACTCGTGCACCACCGGCCGGCTCACGAAGTCAAGCGTCGCCTGAAATGGTGCAAATTGATATTAGTCGTCCGTGCCTCACACAGTGCAATTTTGCTCTGATTTTTAATTTATTGTTAGGAAATGTCGTCACTAAACTAAACACACACAATCGCGGGAACGCTAGCTCCACCCCACAACAATGAGCTAACGAGGAGGGGGGCGCAAATGAGATGAGAGAACCGAGAAGAAAGAGAAAATGGAACACTCTTGGGATCTCCTCTATTGCTAGTCGCTCGCCTTTTCTAAATGTGCCACGATTTCTGAAATGATCACTGTCTACGATACTCAACTGTCTATTGCCGTAATATATCTTCCCATGCATTGCATTGTTTTGGCACGCGCCATTTCTAGAACCAAGCTCTGCTTTCTCAATCTCAGGTCAAGCGTGAGGCCACTCAGACTTCTATTTTCACCCTTTTCTTCTTCCTCCTGGCTTCTCCTCCCTCTCTCTCACAGTGCGTTGCTTGCTTGTCTCCATGGGGCGGAGACCATTCCCTCCTCTTCTCCTCTCTCGAGTCAGCTAATTTCTCATCATTTCTTTCAAGGAAGTCTCCAATAATCGGGACGTCGCGATCCCTTCTTCCTCTTCTCTTCCATCTCTCCATTCTAGTCGACCACTCCAAACGACCTTCCGAGGAGGGAAGGAGCCCAGTAATATAATAACCACGAGAACTTCATGCGCTTCTTTCTCTTTTCCTTCCAAGAGAAGGCAGTTTGGATGGCGAAGCATTATCTGGTACAGGGACTCCTTCTCCTCTCTCTCGTTCATTCCTCACTACAGGTCAGTCATCACTAATCATCCTTATCGTCTCGAAAAACAAGCAACAGCAGTGGTCTCTCGAGACTTGCTTTCTGTGGGTGGTAAAGACCCAAAAATCAGAGCGATAAGAATCTCATCCATTAGCCTTCGTCGCTTCCTTTCGGGATGTTTTCAGCACATTGTCGGCTCGTTTTCGCTTTTTTCAAGCGCACGCCGGAAAACACTCCAAGACGAACGACCAAAAAGAAGGGGAGGATCTCTTAGAGATGGTCACAATATTGTGTGACTGTGTGACAAATTATAAGTAACCCACATTTTCACGATTTCGCGCACCTATCCAACCCAAAATTTGACTATTCTGTGGTCACTGATATCAATGTGAATATAGCAAGCTTAGGGTTCCAGTACAAATTTCAAAAGGCAACCACCATTAGATGACTTTGAAACCCTAATTATTCGAATCCAGCAAAATTGTAGGAGACACGGCAGTATCTCGAGTGTTCTCGACCCGACAACAGCGAGGAAATCAGTGACCTCGACAGCCCGGTGATACGCATTCGTATCGCGTCCATCTACGGGAATCAGATTGAACCGGGGACGGAGTTGCCGTTGTGGAGTGCTTACTCGGACAGGGTACGTGCTTCGAGAAAGCTGTCGTCTACTCGCTTGAACAGACACCACTCCACGCAGTCTTGCACATTAACTCTATTCCAGGATTTCTGTCATCTCCATTCCCGGACCAATGTTCAACTGCCCACGACACTGCTCGTGCCGTGCACAGATTGCTCGTGAGTACAACAGCAAATCTGGCATGGCGACGTTTGTCAAATTGCAGAACATGTGACGCACTCTCTCGCGTCATCGCACACAACGCCGACACTTCTTTCGTTGTGGCCGGAACCGACCTGCAGCCATACTGGTTCGACCACGTCAACAAGGTTTACAAGTTTTCTCTCAACATCTTTTTCGAAATGAATGTTCATTTCCGGAAATATTTTGAACAGTTGTTGATGAACTGGCTTTTCCCCGAAAGACATTCCAGAAATAAATGAAAAACTGCTCCCAATTCATTCGAAACCAAATTTCCGTTCTCTTATTATGCATTCATGGAAACTGCGTCCTAGTTCAGTCGGACTCATTAGTCTTTTTGGAACTGAAGAAGTCTTCTGGCTTGAGAGGGCCAGTATTTTCCGTTCTCCACACATCTTCCGGTCTCCCTCTCTGGAGGGATCGAGTAGAGAGAAAAGATTCCGAGTAAAAATCTCAGGCTCGACTGCGCACAGCTAATGCATTCGAAATGCGTAGAACGAGGTCGCATGAAAAACCAAATTGTCATCAATCGTATGACTAACATGTTATATATTTGAATAAACCGCCAATTTCAGATGACTTTTCTCAAGCTGGAAACGGGCCTGTTCAACGTATCATCCACTTCGATTTGTCAAATCAACGAGGAAGTAATCCACTACACGACATTCGCCAGCACAGCTCTACTCGGATTCATAATCATACTCGGTCTTTCTCTTATCTGCTTGACTTGTGTAGTTTTCTTATGCCTGAGGTCACACCACAAATTGAATCAGCACGAAACTACTGCGACTGAGGTTTTGTTAGAGGGTAAATGATCAATCTCGAATCAAAATTGATAATTCACAAATTCCTTGACAGAACAAGTTCCAACTCGTGTTATCATCCCATTATCTCATTGTTCTCATTACCTCTCACGGCTTGTTGTTGTACACTACGGATTGCTGCCCATTACGAGTAAACCCATGCCTGACTAAAGATCTAAAGATAAGAGTCCATCACAACACACACCCACAACCACAGCTCTCCAAGGACCAATAACAATGATTCAGTGTCTCGAAAAAAAACAGAGGAAGGGGAGGGGATAAGGAACTATTGTCGAGATCACTCCGTGCATTTCAGAACCACATACTAGGTCTCTGAACTTGACCTCTCATACTTCCTATTTTTCATTCGTTGTTTTGATGCCGATTTCTGGTTGGGACTCTGCTCTGACATTCACGGAGATCGCGACACCCTTCGTTCGGGAATACGAGAAGGCAAAGTTGGCGGGCATAACAAGTGAGAGCTCGTCGCTGATTCCTCTCTGGATTCCATCATGCCTCGTTGCATTTGCTCGCGCGTTCCCTGATGAGTCGCATTGTGTGGCGGGACCAGTCAACACTAAGTGCTGACGGAAGTTTTGCCCCACTCGCGGACGAGCTCAATTCTTCACGAGAATCTCATCAATTTGATTATCTATGGGCGTGAGGAGCTGATGCTCAGATCTTATGACAGATTCCTCTTGGTTCTGGTGCTTCCCATTGCTCCTACTTATGTATGTTCGAAGTTCAACGGCTTTTTCATTAGCAAGTCAGACGCAAACTTTGAACTCTTCACGATAACGAGCTTCCTTGTTCCTTGTTCAATGATCCATTCACAAGCATCTTCCATTCTACTCTTCCAGAATGCCGGGTCGTCTATCTCCTCCCTTCCTCAACCTCACTCGACACGGTCATCACCATCGGAACAGAGGATTGGCTAGCAACGAATCGTTGATGTTCCCATTCAACTTCGATGTCGCCAATGTTCGTTTTCTTTCGCTTGTAAGAATTAATTGATCCCGGATGTCGAATGCTGATGAATTCCAGATTCCCCTCTTCTTCGTTGGTCTCTTTCTCTTCTTCATGTTCATTATATCGATCACCGCCGTCATCTACATCACTCGGCATCTTCGAACGAGGAAGCGGAGAATGAATTGGATCTACGATCCATCTCCCATGGGTGGGCAATTCATACAGTTTCTTCTCTACAGAATTCAATCCGTGCTTGATGTTGTATTCTCATGTAAGAAATGTCAACATTTCAATTTCAGTAAAGACAACGCTCGGAGCAAATGAGCGAGCTCGAAGTTCGCTGATTCCGATGGACCTGCACAACCATCTCTTCCTTTCGGACGCGTGTCGACACGCTCTCGTCATTTGAGGTCATTGTAAATTCAATCCATCATTGCTTCATGCACAACCGAGCTTCCATCCGTAGATCTTACACCTAGAAGCCATAATCTTGACCCCCGTTAATTATTTAATCGCGCTCGTTGACTTGTGATTTCTCATTGGCCGGTATGAATAAATTATCCCAGCATTCTCGTCGAAGATTTGTCTCGCCGTGTGAATTCCTCCTCGAATTCATTCGTTCTCCTCTCGCTCATTCTTTATTTGTTTGCGCTTTCGCTGCTCTCACACTCTCTTTTTGATGGAATTCCCCGAAATTCGAGGGGAAGGGGAGAGTGTTGAGCGAGAGAGAGGGAAAGAGAGAAGAGAGGACCTCGATGCAGTCCTTGCCACTTCAAAACGAGCGAAGACAAGAAACCCCACAGCATCTAATCACTTCATCCATCTCGGCTCACAAGACCTCGAAATCGCCTCTAAACGAGCTACGAGAGAAAAATCTTTGGATGTTATCACGTTGTTCTCTCACTTGATGGCCACTTGGGAATTGCCTCCTCGGGCACTTTCTTAGCTGTTTCACATCCACCCTCGCTTTCCTTTCATCTCTTCTTCTCTTTCACTTCCGTTTCTAAGCACTGCTCTTCTTTCTAAGACCTTCTAACCAAGCACTCGCTTTGCTCCCAGCAAGTCGGTCGCGGCTTTTCGGATATAATTTGAGAGAGAAATCTCATCGGCTGGCGCGCCTTGAAACGTCTATAGACGTAACGATGGAAACCCCGGAGATGCGCATCCGACTTCGCTTCTCTCGTCCCCTCAACGATACTATTCACCTATTCACCCTCAATTTCGTATCTTCCCGTCTAGTTTTCATTTATTCGCTATAACAAAACCCACTACTATGGCATGCATTACGACGGGAAATTGCCCGCTTAGCATGTGAATAATATCTCATTTATCTGCCACGTAGTCGCCCAATAGAGTGCAGTCAAGCAGACTCATTCTAAGGGACTACTCTTCTCATTTCCCTTGAGGAAGCTTGAATAGAGAGAGATAGGAGACCGGGCATTCCCGTCCATTTCTATGAAAATCTACGTCTTTGTTTTCTTTACTGAACATGTGTCGCGATGTATCTAATATTTGTTATGCGTGGGTTTAGATGAGCAACACTTGCAGAAAACAGTTCGGTGATACGCATTCAGAAAAATTGTTTTTGAGTCTCTCGCTGTTGCGCAAGTGATGTTCCCCATAGTATTCTAAGTATAGGAAACGGGCGTAAGAGAAATGTAAGTCTTCATGCATAGTATCGCGAGTAATCCCTCCCGTGGTGTCGGAAGTCTTCCCCACTCCTTCTTTCATGGACTCTCCTTTGTCACTCTTTCGCTTCTCCTTCAAGCCTTTCCGTCTATTTCTTTCTTCGTTTCCAACAGCGACTGCCGTTTTTTCGTGTTCCTACACTCCCATTATCCTGCTCTAGGAGAATGAAATAGTGCCCATTGGATGTAGACATACTCCCATTTAGCGTGAGATTGCACTGCTCTCTTTGTATCTTTCCGAGACCCGCGAATTTACGCCGTCTCCCTCTCTCATTCCGCATTCAAATTAATCGCGTGACACGTCAGATGAATCCTGTAGTTGTATTTACTTCGTCTTCTCGTGAGCAGGCTCTTCATTTTCGGAACACTTTGCTTACGCGCTCTCATATTTTCCCTCTAGTCTTTTTCTTTTCGAGGATTCATAATCCACATCAGGGTAATTATGCCAGCGGAACTGGAGAAATCTCTTCGAAATTCCCTGCTCCTTGTATTCAACGTACTCATTTTCTACAGCAACATCATTACTTGTGTAAGGATAACTATTCTAGACTTCTGAGCCATCTCGATTCGCTTAGCTAAGCAAACAAGCAACTCTTGGGTCTCTCCGGCGTTACTCGACATGCACACAATTGAAGGCTCCATTTTTTTCGATTGTGCAAATGATGGGTTTCTCCCCAGAGACGTTAGATGTTATAATCTAGGCAACTAATTTCAGAATCCGTTGGCTGATAACGTAGAAGGATCAGCAGAGGAACCAGTGTCGACTACTACAAAAAGCCCTGAGCAACTGCAGGCAGAATACGAGTTGAAATGCAAGGAACGGGTATGTGTCGCGTAATATGAATAACCTGGCGTCTCCTTTTGTAACAATTTCATATCATATCAAAAATAACGTATTTCAAGACCCAAATGAGTTAATGAAATCAATTCCTAAATTAAATCGAAAACTGCGTCCTTTGCAGGGTCCCTTCTGCATCGAGCAAACATACGTGAACATCGCCATCACTATTCTCGGAGCTCTCGTCTTTCTCATATCAGCGTGCATAGCAGGATGCGTTTCCAGAAGACAGGAAGCAAACCGAATATAGTCGACAATTCAACCGAGCGTAGGCATCGACTGTAGCATAGTGGCAAATCAGGTTCCCGGGAACAGCACGATGTTAAAGTGATAGACCAATAATTATTTTGATGAGAGCTTCTATAGTGAGCACAAATCCAAATAGTCATTTCCCATTATCACAGGTATCAGGAGAAAATGTACGAACCCGGGAACTAGATTTTTCAAACATTTTTTAAAATTCTCTCATTTTGGTGGGAGAATGCCTTAGTGGAGCGGATTCGATGAATTTAGGTTATTTGTCCCAGAGCCGGCTTTTAGGCATTTTCCGGTTCTGGACCCGGCTATGTCATATCTCAGCTCCCAGAGTAGCTAGTGACCTGCAGTTTGGCTTAAAAAATGCGGAAAATTATTCGGAACAACTTTCCTACGTTGGCCGAGCTTGGGGAACCACAAATAAAAATGCTAAAAATTAAAAACCAATTTCCGAACAACAAAATAAATAATAAAAATTTCTCAGAATTTCAAAACTGGAAATTTTATTGCTGATTATGGAAGATGGAGTCACCCTACGATTAGAAAAAAATATAATTTGAAAATTAAGTGCGGCTCTATTTTTGATTTTCCACTCCGAACATGGGAAATTGAGAAAATCCGCACTTATGATCATTCCGATTTCGCCCCTACAGTCGAATTACTTCTTCCTCATCTATGTGGTAATTTCATGAAGCAATATACAATCGAATTAAATGCCCCTCGGGCAATTTGGCTATCATCATTTTTTCGACCATGACCCGGGGTTCATGCTTCCGAAGTGAGCCATGACCATGAACCCCGGGTCATGGTCCAAAACTTGAAAAAATGGAAGTTCCGGAATTGAGATCAAACGTTTGAAAAATGTTGAATTTGATCGAAATTTGCATAAAATCACTCCCATGTAGATGAGGAAGAAGTAATTCGACTGTAGGGGCGAAATCGGAATGATCATAAGTGCGGATTTTCTCAATTTCCCATGTTCGGAGTGGAAAATCAAAAATAGAGCCGCACTTAATTTTCAAATTATATTTTTTTCTAATCGTAGGGTGACTCCATCTTCCATAATCAGCAATAAAATTTCCAGTTTTGAAATCCTGAGAAATTTTTATTATTTATTTTGTTGTTCGGAAATTGGTTTTTAATTTTTAGCGTTTTTATTTGTGGTTCCCCAAGCTCGGCCAACGTAGGAAAGTTGTTCAGAATAATTTTCCGCATTTTTTAAGCCAAACTGCAGGTCACTAGCTACTCTGGGAGCTGAGATATGACATAGCCGGGTCCAGAACCGGAAAATGCCTAAAAGCCGGCTCTGGGACAAATAACCTAAATTCATCGAATCCGCTCCACTAAGGCATTCTCCCACCAAAATAAGAGAATTTTTATAAATGTTTGAAAAATCTAGTTCCCGAGAGAGCCAATATTGATACATTCTCTCCTGATACCTGTGTTATATTGATAATACTCTCAAATGTGATCCCATTCGCCCCCTCACGAGGTTCATTTTGTATAGGAGTCGTGTGCATCGATAAAATAACTCTGCGAAGACGGTTGTTATTCAGATATTTTACAGCAATAAAAACTAGTCGCCTACAAACCTTCGAGTTCATTGGCGCCATAAAAGATCATGAAGCACCTATTCAATGGGGGCTCGCTTAATCAACAATGCACGAGTCAGATTGTTTACGAAAAAAAAAGAGGCTACGTGACCATCCCGGAATAGCACTAATTCCTTCTATTCTCACGGCGTTTATCCTTCTGCAGGCGACTCTTGAGACTCAGTAGCCGTCTGATGTACCAACGTTCTCCTCTCTTGCTTTCTTCTTATTCCCTTCCATTCATGCGCAGTCAGAACTTTCATCCCAAAAAAAGTACAGACAAGTAAATAAGCTCCTCCAAGCCATTCGCTTTTCGTCAGAATGCTTTTTTTGCCAAAATATCTCGGTTTACTACGATTTGGTCTTATTCTTGCTCAATTTCCCTCTTGTGAAGATCACAGAGCAAATCCCGCTTACTAAATCCCACGTAATTCGAACGAGAGCCAGCTCGGACCACTCCTTCCTTTTCCTCTCCTTCTTCCCGAGGGGGTCATCCCCCTTTCCGGATTCTCTCCGCTTACCATCGAGGAATTCCTCTAAAGTTTGAGGCTGTTGATCAAAAATCATAGTTACGCCTTCCGTCAGTTCCGCAATTCATAGCGAAAAAATTGTATCCTGTTGTTTTTGCAGCACCTCCTTTTCACGAGAAAGGATGCATAGTCCTCCTCCCTTCCCCTTCCCGTATTGACACTTTGCTCATTGAGGTCATCCCATTGTTGGCCGTATCCATTACTCCGATTGCCGGCATCATCATTTATTTGAATGAGATCTGAGCCTTGTGGGAGGAATACTTTGCTCTGTCATCCGTATTATTCCTCCCTCAGTGTTTCTCACATTCCTTGACATTACCCTCACCGACTAATCGCAACTTGCGACTGACACTCAAATGCTTCGCTAGATGAGAAAAGCTACCGAGAAGCATTCTCGCACCGAATACTATCACGAATTATTTCGATGTCTCTAGACTGCATTGAGTCTGGAGAATCGAAATAAGGGTTTGCTTTTAAAATTGTTATTTTCGCGACTTCCGCATTTTGCATTTCTCGTGCCTTTCACACATAACTCTAGGCGTTCCGGAAAAGCAATTTCTCCATTTAGAGGTTCTTCCCTGACATAATCCTTTCTTTGTCAAGTTCTCGCGCGTCCTCATAGTCACCGCCCCTCGCATTGTAAATGAGCCCAGCCTTCCGCAAGGTTTCCTCTCCTTTCTTCTCCTTTCCCACTCAGTTGCTTATTCAGGAGGTGAGAAACATGGGACTTGGTTTCATTGTTTGTCGAGCACAGATATCGCCTTTCAATCACATCTTCCGAGAATTTTTACATCATTGTGATGCGATTGTCTTCCCGAGTAGCCCAACCCGTTGCGTACTTATTGGTTGTTTTGCATGGACATCGCGAGATAAAAGTCATCCTCACATTTTGTGCGACTTCATTAAAATTATATGAATCATATCGATTTGTATTCAGCGAATATTGCGAAAAAATCCAAATTATTCCAGCTATGCACGTTCCTGCAGAGTACCGTGAACGTCGGTTCGACACTTCCGATGGATACGGAAAAATGGTAGGAGCCATACGTTGAACATACAATTTTTGACAACATTCATCCTTTCCACGAAATCATATTGGTTTTCAGGCGCAGCACTCCCTTGATGACGCCTACATGGTGGATATGTCCAACGATCAACGCAAGGCCGCTGTAGCTATTCTCGAAGCGATTCTTGAAGCAATGACCAATGATGAGATGAAGACGAGCCAGGTAAATTATTAGAGATAATTTGCTCAGTAGAAAACGCAAAACGGTACGTGCGCAAAACTTCAGTCGGTAGTAGGGTTCACTTTTTTTAGGCGTTTTAACCTAATCGACACGCTTGACTAGGACATGATGAAGCGAATCTGACTAAAATTAGAGTGTGCCAAAATAATACCCTATAAATTTTTTGAACCGCTAAGGATGCTTGAAATCAACTGAAATAATTTTCTGAATAATTCAGGTCACCTATTCACCACCTGAAAAAGTGAACCCTAGTCGGTAGACTTAATTTTTGGCAAGAATGTATTTTTCACAACGTTTCATCCAAACACTCCAGTGAAGATTCAATCGGAAGTTCTAATTAGAAAGACTAGAATCTGCTCTGGACAAGTAGAGAGAAGTGTGACTGATGTGTCAGAACTAGGCCACTGAAAGCGACATGTTCGCACTACGAGAATAAAATGGCGTTACTCGGGTCTACACCATCGTCTCTACAATTGCAGGAGCCGTTCACTACCACGGGCCCTCCTCTTCGTTCCTTTCACTCGTCTCGCAACGACGGTCCGGACATCGTAATGATGCTCATCTCCGGCTTCGTCCTAGTCGGCCTCGTCTTCGTCGTCGGAATTTTCATCTCGCTATTGCGCTAAGATTTGCCACTTCCTTCGTTCAATATCAATACTGAGATAAACAATATTTCAAGAATGGATTCTGCAAATCACAATGAGCACCAAAAGACTATCAAGTTATCGAATATCTGCATACAATTCATGCATGAAAAGCTGCATTATTACGAATATTAGCTATTCAAGAAAGCTATTTAAATATATTTTCTTGCACCCTGCCGTCAATGGATCGGTTTATCTTTAGCTCATTAGCATCATTATAGAGGTCATTCCTTTCATATTTCCGTTTTTGCTCATGTGGGCCGCATATGCCCTCTTCTTCGTTTTTTCCCCAGCGCGCTCTGACCAGAAGGATATACTCGTGAGAGTTTCACAAGTGTCTGAACACCGCCTTCCTCTCCTTCGCTCAGTCCCATGCGGTTGATCAAGTCCACGTCAATTTGTCGGAGCCGAAAAAGTCGATGGTCACAGATTATCAGCAGGCCTTATAAGATCTCATCCACCGACATTATAATCGTCTTTGGTTGAGTCATCCTTCTCATTTACTACCAACGTAAATGCGCCGATATCACATTCTCTTTGGTATTTCGAAAGGGGAGCGTGTTCTTCACATTCACAGGTCCCAAATGGGCGCCATTCGCAAGGGAGATTTATCATCTGCCGAGTTTATCAGCTCCGCGAGATAGCTAATTTCATCTAAGTACGTGTAGCACGTACACCCTCTCTCCTTTTCCTCTGTTTCTTTCTTCTTCGGTTCTTATTTTAAGAAGCACATTATCACGCTGACGTGCCGCATAGTTCGATGGTCGGCAGGCTATTATCACCTTTCATGCTATTCTGCTGTAAAGTAGCGTTGTGGAAAGGTCTCAGCCGTATCTCATTCTCCATTCCGATATATCAATACCTACGCATGCGCTTCCTCTTCTCCTTATTGAGCCAATCTTCATAATGACTCCTTGCCTCCTTCTACTCATCGAATCCTCCTCTTCGTCATGTCACACTTGTTTGTATTCCGGCCGTCAATTCATCATCTGAGTGCACTTGACTACGATAGCCTCATCGATATCGTCGAATGAGGCGCATCTTCAACTCGGAACTTCCGTTTCTCTTCACTTATTCGCGTCGCAATAATCTCGATTCTTTTTCAATTTATTTTTCCATGGAATTTCCTTCAACTTGATGTCGATCTTCTTGTCCTTTACGTTATCACGTACTTTTACCTTCTGCAGTAGGCGCCATTTCTTATTCAGGAGCCGTTGGGGATCGGATATCGATATGCTCTCGCAGTCCGTCAGCCTTCTTCTCGCATCGCTTATCCAGTCCACCAACCAGGTATTATCCCCTAGTCTCTCCAACATCATCGATCACCAGAGGGGCGCACGAAAAAAACGGCAAGATGGAGGAATTGGTGAGAAGTTTGTGCATGTAGTGTTTGAGGAAGGGAGATATCATTTCGAACGACAATTCGTTTACGCAATCAGTGTTATTCTTGACGCAATACGATGGGAAGGTTAGCTCTTAAGACCTCAAAGGTTACTCATTTCCGGGCGGATCTTTAGCCTGCTCATTCCCACACAAGGCACATCATGCCACGAGAGAGTCGGTGCACAGATTCATTATCCACCCTCTCCGAAGACAATTTCGCCGACGCGCGTAATTGGGGGCACACGCGCAACGTGCGGAATTCAATCGAGTGGAAGGGGCGAGGAAGTCACGGCTTCGCTCACTCAAGTGCCGTCGATCTATCATAAAGATGGGACGACGGAGATAGAGGAACGAGAGCGCATCTGTGGGGTGCAATAATATTGCTCCTTGCTCTACCGAGTATTACTCTTTTTTTGGTCGAAAAAAGTGCTGAAATTCGCGCTCCATTCCCAGTACAACTTCTTCATTTTTCTTAGCCGCCTACGAACCTCTTTCGGTTGGGCCTCTTCGCGTGACAACTCTTCGCTCCCTTTCAGTGCAAGGTGTTCAACGCCAAGTTTCGACGTCTGTGTCGGGACGCCGGAATGGATTCTCTTCCCATCGTCGGCAACAATGAAACGACGACCACAACGGTCACGTCCATCGACGGATCAAAAGTGGGATACGAACCGCCCGAGTAAGGATAATCATATTGCACCTTATCTTGTCCTGGGCGTGTGAATGCAGTAACTCAGAGACCACAGTAGTGACAGTTCTCTTGTTCTTTGAGATAGGTTGAGCAGATTAGACGGCCGTATGTCTCTCATAACCCCCAATATACATTATTTTACTCTCAGAATCTATATCACCCTCACTCTTCTCGGTGCCCTTCTCTTCCTCATATGTGTCTGTCTGCCGCCATTCTGCAAACGATTCTTCTTCCTTCCAATGGAGGTGAGAACGTATTGATTACTCCCGTCTCCCTTCGCGTCTCCCTCAACTTAGAGGTTGCCCGAGAAACCAGAACGCGTGCGTAACTAAACATCTCTGGCCTCTGTTCTTCTAATTAGGATGATGAATCATGTTCTAAGAAGTTACACAGAGATTTCATAAAAACACACTCCAAGTTCGGCCAAGAGGCTTGTTTGCTGCGAATAAATCTCATCTCTCTTATTGAGGTAATGGCAGCAGATGCGAAAATCGATGGAAGTGACGACGATGAAGAAGAAGAGGAAGACGAATTCAATCGACTCGGACGAAGAGACATCGAAAGTACCGTTACCAGAACCATCTCCATGTGATATCATTCCCCCGATACTAGCAAGTATAATCACACACGAATATAAATAAAACTACGGTTTCCACTGTCTGGCACAATGCAGTAGTAGCTACATCTCAATGTCTCGTAGATCAATGTGTTCCAATTCACGTAAAAAAGGTAAAAGGTAGAAAATAGCGTATTTCTGCGATGAGAACCAAATTCAAATCGAATAGAAATTGAAAAATTTTCCCACCTTGCTGATGATCTTCTCTTGTCGCACGAGGTCGAACAGCTTCGCCATCGCTCGCGCCGTACCGATTCCTACAATCATAATTAATTTAATTTAATGAATAAAAAATCATACCCGACAGCGCGCACTGCTCCATCGCGTACAGGTCCGGATTGTTCATCGGCATTCGCTGCAATTAATTAATTGTTATTTCATATTTATTTTCCCACGGTGTTGTCAAGTGAAGAATTCATCTCTCCTTTTCACATATTTTCTCGTTACTCCGAGAGACGGTTTATGCATCCCTACATCCTATTATAACTACTGCAGAAAACAAATATCGTGAAAACATACGAATACGCTGTTGAGCCAGTCTGGATTGGATCCCACTTTGAACATGAGTCCGCCCGTAATGATCTCCCGCGCGACGTGACCGTAGTCAACGTTCTGCGGGTCAGTGATGAACTCGCAGATGCTGAAATGGAAAAAGTTCTCAATAGTCAACATGCCAAAAGCGATTTCGTTTCTGTGATTACGCTCAAACATAATGTAAAGTTATTGTGCTGCCGCATCTCAAAACGTCATGAATAATGAATTAAATTGAATATGCTCACCGATCCCACAGTCCGGGTCGAGAGAGTCGCGAGACGCGATGGGACTCCGTCAGCGGCAGTCCGATGTGGAAGTCGATGTCTGCAAGGAAGGAATGGGTCTCGACGGGAAGACTACGGTATTCGATCGACGGTAATCAATGTCTACAGTATCCAATTCTTACCGTAACGCGCCGCGAACTCTTCCTCGAAGAATCGACCGAGGCTGCGGCCTTTCGGATCGGAGCGACGGACGATCTGCAATGAGTATTTTCATTTAAAAAATCAAAGATCAATTTCATCCAAAAAGTGATGCTGTTGATGAGGCCAAGTCAAAGACAACAATAATTGGCATTTTTTTCATAACGATTGTAAAATTAGCTTAAAGATCAAAGACCAAATATCAACCTGGTCGACCAGCCATCCGTAGGTGAGCGCGTGGTAGCCAACCTCGGTGCCCGGCTCCCAGTTTGGCGTCTGAAATTAAGAAACAATTTATCTCAACCGTACACCTGAATCGTACAGTAACAGCGTATCACTGCAGTCTTAATTTGCAAAAACGCTGAATGACTACGCCAATGGGACGCTGCTTCACCCCCATTGATCAGGAAGTCCTTCATCCTCACCTGATCCTCAAAATGCTGCGCCATTCGCACGTGATCGAAGCCGTCCTCCATCGTGATTCGCTTCGAGACGAGTGCGAGTCCCGCCTGGAAAGATATAATTACGGTAAGAATTTAATTGATTTCTCACTCTACCGTAACCTTATTGATTTGCTAGGGCGAAAATCACGATATCTACTATCAATTTCTACCGTAACCTCATCAATTCCACTCTCCCCGATCTAAAAATCAATTAAAATAAATACCCACAGTATAGTATCCACTTGACCTACCGTAACCCCATCAATTCCCTCCATCTACCGCAATCAAATCAATATCCCCTTCCTCCACTTACCGTATGACTCATCACCATCTGCACCGTCACGTTCTCCTTCCCGTTCTTGCCAAATTTCGGCCAGAATTTGACGATCTGCAAAATCGATAGTTTCAAATAAATCAATAAACACATTATCATGACACCTTTCTTCAAAATTATTATTTTTTCCTTCAACTATCATGCTGCTATTTGCAATGATAGTGCCCATTGGGGGTCATGAGAAAGCCCCTCAGGATCATTTGGCAATTTTTGCATCATTACAGTATCCACCCGACCAACCTTGTCATCATACGACAGCTGCCCTCGGTCGACCAGCAGTGCGATGCACAGTGCGCCCATTGCCTGCAGAGATTGATCTTTGATCTCTCGATTTGGGGCTTTTCATATTTTGAAATCGCCAGTCTCTAAGTCACATTGTGCCTTTCATTTGGATGCGGTATTCATTGTAATCTATCATTGTTAAGAAAATTAATCTAATCAATATCTCACTTTACTGGAGGAGAATGCGACATTCATCGTGTTCTCCTTCCACAGCCGATGACTCTCGCGGTCTGCGTGGCCTGCGAAGACAAAGTTATGAACTTTGATCTTTGATCTCTAGACATTTCTTCATTTTTCTTCAAATCTGCTTTCCATCGACATGATAAATTGATAGATTCATTCATCTCCTTTACTGATCCTTCCTATTTCCCTCTTCCTCACCTCCCCACAGATCCACGACCAGCTCTCCATTCTGGTACACGGCGAACGCTGCGCCGTCTCGCTCCCATCCCGAGCGGAAGTTTTCCCTGAGATATGCATACGGTAAATATCGATTGATTATCGTATTTCTTCTCCTCATATGTTTTGTCACCATTTCGCGATCATTTATGGATCAGATATCGTATCCCTCACAATTAGATACTGTATCTACCATCTACCGTATACCTGAATGCCTTAAGGACGGGCTCAAACTGCTTCGAGACGCGGCCTTCTGTGTGCACTACGCGCCGCTTCGATTCAACATACTGTAACGAGGATACGGTAATCAGCAAGTTATCGATTCAACACTCTGGTTTTCAATTCACTCATTCACTGATCGTCTACAGTAAACAGTGAGGCATTTGCCCAATACCGTAATAAACCAGTCTTCAATCAATCAATATCTCCCCGCAACTACCGTACCTTGTACACCACGGCGGCGACGACGAGTATCGGGAGGACGGAGAGGAAGGCGTTCGCGACGCCCTCGACGATGATCTGCACCACGGCCGAGAGCATCCCGCCTAAAAGATTACGGTTGTTACACCACCTTCCGCGATCGCCAACTGATTGCAAATATGTGGCGAAAACAGACCCAGCCATGATAGCATCGAGAGGAAAGGGGGTGAGAACCGACAACGAGTGGGGGACGAGTGGGAAATGAGGAGAGAAATGAGGATATTGAAGAAATTAATTATTGATGAATTTGATGAAAATTCGATTTAAAGTATGTAAATCTATGTAAAATATCCTCAAGAATTTACAAAAGATTCTTCAGAAGATTATGGCGTGATTAGAGGGGAGAAAGCAATGCTTTCGTCGTCTTTTATCACATGCCTTCGTCCCACTGATGCCTCGTGAAACAATGTTTATCACTTGAGTAGGAGAGGTTGCGAGGTACGATTAGAAGGTTTGACAAGGAAGATCAGTTGCACATAAAGCTAGAAATACGGACCGCCCTCTCACACTCTCTCGGCCAGTAAAGTAGTCGAGAGGCCGTGGAAAATGAAGAGACGGCGGTCTGTATTTCGAGCTCAGAGGAGAGATCTGCGACCTATGACTTGGCCAAGCATGAAAAGGAACCGATCGTGCAGAAAACTGTTCAAAACAGTCACCGCCAGAAGATCAACGCATGAGGGTATTAAGAGTGGCATCTTTTCTGCTAGATTGAATACCACTCTCACAACAATAAGGAGGCAACAGCCTGCAAAATAACGCAAGGATTCGACTGATAACGCGATGCAAGATGGAATCAAACGGAAACTCTTCGAACAATTCTCTTCACCAGATTTAATCGTTCACTGGGGTAGGATCTATGAAAGACCAACCGTAATATTTGTTCAGTAAATAGCATGAATAATTAAATTAGCGAGCACGTGCTACGATTTATAGCATAGGTAAATATTCCGAATAATAACTATCTACTGGATAAATTCGTCTCCCTCTGAGGTCATGAGTGTGAATCGTGGGCGAATGTGACGGCAAAAGGCGTGAAAGCAATAATGTGTCATTGATAAGGAAGAAGAAGATGGAGAGTAGACCATGAATCAGACTACGACACAGAACGAAGAAGGGGGAGTAGGAGGTAGATCAAAGGGAAGGCGATGGGATGTTGCATAGGGGGAAGCTCTTTGGAACACTGGGATGACAAACAATTGTCAGCTGCCAGAACATTTCTCGCAGTAAGCCGTCAAACAGACGGTTCCGAAAAGTTCGAACAGCGAGAAAAAGAAAAGAAAAGCTCCGTTCGGGAATTCCTTCGTCACGTATATTGCATAATCGCATCTCGAAATGGTTTCATCATGGAAAGTGACGTCGGTGGTCCGTCCGAAGACCGTAAATAACCAAAGGAGAAGGGAAATACATCTTCTCGAAATTTGGGCGACAAAGAAATCGACTGGGCTATCCTACGTTCCACGAGGCAGATAATCAAGGAAGTCGATCGGCCCCCAACTATAATCGAATTATCTCACTGATCCTAGAATTTGCAGTGTTCCCAACCCTGGATTGAGCACAAAAGCAACTCGGGCAATCAATTATCCTCCGTGAAAACTCGCTTCACAGTTTCGCAAAAAAAAAGAGTATTTGATGTCACGGGCGCAGGCACTATTTGCATTTCGACTGTGTCACATCCCTCTTCCCCCTCTCTCCCTCTTCACCCCTCTGCGCTTTTCTCTGCGCGGCGCGGATGGCATGAGGAGGCAGGGAGGAAGTATGGAAATACAATCCCCCCCCCCAGACCAGGAATCGGGTCACTGCTTGACGTGGAAACCCCCGTTCAGAAAAAAAGGATGATCCGGATTTAGGACTGACTCGTAACGTTGCCAGATCAAACGGTTAAACTTTGATCGTAGAGAACCGGTACAAAAATAATCCCCACGCTCTTCAAATACATCTCGACTTCTAAAAACGACGAGGTAGAAAAGTTCTCAAAATAAATTGAGAAGAGGGATCCTGGGATCCGAAAGAGATCTCCTTATCCGGATCGGGGGCGGCTTTCATGGAATGTGCTTTCCCTCCCCTGAGTCAGATGCCCCTATCGTGCACTTCATACAGTGCGTAACTGCCTCTATTCTACCCCTCTCTCCATTCCCCATTTTCTCTCGCAAACCGGAAGCTAAAGCGCGTGAAATTGCATGCACTTTCAAATGGTGCAAAGAAGGGAAAAATTATACCACTACACAAGCAAAATACCTCGCGATACAGCGATAAATGCAAAGAATTATAGGTAGTGTCTGTGAGACCGTTAGAGCTCACTACAGCTGGACATCAATAGATCAACACGGGGAAGTCATCAGAAACCACGAGGGGGGGGGGGAGACTCTACCCCCCTCTCGCGTAGCTCTAGCGAAACAAGAGCTTCCTTGGCTACAGAATACGGAATGGTTCGACCCTCAGAATAGGCATGCGGGTCGAGTGGTGAGTAGTGCGATTCGTGTGAGAGGCAATGAGTCATAGCACGCGAAATGAACAGAGTGAAGACGGGGGAAAACAACTTGACGCGACAATGGGACTGTCCATCCACTAGGAACAGGGGAAGGCTTTCGCAAAACAGATGGGTCTTTCTCTCGGTTAGAGTCAACGAGAAAGAGGGAGAGATGGAAGGGATGGAAGGAAGAGGTACAATGGAGTCAGTGGGAGATTGGAAGAGATAGGAAGAAGAAAGAAGGGGGGGGGGGAGGGGAGTTGAAATGGTGGAATCTATGTGACTCACCCAACTTGTGTGCTCACCGGGCTGGAGATGGCCTATGATCTAGTCACACCTTCAGAACATACTAGAAGCAGTGAAACAGAGTTCAAAGATCAAAGACCAACTGTCTGATCACTATAAGTTGAACGACGAAGTGCGCCATGAGACACCACAGACATTAGGCACTTTGTTTATCTTAGACTTTCAGTGCCTAGCTCACTAAGAGAGACATTTCCACATGCCTACTTCCACTATCTCGCCTCTCCGATGTTGTTCACTATTTTCAGGGTAAGTTTGATTTGCGATGGTATCATACCATGAAGTAATTATTTATGAAATATTTTCGTTTTTTCTCATCTTTATCAAACGATCACGGAAATTTCACCAACCAACTGAAAAATTCAGTCGTTAACTCGATAAAAACTATAAACACCGAACAAGTTATTGTAGTACAAGTTGAATATATTGTAGATCAAACGAAATCAAATGAAAGATCGCTGATCAAGGGGTTGAAGGTTCTACCGGTGTGAAAATAGGGGTTTCAGAGAAAGATAAATGAGAAATAGATGATTTAGACTAGAGAATTCGACTAGGGAGGGAAAGGGGCCTACTTGTGGATGCGAGGATCATAGGGGCACTTAGCACTTAAGTGCCGTAATCCTTAGCAACTTAGTGCTTAAGGGCAGCGAGACGTTCAGCATCTTCCCTCTTCTCACGCTCTTCCTTGCTCTCGTACACCTCAACATTTTAGTTAATTTTGTGTCAATAAAAATTGATTTAATAAAGAGAGGAATTGTGTCTATTACAAAATCTTTTGAAGCATAAATCGATAACGTAAACTGTACCGTTCCGAAGACTGTGACTCCCGCAACGAGCATCGTGATCGTGAAGAACTGCGCCATGATACGGTATCTAAATCAAACGATTAAATGAATTCAAAAACGTGAGGTAACAAAGTGAAATCAGTGATAGATATTTTAATAATAAATTATTTAATGCCGGGGTAGGGACAAGAGAGGGAATGGAGACGACAGATCTTTTATCATCAATTGAGACGTTTCGGGAATGGAGACGACAGATCTTTTATCATCAATTGAGACCCCGGCATTACTAAGAAGCCCATCCAGTATCCCTGATATGACAAGAATTACTGAGTATCCACTACTGAAATTATTTAATATAATCTTAATACAATAAATATTTTTCAATCAACTTACTGCATGTACTTCTGTGCTCCAGCCTTATCTCCGACGAACGACCTACGAAGCATTCCCAGAAGAGCCATTGTAGTGAGACCGAGACCGACAACAACCTTAAGAGAAACAAGTCATATTAGAATCGACTGGGATTGCAACAGTCATGTAATCCTAATACTTTCAAAATGAAGGCAATCTAGGGAGAACAATATTAACCACTGGTTACAGAATCTGCATTATCGTATACAGCACTCGATAGTTGATCATATTTTATTCTCATAAACTCACTCCAGGATTGCTGACTGCCTGAGAGAGGACGCCACTTTCCTTGGCTCCCTGAGTCTCCTTGCCTCCCTTGTATCCGATATCAACGGGGATAGCGGGAACCTGAACAACACACTATTTAAATACCGAAACATCAGTTAAAAACACTCAGGGATAACTAATTGTAAGAAGGCATAGTTTCCTAAGCGGTCTATGTACATTTGCTTAGGTTCAAAAGTTTCTAAATTCCTTCAGTAACTCACTCCACTGCGCTTGAGTCTCTCCTCCTGCTGGGGCTGGACGACATTCATGAATACACGACGGAAGATGCCCATGATTATCGATTGAGTCGAGTGAGTAAGGGAGATCTTAAAGAAATAAGTATCGTAGAGAAAATGGAGCAGAATTAACTTTGATAACTTTGACCAAAACTTGCTTGTTACTGACGGTTTGGGCGAAAGCTCGCGACAACGGCGTAGATTCGCTGGTTAACTGCAATTATAGGGTGATTAGAGCTGAATCAGAAATTAATTAGTAATAATAAGGATAAATAAAAGAAAAAGAGAGGCCTGAAGAGGCGTCGCAGTGAGCGAGATTGGATAACTCATAATAACGATACATAATGAATGTTAATATGTTTATACAAACAGTACAATACCCGAATCGATACGAACATGGCTTACCGAGTAACACTACAGGTTATTTTATAATAGCCTAGCTGACAGCGGAACGATGTCAGAGGTGGAAGGGATCTTGGGCCTATCAAGATCAGACTACAGACTACAATAATCAATTGATCACATCGACTTCACGACGATTCCGGCCTCTCTGTCACGTCTCACACGAACAGAGTTGATGCGTTCGAAGAGGTAGGCAATCGTGAAGCAACCTGAGAAGATCGTGATATTTAGGATGGAAGTAATCGACGACGGTATTTAGGAATGGATAAATTAATTGAGGTATTAATTATAGTTACAGGAAATAGTAGTCACATTTAGCCAAATGGAAGTGGTCAACTAACCGATGCATCCATAGATGATGAAGATGACTCTCATTCGGTCGTGCATGCGATTCATCGTGTTGTGACTGGAAATTAACAGATTAATTATGATGAAATTAAAAAAAATTGTTTTAAAAATTTAAAAAAAAATTCATGAAGCACTGTCGTGAGAAAAGAATCACATTTTCACGATTTAAGGATTCTGGCACGAGATAGACGTGAGAGGATGAATTCAAGTTTGGTACGAAATGTGAGATGGAAACTAGTATAATCATTATTAAATTGAAAACTTACGCGACAGTATCAGGAATCTCGGCCTGGTTCTTGTAGATCTTGGTCCATACAAGGAAGCGGCGTTGCCATTTCGTCGGAACGTGACCGCCTGAGGAAGAAAACAGTTACGCACCTTTGATGATTACATTTTGATCACAATTAGTTATTTTGCATGAGATAATTTGAACTTTTGAACCCAATCTGACTCAAATGATCATTGGCACGTACGCACGCACACAATCGGAACAGTGTGCAGAATGATGAAATTGTGAGATAGTGATACTACTACACGAGAATAACCATAAACAACTATCATTCTGTCGATTTTAATGGAAATAATAGTAATTGAAACAAAAATAGACAAATAAATAATCACAAACCCTCGCCGGCGCTCTTGAATCTGTGCTCGGCGCTGTCTTTCTCGAACTTTGCTTTCGTTGCATAAAGGGGCTTCTGATACTCGAGCTCACCCTGCAATGTGCTCGATTGCAAACATGGATAAACCGAAAAATTGATCTGAACTCACCTCGCTCTTTGCTGAAGGCGTGTCTTGCGGCTTGGCAGTGGAGCTGAAGGCGCGCAGACCACGCAACTGGACTGCTTGGAGCGCTACACGGCTTGACAGCATTTCTGAACAATGTAAATTAATATAAAAATGAGGTAGATCAATAGAAAACAATGGTAGATCAAAGAAAAGTGCTGAAACAATAGGGACGTTCAAACCGGGAAATAAAAATCGTGAGCCGGGGAGAGGTCTGTGCCAGTAGTGGTAAACGTCGAAATGTGGCAATTCAAATATCAGTTGAAATTTTGTTTTTCCTAATTAAATCGTAATTTAAGAGATGTAGCTCTCCATTTTTAAATGAAATCACTACTTCACATAGTTGCGAATATCATTTAAAAAATAGAAAAAAATTCACAAAGGCAAACATGAGTAATTTGAGCTTCGAATTTTCAACGCTTTTATTTTTATTGTGTATCGGGCGATTTTCGAGGTGTAGCATTTCTTTTCTATTTTTGAATCTTTTTATTTAGATAATATAGTGTCTCAACAAAAAATTAGCCAAATCTACAAAGGCAAACCTTCTTAAAAACAGCTCCAAACATTCAGTGAAAACAAGGTTCTATTCCTTTTGTTAGCAAACTATGACCTGTTTCGTCTACATTTCACGTATCAAATATGATAAGTGGACTCTGTGAATGCATTTTAACGTAGAGTTCTTATCTTTCAGCTGAGCATTGATCAATTGAGGTGCCGCTACAGTATGCCAAAATTAAATAAGTTCTGTGCACGTTCGCTACGACCAGAAAAACACGTATATGCCTATCAATTATTGATCAAGTAAAATTGCTCCATCTAATAGAGCTAAAAATAAAATGACGAAAAACATTCGAAAATAGTCACATCTGACATGTTAAAATAAAGTGACACAGCTAACCGCACACTCGCTGGCACAACACCACGAGGGGCGGGGCTAAGAAAGGGTGCCTGGTTCTCGCTTAATATAAAATATTTTGAAATTCTGGAAGTGCTGTCGTGATTCTGCATCCCCGAAAGCCTCGCAACCGAAAAATAGTAATTTTAGATGGAGTTTGAATTTTTTCGTGAACGTCCCTACTGAAACAATTTCCCGTTCCGTGATTTCCCGAGTACGGTTATGTACTAAAACTAGGAGCGCTTTGACTGAAATTTTACACATTGCGTAGTTGAAAAATAAATTTTAAATCTTATTAATTGTAAAAATGCACTAGGCGTCGTCTGTCAGCAAGATCAAAAGATCAGAGTACGCGCGTTAGTGCATCTCTCCTCCAAAGGCTTTCAGGTCACGCTAAAAGGATGAGAGAACACACGAAAGTGAGAGACGCAGAGATGAAAGAGGAGCGAAAGAATGAGATAGCACTAGAGTATGGCTCTCGTCTCGCAGATTATCAGCCCATCACCACAGTTTCTTCCTATTTTTCGCACGCATTCGTTTATTGTTATTAGCTGCTTTGACCTACAAATTCAGATGCTCACTCGACTCTCCAGTAGATCAACTCGTTTCTTCACTTCTATCTCATCGGTCGAACTGACACAACACCCCAAGGCTGGGGCTTGCCTATCACTGGATCTAAGCAATGGTTCGAAGATATATATGAAGGTGGAAAGTGAGACATTTCAGGAAAGACCGGCACAAATGTGCAAGTTCCTCTCATCTGGTTCCGAGATCATTGTCGGTAGGTGTAAATGGAATGAATCAACAACAATATCGAATTTGAGAAGTGAAAATGCGTACAATCACACCACCAATCAGCGCAAGTCAAAGATGCTCAATCTCTTTGAGGAATCCCGAATCTCGGATCGGTAAGGATTACCGTAGTTATCGTTGCAAGACTCTCACTTCAGAAGCGCGGTATCCTACGACGCAAAGCAATTATCGATCAATTGGGCAGATGGGCACAAAACGGTCTTTGATTCGGCAGACCTAATTGAGATGCTGATCAAACCTCAGCAGGTACCAAGCACCTAATAGCACTAATCTGAACAAAATTCAGAAGCAACCCCGAGATCTCTACCATCTATGGAATGGATCGACCATTGGGAAACTGCCAAGCGTCCAAAAGTGAAGAATTTGAAAGCATAATCAAAATCATTGCCAAAATTGCAGATCGTCTTTTTCATTCCCCGAATTCTCCCAAAAATTCGTGCAATTCGGCTTCGTTTCGGTTGAGGGAATCGAGCAAACGCCTGAGGCAACGGAGAAGTGAGAGATTCTCCATTGCATGAGTACTAGCAGTGTAATGGTGCGTTTATCGTCGCCGCTCCCCCTGCGAGAGGGGTCAGAATGACTGCGCTAGGGGGGTCTGGCGACGACGAATGAGGGGTCAAATCGACGTTCTAGGGGGGTCTGGGAGGCCGATTTGAGGGGTCTAGCGACGACGAATGAGGTGGATGAGAAGGAGAGAAGGGAGAGAAGAGGCGAGAAATGCTTTTGACCCCTCATTCGTCGTCGCTAGACCCCTCAAATCGGCCTCCCAGACCCCCTTAGAACGTCGATTTGACCCCTCATTCGTCGTCGCCAGACCCCCCTAGCGCAGTCATTCTGACCCCTCTCGCAGGGGGAGCGGCGACGATAAACGCACCATAACAGAAGAAGAAGTAGTAGAAAGAGCATGATGACAATTCGAGCGCATAGAAAAGCACATAGAAAAGTGCGAGATCAGGGGCAGTGCTAGAGAGAGCATGGGGAATGGAGAGAATCAGACAAGGAAGAGTTTGTCTAGATTCGCCCGCTCTATCGCCCCTATCCACGACACGTACTACGGCGCTTTCTGGACGTTTAACAACAAGGCCGAAGAACAGGTTCGGACCATTGCAAATTGTCACTAACGACCGTAAATCCGGCAGGAGAACTACCACGAAGACACGGCCTATTCAAATGAGGAGATCGGACCGCACACAGACGGAACCTACTTTCCCCAATCACCGGGCATTCAGGTACGGTATCAACTACAGTACCCTACCGTAACCGTTTAATCAATACAGGTGTTTCACTGTCTCCGACCGGCTGATAGGGGAGGAGAGACAGTGCTGGTGGATGCATTTGCCGCTGCGGAAAAGCTCAAGAGCGAGGTTTGAAGAGGCTACTCGAGAGATCAAAGACCATCCCATTCCAGAACCCTACCGCGTACCAGATCCTAACCTCAACGCCTATTGATCATCACTACATAGAGAAAGGTGAGACGAATAATCGTCAAATCGGAAGAAACAAAACAATCGATATCAGGCGAAAACCCACTGTTCTCTTGGTCGCCCAGCAAGCCGGTGATCGAGTTGAGCGCGGACGGAGGCTACGCCCAGATACGGTAGGAGAGTTGCCGGCCCCCGATCGAGAACTGACGATTACGGTAGTCGACTGGAAAAGGCAACGAATTGATAGAGCGACCAAGCAAGCACGACAAATGAGGAGTGAGGGAATAGGAGGCCTCTAGGGTGTGATAGATACGCGAAATGGGCCGCAAATGATGACAAATGCGGTAGAGACTACAGCCGGTAGATCAAAAGCGTCATCAGCGGTTGGTAGGGAAGGCCGAGAAGGGAGCTAGAAGGGGAGAATGGGGGGAAGTATTCTCCTCCCTTCGAACGGGAGAGATACGGAAAGTGCATGCGGGACACAAGGCGTAAACAAGAAGGACGACGGTCGGAGAACTTTGGCACTCACAGGGCGAAAAGAAGAGAACAACAAATCAATGGTGGTTTATAATGAAGAAAAGAGGAATCAAGAAGAAGCAGCTTCTAGTATCAGAGGCAGGGAGGGAATGCAACCACAACTTAGAGGCGGGCCCTCCTTGCTTTTATATTCCCCCATGAGCGAACTCTGCTGCATCCTGTCTACGTGCAATTCACCAGATTCCACAATGTCCTCACGGCTAGCCATGTGGTTGGCTCCTCCCATCCCATAGATTGAACGACCTTTCGCACGTAGGCTATGACGTCCAGTGAAGAGACCACGGGGAGAGGGGAGGGTGGTGAGACGGGTAAAGTGGGTCGCAGGCGGGAGGAGGGAAGGAGGAAGAGAGAGAAACGATGAGAATGCGACTAGAAACTAGAGAAGAAGGGCGGTGCGGAGAGAACAACCACTTGCCCAGTTGAACCACCGATCTCTGGTGAGTTCTAAAATATGGGGGATCGACTCTTCATTTCGCACGTTCCCTTTTTTACTGGAGAAAACACAACCGAAATGAAGAGACGATTGCTCGTATATCGAATTCTGTCAACGAGAACACGTGGTTGTTGTTTATCGGGGGAAGTGAAAAATCTAAGAATAAGTTAGCGTTCGTGCGGGATTTGGGTGACAACACATTTTGCAATTGTTGGCAATTTCTCTTTAGAGAAACCTTTGGGATGACGGCGAATGATGACATTTCGTCGCGTTGAGGGAGAAGAAATGAACAATTGTTTGACTGATTTGATAGGGGTTTCCTGATAATTCATAGGTCATAATTCTTCCCAGTTATGATGGATGATGTATTGCAGTGCAGCATTCGGATACAATCAGATTATCATTGGCTATCCTTTGACATTAGTTTCTAGGGGTTGCGAGTAGGGCTTTCGTAGTGAAGAAATTGTCTCTTGATTTTTCTCTTCATTGATAGAGATCGAGAAATGAAGGGACGGAATCATCCTGACATCTCTCTTCCAGATTCAACCCCTATGATCGTGCCCCTCTTCGTCTATCTCTCAATGGAGGAAAGGGTCTGTCGACCCCTGAGACAGTCACTGCTTTCTATGAGGCATATCAGGTAGAAATAAACGAATTCGCATGTTTTCCGAATGGAACGATCTAATCATGAATAATTACAGGCCTTCTCCCGCATTTGTCACGATCCTGCAATGGCCGTGAAGATTCAGCTGATGCCCGGAACTGTGAGTACACTCGATTTAATATTGAAATTAATTATCACCAATTATCCCGACAGGTCATCTTCATCGACAATCTTCGTGTTCTGCACGCTCGCACTGCTTTCTCGGTTAGTATTTCCCTAATTCCTTCGATTTTTTTGGATCGGCCAACTTCATAATCTGTATTCAACGCTTTTCTTCCATGTACATTTGTTCTTCATCGTGTCATGGTAAAGAAAATCAATACGTATCTTCAGGGTTATCGTCAGATGTGCGGATGCTATCTATCGAGAGACAATTTGATGGCAAAAGCGAGACTGCACGTAGAGGAGGAGAAGCGACTTCAAGTATAATAACTGATACGATCTCCTTCTCATTCCAATAATTGTATTCCTTCTGTGGTTGTGCAAACAAAATAAATGTATTTCTTCTATCCATATCATTACAATGCACTGTGATCACGGCGGGAGGAAAGGGCATTCTCATCAATCTGAATACAGCGAATTAATTATTTTTAAAAATATAGGCTTTATCGTGTGCTCTGCAAACGAAATTTGCTGGTTCGCGAACTATCGATTCCCCGAAAAAGATGAAGGATTCAGTTGCCATACTTTTAGAAGTCAAACGAAGTGAAGAGAAGATAACAATCATTTGTAAGAAATCATTACAATACTTGTTTATCTATCTAGTATGGATAAATTGTTCGTCTCTTCATGACGATCGATCTTCTATTATTCCTCTACTCTCAAATTGCCTTGTCTTCCTCGTAGAAAACGTAGTCCGATCCTTGCTTGAAGTCCCTGGTGAACAATTTGTTATCTCAAAAAAGAAAGGACAATTTCGAGAAAGCTAATCGATGAGCCTTTTTCTCTTGCTAAATGTTCAATAAGAATCACATGCAAAGAACAAAGCTCATCAATGGAATGAAGTCGAAAATGCTAGTTCATATTCACCCAAAGGATATTAGATGCTCAATTCATTATCTATAACAATACAAATAATGGTAAGCTAATACTTGGGTGGAATGCTTCTTCCAAGTTCAGCGACCATGTTTCCAATCTCTCCGTTTGCAGTCCACTCTCGATATTGCTGGCGAAACCCCGGGTACTTCTCGAGAATGCTGAAATAAAAACGTTGTTGTTGTGATAATAGAAAAGAGTCTTTATAAGTGAATGTGAAAATCAAAAATCAAATCTAAAAATTTTATATTTGAAAAAGTCTGGAACAAAAAATGGGGAAAAGATGAATGGAACCTTCGAAAGACGTCTGCCACCTCACGATAATTATGCCGGCCGGGGAGGAGAGAGAAATCACGGGAGATTGCGAGTGTTCCTAAAATGATCTTTGATAAGGAACATATTAATTCATAACCGTAATCATAGTGCGAGCATTACGCCATTTCCTCGATGATTCATCTACCTCACTTATTCCGGACCAAATTCTACTGAAATGCGAAGGACACCTGCTCCGAGTAGTCTCTCCAGAGTCAACGGCGATTCGAGGCTGATCTCGAGCACACGAAAAATAACCCAGCAGACTGAAATTATGCAGTGCATCATAGGATATTTCGATTATCTAATTGGGATTAATCATTGTGAGGGTGTTGCTGGCACAGATTTACGAAATAACTGTTACCTCCACGTTTGTCCCTATCTCCATGAAGTGTGGTATTCATCGCCCATCTCGACAGTACGGAAGGCATCTACAATAAATATACAAACTTGGGTTTTCCTAATCAATCTAATTCGCTTTATTCATACAATCAATAGATGAGAATGAGAAAACAGTTAATTAATCTCCATACATCCTTTCTGTATCAACATGTATGGGAACGCACTCACCAGTGCCAGCATTGGCAGAGTTAGCTCGATATTATGGCAGAGCCCTTCGATGGTTCGGAAGTAGATAACATCTCGAGTGAAGATGGTATTCTACAAAGATTGGAATGAATCAAGATAAGTCAGGAATATTATCAGAATAATCAGTATTACAGCCAAAATTGAGAAGTTGCAAGAAAAATGCACAAAACGAATACAAAAAAAAAAGAATTACGTATAGACATAGGCTAGACGTATCTATTTCTTTCTTCCAAGAACATTCACCCCATTCGCTCTCTCAATACATTCAATCTGCCCGAAAATGAGTGGAATTGAGTAACGACTACTCCTATTTCACAGTTCAGCATCAAGGAGTGAAGTTTGCAGACACTCACGATTGCACTTTTGAGAATGTGGAAGTATCGAATCACGATCGTATCCCTGTGTTCCTTTTGCGAGAAGCGAGCGAAATCGATAAGGATATCGACGAACTTCCTCAAAGTGAAAGAAAGAAAAGTCAACCTATTTATATTAGATACTAGCTACAATTTCATCACTACCAATATCCATTGGAAAAGATAACAATGAATGCGGATTTATTTGGATTCTGAGATCAAAGACGAATCAACTTACTTGTGCTCTTCATCGTCCTTTTTTGAGATTCCATCAAAGAGGAAAGGGAAGAAGAAATCGTTGTCGATCATTCGGCTGATCAGGTTCTGCAACGAATTAGTCAATATTTCCAATTCGGCCTATGATTCATAGGAAAGAGAGAATAGAGACACTACCGAAACGATCCTGACAAGATAGGGAATAGCTACTAAACTATACGGTATTGTACACAGTATTAAGTAATTTTTAAAAATATTTACTCACGGAATTCCTGTGAAATAAGTAGACGCAGGTTAGCACGTATCTCAGGAGTTTTCCGATCCCTTCATTCGAACTACCTGAAAAAAAGACTCTTCAAATCGTCACGAATATTAATTTTCCACCCAGAGACAGCATTAATCTGAAGATCAAAGATCAACTCACGATAATTCTCGTTCGTCGCGAACCAATTGATACAGACCGACAACATTCTATCGCATAAGTTCAAGTCGGGCTGCAATGATGAGTGATTAACTTGAGTGATCTTGCAATGATTTTCACTCTGAGATTAGGGTCGCCGCATAACTTGCCCGTGTCATCCATCACGTCGACAAGTGCATCGAGAGCTTTCTTCTTTTCATCTATTGGAGTCTCCTGAATAAGCTCTAATCGAATCGCCTTGCTTCGAACCATATTCCATAGCAGTGAGATTTTAAATTACTTGGACAGAAAAAACTTCTAAACAAAACCATCTACTTCTAAAAAACTTCTAAACAAAACCGTCAAACCATCTAAACATACAACTAGGAGTTCATGTTTCGTATTATTTTAATAAAATATGCGAAGATTCTAACGTATTGTTCAACCAAATAACATGCGAACCTCTCTTTCGAGGATGCTGAGGAAGAAGGGCAACCATATGCTGAAGATATTGGGAATTAGAATACGCGGTACTTGAACATACTAATTCGGAAGCCTAACTAGAAAAGAAGATCAAATAATCAAGGTATGAGTGGAATAATAAAGTTAGAAAGAGAATGCAAACACACTTCATCTTCGTTAGACCGACACCGAGTGAAGGAAGTGAGTAGAATGAGAGGATGAGAGGAAGGGAGAAGGGAGACGAGGATAAATGGATAATTATTTGTATTCAAATTATTCAAATATAATCTATAAGCAGTGACGGCATCCAATTATCTTCTGGGAAATGGTGAAATATCGAATGTAGCGAGATAATCAAACCAATTTCGAAATTTGCCGTCAAGAAACGATTGTATCTAACTATTTCAAAAATAAATAAAAAGCTCGTCTTATTTGTTAATAGAGATATTTTGTGCACTTGCAGTAATACCCCCCCCTTCATCGCTCAAACTCTCTATTCCGTCTTCCATTTGTCGATACACACATTCTGATTACTATTGGGACTCTGAAAGAGGAGGTTGAAGAGGTTCTTCATGTTTTCAGGTACTTTCATGAATTGATTATGATGTATTTCCGTGTTTCAGAGAAAAATTCAAATTTGGCTATCAACCTGAAGAATTGTTATTTTATATTTGCTATATTCGTTAATTACGATTAAAGAAGGTGTCCCACGAATATCTGGCTAACTGAGTTCTCGATGTGAAGTGGTGGGTCGCTGTTATCTAATTTCACCGTTTTCCCGTGCTCGTTTGTTCTCGTTATCACGTTTCGCGAGATAAATAAAAATGATATCGAAATTGGTACTGCGGATTACTGTAGGTACTTGTTCGAGATAAATCTATAATTGAAAATAGGGTTATGGATGAAATACAAGATCAAAGGTGAATAGACCGGAAGACTTCTTCAGCGATACAATCATCAAAGGATAGTCGAATGGATCTTTGAAAGATCAAAGATCAGATGAAGATAAAACGAGAAAACTCACACATATACGAGAACAAAGCTCGAATTGATGAATGTAAAAATGAGTTATAAATAAAGAAGTGAGGATAACTGAGATCAATAGATATAAGGGAGGGTGAATACAAGGGTTCGAAACCACCAACTAGTTGAGCGTTGCAAAAGTTGAAAACCGGTTCAACTTTTGCATTTAACGTTAGTTTTCTTATAATTGAACCATTTCAATCGACAAAAATCGCTCAACTAGTTGGTGGTTCCGAACCCTTGTATTCACCCTCCCTTATATGTATAGAAGACATTTGAATAGAAGAGATATCAATTGAAGTAATGCACAGATACGAGTTCAATCGATTATGCAGATGAAATATTCAGACCGTAATGACTTTAAATTAGAAAAAGTTTATGAGACTTATCCTGATTCCAACTGCTCGGTCACACTCAGATTGCGAATCGGAATAAGTTTAATAAACATTTTATTGTTCAAGTTGTTGATGTTGTGATAATAGTTAATTTGTTTGAGAAATGGAATGGGGGTGGTGGAAAACTAAACAAAATCGAGAGTAATCATATATTTTTGAACTTCTCTTCATTCAACTTCTTCTACCACTTTTCAGTATGAACTAGATACGAAAGAAACGAAGAAAAAAAATATTGATCCCATCTTCACAACTCGATTTCATGATCCACAATGCGAGAATAGAGAAGAGCAGTGTTCCTTCGTAAAATGAAGTCAACGCAAAAGACTCATTTGAATAATAAAAATGAAATTCAATATTTTCTAAAATTCATTCCTCCCTCCATTCATTCATTCCCTCCCCCTCCCATTTTACACCCTTCCCCCAATCTGGAACGGTCGTTCGTTCATTATCTCTTCACAATCATCTTCCAATGAACGAATAGGAGAGGTATCGATTGATTATATTATTCACAATTTCTTTCATGATCATCAGAATCGCCCAATTCTATCGTCGTAATCTCAAAATGCCGGAAAGACGTCCAATGATTACTGTAAATTCGGTCAGCTATCTGTACCATTGTGTCAGTTATCAATAAATACATTTAGGTACGAAACCCAATAATAGCACTAATTCCTACATTGCTTCTTATGGTGAGTTATATAATAGATAAATAAACTGGAATTGACAAATAATGAATATTCGAGCGAATTCAATGCTCGTTTAGAAGGAAACATTTTGTAACAATAACATACAATAGAGGAATCGGGGGAAAATAAAAAGAAAGTATTTTAATTGAGACTATTGTAGCTCCTGCAAGTCAAAAGAGAATCTGAGAAGTGGAAGAAAGAAGTCGACTCACTCAAGCAAGAGATAAAAGAGATGAAGAAAGATGATGCAGAGAAGGTAATTATTAATTGGAGAGGATTTCTCTCTATAAATCAGAAGATGGACATATTACCGTATTCTCAGGGTCCATCGATCACTGATAAGAATGCAAGTGAATTGATTACCGACTCTTCCCTATCGCTACTCAATCAGTAATTAGATGTGTTATTTTTGAAGTTTACCGATTGTTTCAGACAACAAATTACTCCTCCCCATTTCAACCCGGAGAATCCACTATTTGAAACTTGTGGTGAGTCATTTAAAATGTTTCTTCTTACTGGAGTTCTTTGCAAAATACAAAATGATTCCTTCATTAACAGGGATTCAAATCTCACTTCGAGGCCACAGTCATGCGGACTCTGTAACCATCCAGCACTCCCTACCCAAAGTTCGTCATATTTATATGTTTCTGATCTTTGATCTTTGGCCTTTTGCAGGACCTCGATCACTTCTATAATCTGAGTGGACATCGGAGAGATAAGGATTATGATATGCAAATACTCATGAGTGATGTTACAATTCCTGCACACAAAGTGAGAAATAATTGACAAACAGTTGAGTATAATATTTTTCCAGGCTCTTCTCAGCAATCGCATCCCCTTCTTCAAATATTTAGAAAATCCCAGCTGGACGGAGTCATCCATCAATTTATCCCGTTCGTTCAAAGATCCTAAGTTTTTTGCCAATAGTGATGTTCAGAATTCGACACGTCTATTATCGAAATCCTAATTAACTGGGCATACAATGGAATTTTAACGATAACCGAGAATACTGTGCAATATTTGATGAAGGCTGCTTCATATCTGCTCATGGTTTGTTCTACCGAACTATCAGAATCAATAGTCAATTTTGAGGATAAAGTGACTGACGAATGTTACCAATTCATGAGAAAAAGAATTGAATACGATACTGCTCTTCCACTTCTCTTTTTCTCTCGTTCCATAGACTATTCTCGAACAGGAAAATCACTCATTGATTTCATTGCTGTGAGTTTCCATAACAAGAGAAGATTATCCCGCTTGCTTTTAGAAAAAATTTGTTCCTGTTTCTTATACTCCCGAATTCGACAATCTTTCAATCGAAGATCTAATGGATATTGTAAAATGTGAAACACTTAACGTGGATAATGATACGCAGGTGAATTTGTCTCGTCGTTTATACAATTATGATTCTTATTGGTTCAATTCGTAGGTGTTCGATGCAGTTGTTCGATGGATAGGAAATGACAAAAATAGAAGGAAACTTGCTCAGAGGTGGGAAATTGATTTAAAAAAGAATTTCATTCATAAATCTCTTTCAGATTGCTGAAATCAGTCGGATGCCCGCGTCTCTCCTCTTCATTCCTCAATGATATTGTTGAGAAGAAGAAATGGGTTACTGAAATTCCTCAATGCATCGCCCTAATCAATGAAGCACAAGTATTAATGAGTTCAAATGAAGAGAAAAGATAATTTATGTTAAGGAAGTTGCAAGCCAATCGCTGATCTCTCTCAAGAGTTTGCCAAGGAGCAGAGACAATGTCCATAACTTAATTTGTGTGACAAGTAAGTTTAAAAAAAAGATTTTTCTCGTTAACTCTGAACTACTAACTACAGGCTCGAATTTTGACGACAACAATAATAATGATGAATTGACCAGCGTAGAAATTTTCGATCCGGCTAAGAACAAATGGCATCGTACGATTAGACTTATCTTCAAATGAAATGAATCACTTCAGAGGGAAAAATCGAGCGTCGGCGACTCTTCAAGGATGCAGCAGTCATTGAAGATAAAGTAAGGATCTGAATATAATGAAGCCCATTTCTGCCTTTCGTAATTGCAGATCTATTTCACTTCGAGGTTCTGGTACAATGGAAGAAGCGAATTAGATGAAGGAACTCTGTTGTTCTTAGATACTCGAACCAACCAATTTAACGAGGTTCGTTCCATGCAGTTGATCAATACACTAAATTATCTACTCAGTTGTCTATGCCGAGTGCAGATCGTGTGTATGGAAGAACCGTGTCAATCGATGGAATACTGTTAGTATATAGATATAATAACTTATTATTGAGTCGCACAATGTTAATGTTAAAACTGAAAAGTTGGTTGATGTTTACAATTAGGAACTTCTTCGATTTTTGGCCTAGGAAATAACATCTCTGAATGTGAAGTGGAGTAGAGAATGAGAATGATAGTGACCAAAAATCGAAAAGTACCAATCTTTATTGCAGCTACTCGGTAGGAGCATCGGAGTATGATGATGCGAGTAGCTGGAGATCTCTGTCTTGCTTCGACCCATCCAATCCAGCAGCAGGTATGCCCTATTTATTTACTGTAACTTGCAAAGTTTTATGTTCCTAGTCACTACAATCCTTCAATTCATTAGATTCCCGAGGCTTAATTTTTTTCAGGCTGGAAGAGATTGGCGAAAATGATAAAAGACCGACGAGATCTTTCGGCCTGCACCCTGGACGGTAAAGTATATGGTACGTTAACCAGTTATTCCGATGTAAGACATTGTTTTGCAGTAATCGGTGGCTATAGGGATTGTGATGGAAGACCGTGGGAAGATGGAGAAATGTATGATCCGATGAATGATAAGTGAGAGATAAGGATGGAATATGACAGAATGTCTGCTATCAGATGGACTTTGATCGCTCCGATGGATCAAACGAGATTCGCATGCGGAATGGCTTCTCTCGGAGGGGAGATTTTCATTGTTGGAGGGTATGTATGCAATTGAGAATAAGACATCCGAAATACAAGCACCAGTCTAGAGTTCGAAATTCGGGTAATCGTCTCTTCATTTCGCGTTTCGGCTAGCGTGGCGAAAGAGAGTTTGTGAAATGAAGAGACGGCGGCCCGTATTGCGCACTCTAGAGGGTACCCAGTTATTTTGCGTTGAGCGAGAGAGGAAATGTGTATGAAATGAGATTTTCAATGAGTATTTCGACCGAAAGCAAATTTAAACAACGATCGAGATATGGAGTGGAAATGACCTTGAAAATATGCACATGTATGTAATATATACTTGATATTCTACAGGCAACGAGTGGTGGAGGAACCCGCTTCATCATTGCTCAAGTATTCGCCCCTCACGAATACATGGACTACATTGAAGGACATGATTTATGCAAGGTACTGTAGAATGTGATCAACAACTGAATTTATTCCAGTATTCTTATGCTGGACAATTGACTGTTGTAGGGAAGATCCTCTTGTTGTTGCCTCCGGTGGAAAGCTATATGAGGCGGTTTCCGTTAGGATCAACAAGTGTCGGGAACAGGTAAAAAATCGAGAGTGCTCAAAAGTTGGCCCTAAGGGTTATTTTCGATGCCGAACAACCTGGTATGGTCGATTTCGCAATATGTCCCATATTCGCTCCAGGGGGGCACCCCCTCATTTGGCCCTAAAACGCGTTTTTCGAGTTTTTCTCTTCAGAAACGCGTCAAAATTGAGTGAAATCTCGCGTCTCACAACAGAATTTCGAGCTCTATCTCGTGGTTATATTGAAATGTCATGATTATTTTTCGTTGTCGAGAAAAAACCGAATTTTGACCCAATCGAGTGCGGGCAAAATCGCTTGGCCAAGTGAAAGAGCATGTTCTGCTGATTATTTTGCGCTATTGGATGAGGTATTTCAGATGACATATTTATATTTTATATAGATTTTTGTGAAAAGAGGAAAAATAAATTTTTCTGAATACCACCATGTTGGTGCTCATTTTAAAGAGCTCGTTGAACTGATCATTTTTTGTGTTGGACATTTTCTTGAAAACATTTCCTTCCGAAGTTACAAGCTATCAAAGTGGCTACTTTCATGAGACTGCCGATAAAGCATATTTAAAAAGTTGTAACTTCTTAAGGAAATGTTTTCAAGAAAATGTCCAACACAAAAAATGATCAGTTCAACGAGCTCTTTAAAATGAGCACCAACATGGTGGTATTCAGAAAAATTTATTTTTCCTCTTTTCACAAAAATCTATATAAAATATCAATATGTCATCTGAAATACCTCATCCAATAGCGCAAAATAATCAGCAGAACATGCTCTTTCACTTGGCCAAGCGATTTTGCCCGCACTCGATTGGGTCAAAATTCGGTTTTTTCTCGACAACGAAAAATAATCATGGCATTTCAATATAACCACGAGATAGAGCTCGAAATTCTGTTATGGGACGCGAGATTTCACTCAATTTTGACGCGTTTCTGAAGAGAAAAACTCGAAAAACGCGTTTTAGGGCCAAATGAGGGGGTGCCCCCCTGGAGCGAATATGGGACATATTGCGAAATCGACCATACCAGGTTGTTCGGCATCGAAAATAACCCCTAGGGCCAACTTTTGAGCACTTTCGATTTTTTACCTGTTCCCGACTTCCGTTGAGGATTGTTGATCCTAACGCAAACCGCCTCATATGTGTGCGGAGGAAAAGGTATCGACTACATGACTGTCCCTCAAGTCGAGTGCTACGATCCAGAAACGAATACATGGACGGAGATGGCGCCTATGAGGTAATGATACGAACAATTATTGTGGATCGGCAGGTAAAAGTGTAAAATAGTGCACCCATGGAGATATCAATGGTGGAATTACACTGATAAACAGTGTCCCGAAAAAAACTTGGAGCACGAGTTTCCAAGATGCGTCTAATCCTGGAGGCAACTTGGAAAACCAATCTTTCCATTTTCCATACTCTTTCTCTCTTTGGTCGGATCTCCAAGAACGTGTATTCAACTTTGGTGCCCCGAGTGAGAGATAAGAGAAAGCGAGAGTGCATGAAGAATGGAGAGACCAAGGTTATTTCCAAATTTTCCCAAGCCTGGATGCAACTTGGAAACTGGGGAGGCACACCAGAGACCAGACACAACAAATAAACTTCATTTCAGAGAATGGCCTCCAAGTGCATGGATGATCATGTGCTCCCTCTCTATCCCTGCCACTCTCCCTACTCCCAATATCGAGGTAGTATTATATTCCCTTCCCATCAAGCCTCAATTACCATCAAATCTGTATTAGAACCCTAGTTGTGAAATCTCAACAGGTTCGCATTGAACAATTCGAACACTCGAAATTAGCAATCAATACCATAATTCAGACAATCGATCGATGATGTCGACAGCCACCGAGAAATTCCATCTTGTCGATAGATCACACAAGTTGATTAGAATATATGAATAAAGCGAATTTATTCGATCAGACGTGTGCATATTTCAACAATTGATGAGAATATCCCTGCTACAGAAAAAGACAGAGGGAGTGATTTGTGTGATCTATACTTAGATAGACGAGAAGTATTTAGTTTCTTTTTCTTCAATTCATCCTTCTCAATGCACTCCTCCACTTGCATTGTTATCAAGAGAAACATCGCATAGTGACAGCGAATTCCCCGAAGAAGAAGAAGAAGTTCACTTTCCTCTCATCATTGATCATCTCTCGTATAAACCAAACTCCTTTTTTCTTAAATCTGCAGTTCATCAGCGATCTATAACCAATCATGGTCTCATTGGTCATAGATCGAAATTTTAGAAAAATATCATGGCTTAAATACAGACAGCGACTTTCTTGAAGAATCGAAATAACCAGTGTGAACAAACACATTTTTTTCTTTAATTTTTGAACTCCAATTATCCTTTTAGACCTAAAAGAGTGCGTACCTTGACGCGTGCAACAACCGTTTAGACGCCCTACGCACATGCACACAAGGCCACCCAATGATTCGATGATCTAACGATCCGAGAACAGGGATCCCAGTGGTGGTTTGCATCTTATGAAAATTATGAGCCCATTATCATCTGACCAATACTGTCTTACATGAGAAATAATTGAATTGAATGTCTACCTTGATGAATTTGAGACTGTCTGACTGAATATTCATTCATTTTGAGATAAATATCGATTTCGAACCTCTTCTCAATTCGATTTTGATGAAAACAGACCGAGGGGTATCTAGATAATGCAATTTACTCCCATCACACGTCAGATTTGATTGATTATAATTGGATGAATAAATGATCTAATGAGATTCTTCAATCCAATTCTTGATTACGATTGATCTGAATCATCCCTTACCCCGTCCCTTCCTCCCCTTGATCATCGCTATGCAAATGCCCAGCACTACCCTCTCTCAGCATCTTTGCATAATTGCCGATCGCGATATTTAGAAGAAGAAGAGGTCACACGGTGTGTGATTTCTCCTTTAACCCTCGTCTGTTCATTGTTTCTTTTCTAGTTGAAATCCTTTCTTCTTCATTCTCGCTTCTGCTCCCCGTTTTCAATAGATCATGATCCTCGCATTTTCCCATTACCTCCGAGTGACACGAGTCTATTCTCTCTCATGTGCATTCACTTCCATAAGGATTGCTCACCTTATTCAGTCATAATTAATTCTCACATTTCGCTCTCTTACAAACGATTCCATTGCATCGCTGACTCGTAATTCCGAATTTGCTCATTCATCTCTCGCTCTCATTCCAGTACCCATCCCCTAAGAGTTCACGATGGCTTACACTGCAACGCAGCAAGGGATAGTCAATGTTAGTAATGTAATCTAATAGATTAGGGGTTTAATGGTAAACAATTGCAGAAGTATACGTCGAAGTTTGACGACTTCGATGAGGTCGAGTCAATCACAGCTGATTATTGGGCACATGGAATGATTGAAGGAAAGAGAAGGGAGGGCAAGTACCCGACCTGCAACAGTGGGTTATCAAAGATTATGTGTATTTTGAAACTTTGAATGTGCTTTCGATGATGATTGATTCACATGCTATCGGAAAATTGTAGGTAGATTGTCTTCCATTGATTACGATTGATTGAATGGTGTTTGTTCAGCCTCCGGAACGAAACGAATCTTCCTCATGTCTCGAGGACAACTTTTCTCTTCTCTGGGTGCAATCGGAGTATTCATGCATCCTTCCTCGCGCACCATTCGATTGGTCAAGAAGCTGATATCGGTAAGCTTTTCTTCAGCATTTGTTTTCTGATCATTATAGTTTGACGGGGTTACTTATTTCATAGGAAGTAGAGGTGTTTTACTTTATATAAGTATCGATATTTTGCAGATGCGGAAGAACCAGATTCTGTCAAGGAAACAGCAGTTGGAAGCTGAGATCGAAGATATGTGAGGATTATTTCCTGTTTCTAGAACTGAAATTGAAACTGCTCAATTTGCTTTTGGTATTATCTCGCTAGTATAGTTGCATCAAATTGTTGCGCGAAAAGTTTGTGCTTGACAGCAGTACTATCTTTGTGGTACGGGATAACATTTTTGATCTTTGATCTTTATAGTTGGACTCTTAACCCTTTTCTTCAGCATTTGCCTTTTTATCTTTGCTTTTTTGCAAATATGAAATGAATCATCAAAATAAGCCATAGATCCAAAGTTCAAAGTTCAAAGATCAAAAGTACTATCACTTCCAACATAATACTACTCTAGGTACTTCTGGAATACTCACCGTCAATCGCTGCACGATTGCGATGCGATCACGAAGACTGCTCTCATTCAATTGAGCGATGGACGAGTTTTGACTCGATCCGAAGGATGGAACGCTTTCGATGTGAGTTGAAGGGAAGGGGATGTCTATTGAATAGAATTGTGAAGAAACTTTCGCTGGTCAGAGTTTTGAGAGAGCATACGCAATGAAGGGAAACATCGATAATATTTTGTATCATAGATCGGAATAGAACTTTTGATCTTTGATCTTTATTTCTGACAGCTCGAGTAGGTATGATCAAAGTGCGGTTTTTGTAACAATAAATGGTAATTTCCATTAATTGAACCTCAACAATAATTGGATTGTGAACTTTTTGGAAGGACTGAAATCAGGAACAAAGGGGATTTTTTTTTTATATCAGTAACAACTAAAATTTTTTTCAGGCGTCCGAGGATGAAATCAAGGAATACGTTCAGGCATTCCACTTCCCCGCATCGGTGAGTTATTATTATTATCTTTTTTTTACAATTATAAACATTTGTAATATTTGTGAAAATAGTAAGAAAATATCTCGTGTTTTTCAGTGTCGCTCGACGGGTCTCACGTACGAGGGAGAATTCTACTCTGTCTCTCACTCCAATCCGATCAGCTTTCTATGCAAGAAGGGTGATGAAGGACTGCTCGTTGTCAAGGCGTACAAAGGTACGATTTACTATGACGATTACCCATCGAAAAATGTTTTTTTCCTAGAATTTGAACCAGATAGAAGGATATAAGTTGATTCCGTCACAGTACGGTAGCACTAGGGATACAGTAATACGGTCATGAACAATTTTGGTTCCCTCATACTTCGGTAGTGGTAGGAATACAGTAATACAGTCATACAGTGGTACTCGGATATCGATTGATTACATTACAGTGCTGATCGTAGCCGTGATCAAGGGTGATAAAGAGGAATGGACTGAGGCTGGAGAGACCGTTGAGGGGCTCAAAGAGGAATTAAAGGCTATCGACAACTGAGGAATAGTAGGTAGATGAGCTATTTATTGATTTCTGATTCTTATTTGATACAGTAGGATAACTATCGATTGTTTTTCGTATTAGGTTCAGTATACGAGTTATTCATTGATTAGAATCGGAATATTATTAGGTACGGGTTATCGATTGATTGAGATCAGGTTCGTATTGGCCACTATAGATCAGCGATTGGTTGTTTTTATTCCTCTCTCATAACGACCGTTTACCATCCTCTTTGTATTGTGTACATTATAGACAATGCAAGAATTGTAAGTGTCCTTGTTGTTAGATTTGATTGAGACTTTCTCGAACCTTATTCTTAGTATCCCATTTTTCGTACTGATTACCGTTTTTCGTTCTTGTTTTCACGTTTTGTGAGATAAACATGTACGATATAAACTCCAATAATTGTCGAGGTGCAAATGAGAGAAACTTTCAGATATTGCTGCGAAAACGGAACTTAAACTTCACACTTATGCTATGGAAAAACTAGGGGGAGGAAAGAGAAGAGGAAAAAATCGAGTGGAAAAAGTCAAAGGGAGGAAATCGGAAATTTGAATTCCCGCATTTTTCGTTATTTCAAAATATCTCGGTTCCCATTGATGCTAGCCACTTGAAACTTAGTTTGTAGGGTTTTAAGGTGTCGGAAAACACCTAGTTAAATTTTTGAGTCGCTAGCTCTACGGAGAAGCGAGATGCTGAAAAGCGCGCGAACTCAAAATTTTGAATTCCTCCTTTTCCTCCTCCTGACTTTTTCCGCAGCATTAGATGGCGATGCTAATCAACACTGTGTATTCAGCCAATGTGTAGCATTTGATTTATTTGTGAAACGAGCTTTCGATGGGTAAACTGAAGTCCCTCCCTCCATTTTCAGTGACATCGCCTCCCTCTCTCCCTCCTCCCTTCCAACTCATTTCGATGCTCGTCTCAAATGGGCTCATTGTCCCTCCATCTCCAACGTTCCCAATCAGGGCGGGTGCGGATCATGCTATGTTAGTTTGTTTTTTTTTAAATTCGAAATAGAAATGGAGTTTGGAAAAGGTGAGTTCAAGTTGCGGATAGTTGTGATAAGTCTAGTTGAGGTGTACATTATAATGTAATGAAACAACATGGTAGGAAAAAACGCATTTCTTGGTTTCATTCTCAAAGGTCATGCTGTCCTATATCCAATTGGGCTTCAGTGCTTGTCAATACAGTTATAGTACAGTATCCAATACAGTAATCCTCTGTTCAGGCAGTCGCTTCGATCGGCGTGGCCTCCGATCGTGCATGCATCGCGTCCAATGGCACATTCGTGTCCCTCCTGTCGCCCCAGGTGAGGAAGAGGGGGAGGGGAGGAGATAGGAGAGCCCCGTCTCATCATTCTGCACTCTTTCGTTATTCTGGTAGGCGAAAGAGTATGTGAAATGAAGAGACGATGGCTTGTATTGTGTAGTGAAAATGAAGCTATAGGAAAATTGGGGATGCATGGGTGAATAAGATGTCAGAAGCAAGAAGAGGATGATCGATGATCGGATAAAAGTCGAATAAGGGCAAAATCATTAAATGGAAGGGAGAAAGAGGTGATTGTAATCGGCAGTGTGAGACTTGGAGGGTTGTGGTTACACGTCGTAGGCTTTGAGGCGTACCAGTTGGATATTTGGAAGATGTCAGCATTTATTGGAACTATATCAATTTACTTCAGCGCTTCTCTCGAACATTTAGGTGACCACCTGAAAATATTCCGAACATAGTGCCCATTGGCCAACTGAAAGATGATGCCGAAACCTATCCATCGCGCTATTGATCGACCAATTTGATCAAGTATTCGAATTGCCAACTCTCGATCCCACTTTTGGGCGATTCTCTATCCCTCCCAAGTGGGCGGAGCTTGCGGTCTCTAAATATAGTCCGGCTTTGACCGTCTCTTCAACTCTCTTCACTCGAAATCCATAATTGAAAATCAGGATTCCATTTTCCGATCTCTTATTCATGTTCCGCAAAGCGAGAGTGGAGAAGAAAATTGTTCCTTCATACAATGAAGTTAATTCAAAAGACCAATTTGAATAAAAAAAGTGAAATTCAATTTATTTTGCTCTTATTCATTCCATTCTCTCCATCACATTTCCCTCTTCTCTTTCGATCGCGAACGGTCGTTGATTCTCTTTCTACTATTTGGTCGATCGAATGAGCAATTAGGAGAGGTATCCATTGATTATCGTATTCACAATTTATTCCATGATCATCAGGATAGCGATCAATTTGATTCTATCGGCGAAATCTTGTCATGCCGCAAATACGTCCAATGATTACTCTCGATTCGGTCAGCTATCTGTACCGTTGTGTCAGTTATCAATAATTGCATTTAGTTGCGACGAAACCCCTTTGGACTGATTTCTACATTGGTTCTTTTGGTGAGTTAAAGGGGGGAGGGCATCAACCGTGCGCGCGACTATGCAAAGTGAGGAATGAGAGGGCGCGCTCTCCTCATTTCTCACGCTCTCTCGCTCGTTGCCTGAAACGCAGGGACGCTTGGCACACAGCCAATCTCCCATATCTCCGTTCAAACGAAAATTGAAAACATGGGAGTTTCGTAAGTGTGATCGGGTAACAGAGGTCCATCATCTCACACAGAGAACTCACTTAGCCAGATATTGATGCCTATCCCCCTTTAATGAATCTAGATAAACTGGAATTGACAAATAATGAATATTCGAGCGAATTCAATGCTCGTTTAGAAGGAATCATACTGTAATAATAAAATACAATAGAGGAATTGGGGGAAAATGAAAAGAAAGTATTTTAATTGAGACTATTGTAGCTCCTTCAAGTCAGAATCGAATCTGACGATAACAAAAGAGAAGCTGAGAAATGGAAGAAAGAAGTCGACTCACTCAAGCAAGAGATAAAAGAGATGAAGAAAGATGATGTAGAGAAGGTATTAATTAATTGGAGAGGATTTCTCTCTATAAATCAGAAGATGGACATATTACCGTATTCTCAGGGTCCATCGATCACTGATAAGAATGCAAGTGAATGGATTACCGACTCTTCCCTATCGCTACTCAATCAGTAATAGCACGTGTTATTTTGGTGGTTTATCGATTGTTTCAGACAAAAAATCACTCCTCATCATTTCGACCCGGAGAATCCACTCTTTGAAACTTGTGGTGAGTCATTTAAAATGTTTCTTCTTACTTGAGTTATTTGCAAAATACATCAAAATGATTCCTTCATTAACAGGGATTCAAATATCACTGCGAGGCCACAATCATCCGGAATCTGTAACCATCCAGCACTCCCTACCCAATGTTCGTCATATTTATCTGTTTCTGATCTTTGATCTTTGGCCTTTGCAGGATCTTGATCACTTCTATAATCTGAGTGGAAATCGGAATGATTTTGATATGCAAATAATCATGAATGATGTTACAATTCCTGCTCACAAAGTGAGAAATAATTGACAAACAGTTTAGTATAATCTTTTTTCCAGGCTCTTCTCAGTAATCGCATCCCCTTCTTCAAATATTTACAAAATCCCAGCTGGACGGAGTCATCCATCAATTTATCCCGTTCGTTCAACGATCCTAAGTGTTTACAACAAAAGTGATATTCAGAATTCGACTCGTATATTATCGAAAGCCTTATCAAATGGGCTTATAATGGAATTTTAACGATAACCGAGAATACTGTGCAATATTTTATGAACGCTGCTTCATATCTGCTCATGGTTTGTTCAACCGAACTATCAGAATCAATAGTCAATTTTGAGGATAAAGTAACTGACGAATGTTACCAATTCATGAGAAAAAGAATTGAATACAATACTGCTCTTCCACTTCTCTTTTTCACTCGTTCCATTGACTATTATCGAACAGGAAAATCTCTTATTGATTTCATTGCTGTGAGTTTCCATAAAATGAGACGATTATCCCGCTTGCTTTTAGGAAAATTTTGTTCCTGTTTCTTATACTCCCGAATTCAACAATCTTTCAATCGAAGATCTAATGGATATTGTACAATGTGAAAGTCTTAACGTGAATAATGATACGCAGGTGACTTTGTCTCGTCGTTTATACAATTATGATTCTTATTGTTTCAATTCGTAGGTGTTTGATGCAGTTGTTCGATGGATAGGAAATGACAAAAATAGAAGGAAACTTGCTCAGAGGTGGGAAATTAATTTAAAAAAGAATTTAATTCATTAAACTGTTTCAGATTGCTGAAATCAGTCGGATGCCCGCGTCTCTCCTCTTCATTCCTCAGTGATATTGTTGAGAAGAAGAAATGGGTTATGGATATTCCTCAATGCATCGCCCTAATCAATGAAGCACAAGTATTATTGAGTTCAAATTAAGAGAAAAGATAATTTATGTTAAGGAAGTTGCAAGCCAATCGCTGATCTCTCTCAAGAGTTTGCCAAGGAGCAGAGACAATATCCATAACTTAATTTGTGTGACTAGTAAGTTTAAAGGGAGTCGGCAGTCAAAAATGAAGTGTTTCTCAGATTAAAGTGCTTTCTTTTCTAAGAATTTTGAAAAAAACCGCATATTTTTGCGATTTTTTTGAAGGCAGATATGATTTTTCAAAGTTTCAAGGTTACTGTAGCTCCTGCATACGTGGTGTGTCTGTTGTTTCCTAATCTCACTTGGTAAACGATAAGACCAGCGTAATTTTTAATGAAAATTGCAATTTTTTATCAGTTGACAGTCAAAATCAGGTCAGGTTTCCGATTTTCTACTCAGAACAGTTAATTTTAACAAACATTTAGGAAAAGACAGAAAATCTTAATATGCGAGAGCGACAGTAACCCTCAATACACCATAAATCATAACTGCGTTCAAAAAAATCGCAAAAATATGCGATTTTCTTCAAAATTCTTAGAATTTTGAGCTCTATCTTGTCAAAAATCGCTAGTGAGAATAAGCTAAAAAAATATTTGGCTGCAGACTCTCTTTAATGAAAGCTTTCTCTCGTTAACTGTGAACTACTAACTACAGGCTCGAATTTTAACGACAACAACAATAATGATGAATTGACCAGCGTAGAAATTTTCGATCCGGCTAAGAACAAATGGCATCGTAAGATTAGACTGTTCTACAAATGAAATGAATCACTTCAGAGGGTAAAATCGAGCGCCGGAAGCTCTTCAAGGACACAGCAGTCATTGAAGATAAAGTAAGGATCTGAATATAATGAAGCCCATTTCTGTAATTTGTCATTTTAGATCTATTTCACTTCGCGCTTCTGGTACAATGGAAGAAGCGAATTAGATGAAGGAACTTTGTTGTTCTTAGATACTACGAACAATCAATTTAACGAGGTTCGTTCCATGCGGTTGATCAATACACTAAATTATCTTCAGCTGTCTATGCCGAGTGCAGATCGTGTGTATGGAAGAACCGTGTCAATCGATGGCTTATTGTGAGTAGAATGAATTACTAAGAATCATTCGAATGAGCGTTAAGACAGATGGACGAGTTGAGTCGAAATTTCAGATACTCTGTAGGAAAAGCACTATTTGGTGGCGAATATTCCTGGCGAGCTCTCTCATCCTTCGACCCATCCAATCCATCCGCAGGTATTTCCTATTTACCGAAACACACACAGCTGTGTGTTCCTAGTCACTATAATCCCTCAATTGATTGTATTCCAATTTTTCAATTTCTCATTTTTCAGGCTGGAAAAGATTGGCAAACATGAGAAAGGAACGACGAGGACTGTCGGCAGGTGTCATGGGTGGAAAGATCTACGGTATCTTTGTTGAAGAGTTTCTTCGACGTATTGTTTTATTAGTGCTTGGCGGCTCGAGATGCAGTGACGGAGAAACGTGGAAAGATGGAGAAGTGTACGATCCCTTTACTGACCAGTGAGAGATAAGCATGGAATATGTCAGAATACCTTCTCTCAGATGGACTTTAATCGCTGATAGACCTGATATTCGATTCGATTGTGGAACGGCGTCAATCGGAATGGAGATCTACGCTGTGGGAGGGTACGTATCCATTGAGAATAATACAATCGGAAATACTAGCAACAAGTCGAAGGAGGGTTCTCCTTCTTATTTCCTTGAGATCTGTATCCATTCTCTCCACAGGACTGAACTGAATGAATTGAGTGGAGAGGAGCAAGCCTCTTCATCATTGCTCAAGTATTCGCCCCTCACTGATACATGGACTACTTTGAAGGACATGAATTATTCAAGGTACTGTAGAATGTGATCAACAACTGAATTTATTCCAGTATTCTTGTGTCGGACAATTCAATTTTGTAGGGAGGATCCTCTGGTCGCATCCTCAGGTGGCAAGCTATATGTGTGCGGAGGAAAGGGTATCGACTACAATAATGTCGCTCAAGTTGAATGCTATGATCCATTGATGGATACATGGACGGAGATGGCGCCTATGATGTGAGATTATCTATCTAAATAACAATCAACCGTACCCTCTGATCCTTACTGTATTTCACTTTACCACACATCCAAAATCACTTTAGTTAACTTTTTTTATCAGACAACACGCAAACTCATTTCAGGGATTGTCCGGATGGAAGGCTGATCATGTGCGCCGTGCCTATCCCTGCCTCTCTTCCCACTCCTAATATCGAGGTACATAGTATTATGTTCCCTCTCCATCAAGTCTCAATTTAACTGATTTACATTGTACCCTATTTGAGCATTCTCAACAGTTTCGCTTTGATCAATTCGTAAACATGAAATAATTCTGCGGGTAAGCAGATAATCAATACCATAATTCAGACATTTCCGAATTCTGATATCTCCAATGCGTGAGAAATACCGTCCCATCCCCTGTCGATGGAATACTGAAGTAGACTACAGTTTTCCGAATGAATAAAGAAAGTTTATTCAATCAACCGTATCAACCGTAACAATTTTCACGAAAATGAACAGTCGAGTTATCGTTTGTTGAAAACAATCTATGGTCATCTGCATTTTTGTTTATTTCAAGATAATCAGTTACTAGATAGTAGATACACAGTCCTAAAAAGCATCCAATTTGAGGTTACAGTCACCATGCTTCTATTACCGAACTTGTCTATTGGTCAGCGGTTGTTGATTGGGCCAAAAGTATTAGGAGTTCCATCTGATGAAACTGGTTTTGAAAATAAAACTATTTCTTTTGCTCGGATGATGGCCAAACTTGCGCAGTTGTAGTTTGAAAATTAATTTTTAGGGAATAATATTGTTGTTTCTGCAAGATCTAACTCGTTAGTTTCAAAGAATTTATCCGGAAAGATTCGTTGACAAATATGTGCGTGATTGTGGGGAAGGAAAAGAGGAGGTATATTTACACAATAATCTGCTATCACAGTCTTCCTGTAGTGAAGCGGTGAACTGAGACTGGGGAGGAGGGAGACGGGAGGGGACCTACCGAAAGGGGGCAAATTATCGATTTATGAGGCAGGCAAAATGTGGTCTAGCAGTGTGATATGCTCGGGAAAACGATAGGAAATTGATGGGAGCAGAAAGAATTACGACGGAGGAGAACACAGATCGAACGATTTGTTTCTATTGCTTATGAGAGTTCGATATATTTGAGCGGTTACTGTGACAACAAAACTGATCAATTCAACAACAAAATTGCGTAACCCGGTTGAGAAGCGATGTGGAAAAGGAAGAGACGAATAGGAGAGAGATCGTGGTGTGATCAGTGCAGTGAGTGCACGACGGTTGGGAGACATTTCCAAATCGTCGTCTGGTTCAAAACTGAAGTGGCAGACACCGAGGCAGACAAGATACTCAAGGGATAAGTAAGTGAGGGGGGCGGACACCGTAGCAGAAACCAGAGAGGGCCGGGATATAGGTGGAGCCGGAGCCGGCTATTTCGCCTCGATCTCTTTGTCTTGCCGGCTTTTCGGTCGACGGAATGAATTGCGAAGAGATTGGCGGAAGGATGAACGAGCTGAGGTTGAGGGAGGACGATTGGCCAAGGATGAATGGTTAGCGGCTGCAATAGAAATTATTATCTCATTCTAATTTTTAACTTTCAGATCATCTTCTTCAAAATATTCTTCAAATGAATAATATGATGGCGATTCCGTCACTATACCCGTACGATAAATGAAAAAAATGGAATTCTTCATTCTGTCAACCCCTAAAGTAACCCATCCAAGAATCGGGAAATGGAATAAATCATACCATCTCCATTCTCATTCGGATGCTCCTTTTCATCTTCTTTCTCGAATTGTCGATATTCGGGACTATTCATGTACCAATGGAGAAGAAGATCGTACAAATACTTGTATTCGTCCTGGAAAAAATAAAATTATAGTAGAAATTATAGTCATGCTTAAAATTTATATTAAATTTAGGAACGAAACCCAGATTTCATCGTTTATTTTAGTTCAATAGAATCAATAGAATTCAATCTTCACCGTATATCTATTCAGAGTGAACAAGTGAAATGGATATAACAGTGCGTTCGCCTAAGAGTCGCCACCCCACCGTACAGCAAAAAATGACTCGTTGATTTTTTGACATATTTCGATAGCCCTCAAGGTCCTCTATCGATTTCAGTCATTCTCAAGTGCCGGTGACCTTAATTTGCTTAATTACGGTAGGTCAAAGTTAGGCACTTTTTAAGGTTTTTCTAACATAAAACAGAGGTATGTCTTTCAAATTCGCTGAAAATCGGGCTCTAGGGCTAGTTTCATGCGCTGAACACGCCTGTGAACTTTATTTTTCATGATTCCAAAAATTTGCATAATCATGTAAATTTCAATCGCTCTTTTCTCGAAAACGAGGAAATATGTAATTCCAATTTTTTGATATGTTGTAGCCAATGACCAGAGCTCTGCAACACGCCCGGTCTCGACTCGTGGTTAGGGGATGTTCGTAGTTAAATCCTTTAAAAACGCGACATTCCAAATCGAGAAAAACCCTCATTTCACCATCTTTTCCTCTCATTCTGTGTTACTTACGGCGGCCGTGCGGCGGGAATTCGATCATTTCACGCCGCACGGGCGCTCTAAATGACGCGAAATGAGTGGAAAAGATGGTGAAATGAGGGTTTTTCTCGATTTGGAATGTCGCGTTTTTAAAGGATTTAACTACGAACATCCCCTAACCACGAGTCGAGACCGGGCGTGTTGCAGAGCTCTGGTCATTGGCTACAACATATCAAAAAATTGGAATTACATATTTCCTCGTTTTCGAGAAAAGAGCGATTGAAATTTACATGATTATGCAAATTTTTGGAATCATGAAAAATAAAGTTCACAGGCGTGTTCAGCGCATGAAACTAGCCCTAGAGCCCGATTTTCAGCCAATTTGATAGAGATCGCGCTGTTTTATGTTGGAAAACCCTTAAAAAGTGCCTAACTTTGAACTACCGTAATTAAGCAAATTAAGGTCGCCGGCACTTGAGAATGACTGAAATCGATAGAGGACCTTTAGGGCTATCGAAATATGTGAAAAAATCAACGAGTCATTTTTTTCTGTACGGATTTTTGAAGAAAGTGGCGATTCTTAGGCGAACGCACTGATAATCTTACCTTAATATCGATCAGTTGGGGTCGATTGATTCTCATCATCTTCACTGCGTGAAAGACGTCGACCTACGATGAATTTGCAATTATTATTGATTGTTTTATACTGCTCTTTCCAATCTCTTCCCAGTCAAAGAAGCTGAAGAGCATGGTGAAATGAGAGAGATAAACGATGTTTTAATGGCTTCTATCAAGAATCGGTATCGAATTGGATATCAGTTATTCTTACTTCATGATCGATATCCATTTGGTCAATGCACACGTTTGCCCCGATGAAGACACCACAGCGAGAGTAACCATTGCTGCAACGAACGATCCATTTAGATTATTTACTGACAGTAGTATTTTTTATCGATGAAATCAATGCATTCTTCGCATAAAATTTCAACAGAAATTTGCACATTGTGTACGGCAGCCTTTGGCAGAGTGTCTCATCAATACACCGAACTAAATGGACTTTTTTTTAAATAGTTACCGGGCTAACAGTCAAGCAGGACTTCATGAGCCTTGAATAAGCAAAATGAACTAACTGGCTAAGTACGATGGTTGGTTTTGTCTCGGGACGATCGGGTGCTCTCTTCCTCCAACTTCTCGCCATTTTGATTACATCGATGAGACCGGATGTCGAGAGAGGAACCTTCGATTCCAGGGGCCACATACGAACCTAGAGGAAGAATTGAATTACACTTGGATACCCATTCTGCCTCTGTAACAGACTAACAATAAGAAGCAGGGGTAAATGTTGCTCATTTGTCAACAATATGTGTTTCTTAGACTTCTCACACAAAATTAACCGATACTAAGGAATAACATATTTCCAACCTGAATGACGCAGCATATCCTAACTTCAGCTTCGATCTGTTGCTGACTCGCACCCGATGACATTATATCGGAGATCATGAAGGTCTGCAAAGATCAAAGATCAACCTCCCCTCCTCAATGTGTCGCACAGTGTTGTTGCAATCAACCCAGTGAAAGAGTTACGGTTCGGCTACCGTATCCATGAGAATGGATACGGTAGCCTGAATGAAGGAGAGAGCAAATCATAGTGTGTAGTAAGTGAGCAATTGTGTGTGTGATGAGTTTTAGAGACTGTGGAGAGAGAGCGGAATCATGATATACGATAGATGAGAGATAGTGGAAGTGTAAGCGATAGGAGAAAGCGGATTAAAATGAGGCGAAGGGGCGCACGCCGAACCATTTGCCGGCCGTCCGGCTCTGGGTCGGTGTGCGCCTTCGACAGTGAGGAAATGTTAGCGGACGCAGGACAGTGACTAGGACGGGGAGCCGGAACCGGAAGTGAAAACGGCACACGACGACACAAACGATGGACCAATGGACGGACCAGCTTCTGGACTTGATCACGAGATGGATCTGCATGCGTTGGCTTGCGATTGTTGAGCAGCCGCTGAATGTCCGCCGCGCCTTTCTAAAACACGGACACGGTTGTCATGCTGGATTCACCGGCTCCCACTCAGAACCGGCGATTCCTAGACGAAATCGAATGGAAAATGGAAACAACAGAGGATAATGGAAATCGGAAATGATAAATTAGCGAAAGCGACTATGCGGTTGTTGATTTTTCAATGATTGGGGTTATTTTGTGACCCGCTCTCTCGGACATATTCGACTAGGATGAAAGGGACACTAGGAGGAGTGTGAACGAGAATAACGCGCACAAAGGATCAGAGATCAAAGATCAGACTCGGACTGGGAGGGGTCTTACAAGCTTATTATCTTCCTTTTTATCCTGAGCTGTCGTGCCTCCGTTCTTGTCTTTTCGCACTATCGGAGTAACCTGGTGCGGCTGAAAAATCAACAACCGCTCGCGAGTCAAAGAGAGTAGAAGGGGAAAGGACTGAGTGTATGCCAGTCCATTCTAGAGAACGAAACACCAGGAAGAGAGAGGCCATGGGATTAGTCGAGTGAGTAGTGGGGACGCAATCATTTTTAGTCTCGTGGGGATACACTAGGGCACGACGGGCGGGGTCGGACCTGGTCCGACTCTGCCCGTCGCTCTGAAACCTAAGTAAACGAGGCGTCTCTCTCTCCTTAGGGGACTCGAACTGAGGAGTTGATCACACTCCTCTCACATTGAGTGCATCCTCGAAGAAGTCGCGAGGAGGAGGAGGAGGAGGGGGCGGACCTCGGGCACTCTTCGGAGGGGCTGAATGGGCTGAGCGTCTGAGTCGACGGGGAGGCGCTCGAGGTGGAAGACCCGCGCCGTTCTGAGCTGCCTTCAGACGATCAACAAAGGCCTCATCATCGGATTCCTCGAAGACATCGATGGTCGAGTGACGGACTTGCTGTCCCCGATACTCCCTCTTGAATCGGAAGGACTGTCCGAGAGGGATCACTCGAGGAGGGGGGCGATAGGCTGGATGTCCCTCGAGAGTGGGCAGTTTAGGCGGAGCGGCAGGTCGTCCGAATCCGAAGAATCGACCGGGCGATGCCGCTCGAGAATCCGCCGGACTATCGTTGCCTGTCTGTATTAGGAATGAAGAGGTCACTCTCACACCTTACGGTATTTACCGTACCCTTTATTGATTTTAGAAGCGTCTAGCATGCTCTAGCTACGAAGCTCTATAGGCGAATAAGAGAAACGATGAGAGAGTTATTCTACGGAGAAAGCGAATGATTCCGTCGTACAATGCAACACGAAAGATGGTTGAAATGAGAGAGAAATCGAGGCAAAGATCAAAGATTAATTCTCACCCTCTTCATCACTTTGACCATGTGGGAGGTCATGGATGGATACTGATGATAGTTGAGAACCTCAACGACGAATGGACCGTAATTGGCCTTGCCCTTGTTGTGGATGAAGGTGGGATACATCTGAAGGATATTGATTTTGTCTGAGTGATTACTCTAGTCATCTAGTCAGTAGGTTCAAGATTAATCTCATTAGAGATGTCAAATTCGGTCTGTGCATTAATCTTTTGTTATCTCTAAGAACATCTGAAGGCAAGACTGAGATTCGGTGTGCTTTCACGAAAAAGGAGATAAGGGGCAGCTTCAGTAGATAATCGACAGTACTCTCACCCGATGATGTCCCTGATTGCTCAGATTGACGATGGTGTGGCACGAATGGTCGTAGACGAGCGTCCAGAACGAATCCAACTGCAGAGATCAAAGATCAAAATATGAAAAATAAAAATAACTCAAGAAAAAATAATTCGAACCGTGCTCTGCTTGGGCCATTCCGTAACGATGAACTCTGCCTTTCTCGTGAATCCATCCACCTTCAAGAAATCTCTTTCATTTTTTCGTTTATGTTTGCTTCAGTTTCACCGTCTCTATAATATTATAATAATCCTTGAACATTCGCAAAATAACGAAAACTCATGAATATATTCACAATGTAATGGAGATTCGAGAATGCGTCTTCAATTCTACTGTGAGCAAATAAGTTACCTCAACAGCATTGATGTACGTGTAATCCTTGCTCTCTCCATGGAGTGTCTGCAGGTACGGACGAGCGTGATCAGCTGCAATAATCATCCACATTTATTTCATTTACAACGATCTATTTGTGGAACCAATCATTCACGCGCGATGAACTTGACTCAATTTTACAGACGTTGTTTGACTACTTTCTGATTTTAATTATTTGTTTCTTGGCAATAAGAAATATATGTACTGAGGTTGTGATAAATCCAATGAAAGTAAACGTACGTGGCACAACCATAATATCCCTGTTCTTTCCTCTATTCTCCAATCGATGGCCACCCGCACAATCGCCGATGCGAAGCGTGTTCGTAAGCATCATCAGCAACTGAAAGACCAAAGATTAACGACTAGTTCCACTGTAAGATGTTTTTCTTCAACAAAATCGAAGGCAGTTCGCAAAATTCGATTGTATAATCCAAATCCCTGACCTTGTTCTCATGGGAATCCTGCGTCTCCATATTCTGTCGATCACTCTTCTGTCTATACATCGAACTTCGCTCCTTTAGCTTCTGCATCGCAATCGGCTGGATATTGCACATGACCGCCTGCAATAACCGGCGATTAGGACACAGATTTTTTCAGGCCCTCGATTCCAGGTCCCTTTCATTTTATGTCGAATGCATAATTTTTCTCTTGCAGTGACACTCAGGAATTAGTAATGTCACAATGGAAATTCAATCATTCATAACAGTTCATGGAAAAAGTCTTTATTATCTACAATGGAAGTTTTCTATTCATCTCCCTTCCATTGCTCACCTCAGCCAGCGCATCATAGATGAATTGATACTGTCCGACAGAATCGATGAGATGCGGTCGAGAGGCAACCAGCTGCTTCGCGTAGTCGAACACGTCCAACTGCAAATGACCAATCGATAATCACTACCGTATCAATCAAGTATTGATTTTTCGACTGATCAAGATGCTACCTGTCCTGTCTTCTTCATCAATTCGAGATTCGCATCAAGCGCCAGGAAAGCTCCCGATCGACCAGCTCCGTTACTGAAATTATCCCGATTTCTCATTTCATTTTTATTCAGACGTGCTAAATCTGTTATAAAAACTGATGTTTTACAGGAAGTATTTCAATTCAATTCGATCCCTCTTTCCCCCATTCGCCATCGATCATTTCTCGTCGCTTTTTGCATTAGAAAGTGCGCGCAACTCGCGCATAATTATGCTTTCAATCGGAGCAGAGAGAGGGAGTATGGGGAGTTGGGAATGAGTGGGGAAGGAATGGAAAGGGGGAGGAGGGGAACTGTACCCGTTGCTATTGACACTTTCTCCTGTGTGACATCACACTGCGTTCTGGACAGAACGTCTCTTCATTCCGCATGATCTCTCGTTTCTCTGACCGATTAGAGATCGTGCAGAATGAAGAGACTGCCTCTTCATCACACCATGCTTCATGTTTTCCCTTCTTCACTCGAGGGCACTTCATTCCAAGATCGTCTCAGAAGATTACCAGTGACCCTGGATGCGGCCGTTTTTCGGGAATTCTCGCGCCTTTCTTTGTTCTAGAAAGGCCGTTTGATGCTGCCGCTGTTCACCCTTCCCACCTCATTCCACCCTCGTTGCTCCTTTGAGTGAACGCTCAGAAGTTCTCTATTTCACATTTATTTGCCATGACCTTAGTCCGAGAAAACGTTCCGAATATTACTAGCTTCGGACAAATCTCTGATAAATATTGTGCATGATTTCATTCAGTATCTAAGGTGGTATTTCCGGTCCATGTACTCCCAATCTACCAATTCATCAAAGTAATGACGGGGGGTGGACGATGCTCTTCCTCTTTTGATTGATACCACTTTCCGCTTCAATTCTCTCTTCAATTGCTCACGGGAGGTCAACAATCACCAATTTCCCCTCCATTGATTCCGAATCAACTTCCTTCGTAACTCCATGAATCTGTTTGGGCGTATTTCCCCGTCACAGTTTCGTGTATTCGACCTTGTTCATAAATCCTTCTCCTTTTCTACAGACTTTCCATCCAGTCGCATTTCTTCTATACTACCTCACAATAGACTGAACTTGACCCGCAAAAGCGCCTTCTTTGCTATCCTGAGAATGAGCTGAAAACACTCTCTCGAGTAGGGTCAGCCCCCCTCCCCTTCACTTTCTCTCATCCTTTCACCCGTCTAAGAACGAGATCCAACAGCTGTTTAGAGCCAGAGTCTCGCGGAGCCGGAGATTCGCCCCTAGACTGTTCGAACCCCTCATTCTCGACCAAACCCAATGGTCAATTGGCCTTGTTCGATTCGAAACCGACCTTCTCATTCGTTCGCAAACTCCCTCTTGAGCTCTCTTGAATACCCCCGAGAGCAGTTTAGTATCTCGTAACCTTGCTACCGAGAGCCATTTTGTTGCGTATTTTATGTCCACTTTGATGCTATCACAACAGCAAATGTTTGTATTGTTCTGCTCAAAGTATTCACTGAATATTGCTCTGTTCACAGTGCACTTACTTTGGGAGAGCGCTGCCAATCGAATCATGCCCATTATTCCTCGCCCTAAACCAAACCAGGATGCGTTTTGGCCTTCTTCCTCACTTAGCCCTATTACGTCAGCGAGCACTTTTGGGATGGAGCAAAGAGAGAAAACGAAAGCTTCGCGCAAGTCCGATCTTTGTAAGGTTGTAATTAGGCTAGGGCGCGCCTTTTCGAGCCATGAATGCTCCTTTTCAGATGCGATCGATATTCCTGCAGTTACTGCTGCTCTTCGTCATCTCTCCTGCGGGAAGCGCCAAGAGGAAACGTACGGTTATCACTAATTCACAAATGAACTCTCGAATTCCGAAGAATTAACGAGTGAAATGTTTCCAACAAACTCATTCGTTCAGTCTTGTCTGGGTCAAGCTACTTCCGTGAAAACAATTATGAAGCCCTAGTGATTGCTATACAAATTGAAATCCCCCCGTCCGAGTGAGAGAGTGTTAAAAATGATGAGGCCATTTCTGATATTTCCATTTCACCCCATCCTTCAGAAACAGGCCGATTTCGAGTCCGTCGTGCTCCATCCTCCTTCGCTCTCGCATATCTGCAGAGGGGCGCCGAAATGGATAGTGAGGAGACCGGAGCTGTCCCGAGGGAGCAGATAAGACTGCCTGGTATCTCTTTATCCTATCGTCTCGATTAAATTCGAAAGGGGTAGTGCATTGCAATTTTTTGCTTTTCTTCTTTTGAACCGTTTCTAATCACTATTTGGTATGGAAGTGAGCTCTATGTTGTAACGACATCCCCCTTCAGAAGGCTCGCGTCGTCGTGATTTCGTCGTGAACGATGCCAAGTGTTTGGCCAGATGCAATAAGGAACTGACGACGGGAATGGATATGGTCGATGTAAGTGATCCTCTCTTTGTTGCCTTATCTATCTCGATCTTAGCTGTGAAAATCAATTATAATATCTTTCGTTGCAGGCACACGCCGCGTTCGGAAGCATCGATGTGCCGAGTGTGATGTCCAGCAAGGTTAGCATTTTACTAATGTCATATTGGTGAAAATATGCCTATCATGTTTGGTACAGTGATCTATACGACATCCCTGATTGCTACAGTAAACCCTCTTATCCCTTCAGGACCTGGAACTCTTCTGCTCCCTCGACGCAGCTCATTCGCAATGCATCGACGACTGTGGTTACTCAGTGCAGTTCAATCTGCGTGAGTATATCTGCAGAAGGAAGAGAATGGAGGTAAGGGAAGATCATAAGGGAGGTCGTAAAGAGGAAACGAATCACTGGTTTGCATTGTGTATTGATAGTTTCATCATTGATTCGGCATACGATACAGGCACAAATCGAGAACTATTCCACAGTGTTCAAACAAATGTAAATAAATAGAGCAAGATATCATTTCAGATGACCGAATTCATTCCTTGCTATCGAACGACGGCTCCCTTTCTCACTCGCTATTGCAGACCGCGATGTGGAGCGTAAGAATTTGTTATTTCGAAATTGATTTATGAGGCTACGGCCTGTACCTAGATACATCATAGTTCTGAAAGCGGTGCCTTTCAGATACCGCCCGCTCGAACACTCTACCCAAGGCTACGGTGCACGCTGTCGGCAGCTCCTCTGTGATCACACCTGCACCGAGTACCTACTACGGTAAGACATGCACCGAGTATCGATAACTGATTTCATTCCCATTTCCAGACGAGTCTGCGGCGCGGAAGAGGGCCGAAGGGCTTCCGATTTTCTGCTGCATTTCTCGCGAATTCAGGTGAGAAATCCCTAATTTCATGCTAAATTCAGGTCATTTCAGGTCGATTTCTGGATCAGTGACTACGCAAGAGTCGAGAGAGCCAATGCAGCGGAGGTATGCACTCCTCTATTCCCATACTCTTTCGCCTGTCTGACCTTCGAATAGCATTCGAATAACTTCGGCATGGATTTCCATTGCAGATCTATCCTACGCAATGTCTGCGACTGCATTGTGATGGATTCGATCTGAAGAACTGCCCTCGCATTCAGAGTAGAGCTGTGGCAAGGCGGCATGCTAACTAGATGGGCTTCTCCTCCTAGATCTCTTCCTAGGGTTGGCTTGACAAGGGTCTCTTCGTTTCATTATACCTGCCTTTTACTTCTTTTGATCGCCCTATCGTGGTCAGCAACGGGTACAATTCCCTTCACGAGTATTCGATAAGTATTAATTGATAAAGTTCTCCATTCAAACGGGCATCCACACAGAACCATCGCGTCACACGTTTTACACCTCTTTCAATTGTAAGTAACGGGAAATGATCGATGGGCCAGAGCGGATCAACCGGGCTCTAAGTCCGAAAAATAATTGAAAACTAACCTGCAGTGCACGATAATGGGTGCATCAGCGTAGTTCTTCTCAGTGAACTGTCGGACACGTCGTCTGAAAGGAATGTACTGTGTGGAATCGCACATTTTGCATCGATCATCATTTTCCACTCAGAAGAACTGTTCGAATAATCTTCTGATTATTATGTAGCTAACATCAAGGAGCTGCCATTGCTTGATATGATTTCGAAACTCTCGTTACCTCAATTCGATGAATGCAGAGATGTAGGGAAATGAGTCGAGTTCCCATTCGGTGAAATGGAAGTGTTTGATCTGCAATAAGCATTTTTTTTTAGGATTGACATTGAGCTCGGTCGTTTTCTGCGTTCTTAATGTTTTCCAAAATAAAGAGGCTCACTATTCTAGATTCCTTGCCGCCTTCCGTTTGCTTTGTTAGTCGGAATGTTCGAATCACCTGAAAGAAATTGCTTTTGATTATTTTTCGATTAGCCGAACGAATAATCAGCCTAAAAATAGGAGAAAATATGAAAGTGCTCACGAAATGGGCGTAAGTCTTCGCCTCGAGTGTTTCCACCTCGATTCCATCGAACATGAACTTATTGAGGGGCCAGTATTGGAGACACATTACCTGCAAACGCTTGTTTCTATCACTTCAGTGAATTGTGAAACACATTCAAAAATGGGAAAATATCACTAACCCTCATGAAGTCGAACACTTTTGTCAGCATAACGATGCAATTACTGCCCAATTCCCAAACCATTCGCCAGAATTCGGCGTTCATTGGCTTGCTCTTTACTGCTTGAGTGACGACGTACGCCCGTTCGCGAAGCCATGACTGCAATTTTAATTTAAAATTATTATTTCGAATATTCGATCACTAATAATGTAAAATATATAGATTTCTCATGAAGAAGCTACGCTCAATTGATGTCAAAACGATAGTCAAACAATGTAACCTGTTGAGGAACGCTGCTAAGTCAGCGCATTTTCCTGGTTTGATCAAGCGATCATCCGTATTCACTTAGCCGAGCAAATTATGTTCAATAGTGAATACTCAGTAATTGTTATCATTTCAGGGATACTGGGTAGGGTTCTTATCCCGGCTTTACTAAGAAGCATACCCAGCAAATTCTGATCTATACTTGCCAGATATGGTCTATCCTTCGATAAGTTCACTCACATTGACGTAGCTCGCATTGATATACGTGGATCGATCATCATCATTATCATTGATCGATTTGAGTATCACTCGATTGTTATCATACGGCAGTGTGTCCTGCAACCGGATTGTTGATGTTTTCACGCCACTTCTGCTGAGATATCAGGGATGAAAATAACAGGCCCTTCTTCTCAACTTCATTAATGATGTTCAGAAATTGTTGATGGTTTCAACCCCCTCAAGAATTCCCAACATCATCAATAAAGTTGACTACGGAGAGTTATTTTTTACCCACGAGTTTATTGATGTGAGAGAATAACTTGAGAATGCAATGCAAACTGACCGGATAGGGATTTCGATCGCCCATACTCGCTCCGACTTCAGTTTTGGCTTTATTCGGGTCGATGGAGCGCTGGATCATCTGCAAAAAAATATATCAATTGTCCCCTTCACATCTTCGTCTATTAGCTATTTATTCCCGACTACAAACCATTGGAATAATTACAATTGTTTGATATTTAGAGTATCTCTGAAAGGTATCCACTCCGTGATCTCGAGAGATGTCGATCATGCGATAAAGATATGTCAGATAATGAGGTCCATTTGTCTCATGGAATCGCTCATGACTTCTACCCGCTCTGAATTTCCCATTGCCCCCTCTTCCGCATGCCTCGGACGCGGAATTATTACACTTCCCCGCCACTTGTTTTGACCTCGAGCTCATTTGCATACCTCACATTCCACACAATTTGATCTCCTTGACCCCTCAGAATGTGATGACATTTTAGACTCAGACTATTCTATTTATCTAATCTCTTACTAATAAATTTTCTCGCTCTAGATGCTTTTCATAATAAAAATATCGCGATTTTTAAAAGCGATATTCCCAATCTCACCCATTATTCGGCTAATAGCCGAACTCGAGTTATTCTCGTCTCTCTCGTCTCTCTCTTAACTTTTGTCGTGCCTACGCTAGGAGGGCTCATCTGGGGAGGGAGGGGAGGCTACGCGGTGTAATCAGAGGAGGAGAGGGAGAGAGGGAGAGAGGGAGAGTAGAGAGGGGAGGGGAGATGAGAGAGACAAACGAGGGAGAGGTTCGAGATAGAGCACCGATCAGTTTTTGAGCCTTCTCTATCTCTCTCTCTCTCTCTCTTCTGAGATCAGTGGAAGTGAGACTAGCAGAAGGTTGAATCAAACACGTGATAGATAGGAGAAGAAAAATATCTGTGAGTATCAAGGGAACATGGCTCTACTCAAACATGACCCTACTCATGATAAAATCGCTATATTGCAAATATTTAGATCAAATTTGCGCTGTTTTACAGGGTGCGCCATAATTATAGCGACTTTTTCAGATGAGCATAACTTCCCTACTAGCCCTAGATACCTTATCAAACCTCTACCATAACAAGTAGGATTTATGAGTATTTGAAACATAATCAGGGTTTGAACATCCATCGTTTGCTGATTTAATGGCAGAGGAAAGAAGCATGTTGACTATGGTAGGACAAGTCCATTGCTCTCTGATACGTTCGAATAAGTGTAACTTTTGTTCCAAGAAGAGTCCAACTTCGAAACCCCTGACATAAAAGCATCATCTAAGGTCCTTCAAAGTAAAACACTTAGAATTGAAATCGGATTCAGAATAGATTTTCCCCAAGCGATTTTCCGATGGCCCACTGTGCGCAAGTTTCAGCGCATTTCCGTAAAATCGAACAAATCAAACAATAAGTTCTCTGTAACCTGTAGTTACATTGTTATACTTATTGAACAAACAATATAGCAATGTCAATTCTCTGAATCTCTATTTTAAAAATATCTATTGAATGCAGATTCTTCTGGAGATGAAAAAATGTGCTCATCGGACAATTATCATTAAAAATTACCTAGCGCTCCTATCTTCGAATGTGTTTCCCTGCTAACACATCAGAAATATGAAGATAACACCCTGTCAACAAACCACAATTTTCATTTATAGATATCTGAACCATTGATTTTATTGAAAATATTTTTCTGCTATCGGAAAAAATCGCGGACTTCGATATTCTACCTAAAAGTTAGATACTCCGTTCTCGGCCGTAGTGTTCCCGAAAGCGCTCAGATTTCAAAGCAAGATATTATGTTATTAGGCTTTAGTGGTGACAGAATTTCATTGGTATGCCTTCAATTATTCCTGAGATATTCGTTAACAAAGTCGGAAAAATACAGAATTTTAAGGTTAAGCTTTTCAATATTTATTTCAGGAAGGAAGCAGCAATGAATATAGGCATTTCTGTCCTTTACTTGTTATGATGCACGCTAAGTCCCTGTGCACAGAAATGATCTTGGCGATATGTATTTTGAATTTAAAAAAATAGAATTTAGAATTACCACTGGACAGTAAGACGCAATCCCCGCGATGGGTTCAGAACTCATCACATAACTCCAAAACGACAAAACCAAATAACGCCAAATTTAAAATATAAACGTTAGGAGGGTTCATCATCAGAACCTTCACGCCACAGCTCAAATATTGAACCGGTACTAAAGTTATGGTTGTTTGATAATTAGTCGCTATAATTATGGCGCACCCTGTAATGCGAACATTATATCCTTCACTGGTCAAGAAATACGGTTCGAACATACCAAATATTCTCCCTTGAATAGTATCCGTTTCTTCCTCCTTTCCGTCACGTAGGCTACGAATTTGGACGCATCGATGGGCGCCGTGGGAACGGCTTGCATCGCCTTCTCTTCTTGCACTGAAATCGAATGAATTATTTCTCATTTTAGTGATTGCAAAGGCGCCTAAACCCTTTTCAAGCAACTGTTTTTTTTGCACTGAAAAAGATATAAATTTCTTCTTTTTCATGAATCTAAACCACTTTTCAACGACCGTTTGCAAAAACATCCAACTAATTTCAATCATTTTTTTCACTCAACACTAAATCAAAGATTTTTTTCATTTGTAAGAGCTCTGTAAGCCATTTTTCTACCAACTGAAAACTACCTATTTTTCACAACTTTTTATTTTTTATGACATGAAAACAGAAATGTACATCGCTTCTTGAGTATGCTGAGATGGTCGGAGATGTCGAACCATGCCAATGGAGGATCCGCGAATTCCGATGAAGTCATCTCCAAGGAAGGGATTCAGAAGGAAACGACAACGACAAGGCAAGTCTTGACGCCCGCACGCTTGAGCAAACAAGGGGGAAGAAATCTTATAGCCGCATGTGTCGTTTGCCTACGAGTGCCTCCGGAAGGGAGGAATGGTGTCGTTTCGACGTCGTTGTCTTAGAGAAGAAAGAAGACAATATCGTCGTCCTTGGATGGTAAACGGAAGGACGTTATCTTAGATGATTGAGTAGACTATAGACTGAGAGGTCGTTGCGTCCTTCCCTCTTTCTCTTCATGTTCTGAGAAGAGTGAGAGCTGTCTGCATATCAAATGAGTGGGGCGAGGAGCCATTCTAGTCGCTTTTCGTATCCGGTCCATATGCACTGCCGTCTGATTAATGTGTTCCGGGTATAAAGTGCCGTTCCGGTTTCCTGTGGTTAGCGACGAGGAGGCGGCAACCGATTAATCCGTGGAGGCGCGAGAGTTCTCGGTGCAGATTCGAGTGATAGATGAGCAGAGAAGAGAAGGGAGACGGGGGAAATCGATAGACCCAACATGTTTTGAGTTAGGTTCCGTGACTCAAGGCAAGAGAGGCACATGTTCACGTGTAATTTAGTTCAGACAATACTTATTTCTGATTACAATCACTCAATCAAATAATGATCGACTGATCAGTTCATGCCACTTAATATTAGTCCAATGAACCATTAGATTCACTATATTTTCACTCTGCTGTTGTCTCTTTCTATCCCATAGTGCTCCATAATAGTAAATGCATGGTGACGGAAAGGGAAAGACCAGAAAGAGGAAGAGAAAGCAGACAAGTCGAAGGGATCCCTCCGACTCCACAAAGTTATTACTATCCCCTAATCTGATTACTCAAGAGAATTCTAGAACAGAAGAGAAGTCATCAATCTTCTCCACTTGTTTTTGCTGTCTTTTACTCTTCGGAACAGTGAAATCGAATCGTCTCACATTTTCTCTGCTCTCCCAACACATTTCTGCGAACTATGAATGACCTACGCAAAGACAACTGTCAATGAAGAGGAAGACTCCCCCGCCTCACCCCTTCATTCCATTGCACTCTTCATCACATTCAAATAGATCAAAAAGCACGTCATATCTCTACTCATTATTCATCTTCATCTCGAGATCCTCATCACTCAATGGGATAATATCGATCTTGAGAGTGGAAATGATGAGTTGAAGAGAGAGGGATGAGATGGGAGAGAGAGAGGAGGTAAGGTATCCAGTGATTTGAGAGAGAGAATGGATACTACTGCATGACATGTAAACAGGCAATCATCGAACATACTATGTATTCAGCCAACTTATTTTGGGAATTTACTCCTACCAATCTGCAAGCTCATTGTCAGTTTCGGAGCACCAAACCGAACGGTTCGGATCTATTTGCACTGCGATCTTTTGCACATGGTTGCACACTTCCGAGAATACTTCCGTTGGTTAGAAGGGAGAGAGAGGGGTGAAATGGCCCGTTGACTGGTAGAATATGCTAGGAGGACAGTGAATGGAGTGAAGAGAGAAGAGACAATACACAATAAGCGGTGAATTATGGAGTGAAGAGGAACAAGCAAAATACTGACGATGAATGCGAGAATTAAAGGGAACGCGCGCATGAAGATATCGAAAAACATGATAAGTTTCACACTAGCAATTAGAGCCAACGATGCTTGGCTCTTCGTATGTAATCGATCGCGTCCGTAAGTAAGTAAAAAAGCAATTAGAGCAGCGAGCCAATCAATTTTCTTAGAAAAAGTATCGCGTCGATATTTTTCCTTAAGATCTGTATCGTCGCAACTTTCCATTTTCCACTAACCATTGAGTATCATCCTATGCAGATTACTCGGTTGCATCGCACTCCACGTCGATTTCATTCTCCTTCTCCTTCTTCCATTCTTTTTCAACGACGGGGCCGGATTCAGGGCCGGCGTTGAGGTTGATGCTATTCCATGAGACGTCGACGAGGGCGATCCGGCACCCTGGACCATTGATTCCAGTTGATCAAAGACCAAAGATCAAAGATCAAACCTGTCTGAACGCCTCGACCACGAGCGATATCTCTGATACGGATCGTTCCTTCAATCGGGCGAGTAAAGAGTGTCGTCGGACGGGATTTGGACTGGCATCAGGCGTCAGAAAGGCCGACGACGAAGGGCCAGGAACGGCCAGTGTGGCCATTCTGGCCATTGGCGTTGATGGGACACGACGCCTTTCGAGAGGGGATTCAGTGGGGAGATAGGGTGAGGGGTTAAGGGGGGGAGAAGACTGATCCCGACTCACGATCAATAGACGATAGAGAGAGAGAGGGTGTGTAGGGGGCAGAGGGAGAGAGGGATGAGCAAGGGGGAGAGGAGAAGAAGACTTCTGTTCTTCTCCCCTCTCCTCTTCCTCCTCCTTTCCTTCTCTCCTCAATTGCTGCCGTGTGCTGCTGTAAGTGCCGGTAGTAGTAGCTGGCAGTTTTCTCGCGCGATGGAAACCGGGAATTAGGAACGGCTCTCAAACACTCTCACCTTCCGCGGATGGCCTGCCGCACAACATTGTGGTGTAGGAAGGCGACGATTGGAGAACGTCGCTTCCGCTGCGTGTCTTTCCCCCCATTCAGAGTGAGAGCCTATTCACAGATCGACAGTTATTACCACCTCGTTCTATTGTGGGAGGGGAGGGGAGGGAAGGGTGAGCAATAGATCCGTGAACAAAGATGTTGAATAGTGACAAATTTCTGATTGAGGAATCTACATTCTAGAAAATTCGAAAGTAAACATGCCAATCCATTCGGGTAAAACCACGGCGCGTCGAGTAGCCATTTTCAGGGCGTTGAGGGATTCAGATCATAAAAAGAGGGAGAATGGGAGTAGGTCACAAAGCAGTGTAGTCGTCAGCCCACTGTGCAAACTGATGGAAGAGCCGCAAAGAGTGACAGTATAGGGAGAGATAGATAACAAGATACGAAGAGAGATTAGAGGATATCGAGAGACGGATTGGAATCTCACTGATACTTTTGTGATCGCTAACAGAAGTACGTCAACGATCAACAGTAAGTGAGACACATGGGGAAAACACATTTTTGGAAGGTCAAAGTTCATGGATACAGTATCCGAGGCCAAAGATCATAACTACAGTGTAGCTTCATTTATTTGGATCGTCACACTGTTCCAAAATAAGTTTACCAATTTTCGCAGTTTATCTACAAGCATTGCATGAAGCTGTCTCACAATCCAAAAATCAAAGATCAATCACTCACTTCGTTCCCTTCTATTGAGTAGTACAGGCGTGCTGGGAGCAGAGAATGAGGGATGCATGATCACAATCTCCTTGGATTGAAGTGAGAATGAGTGAAGGAGGAAGGAGAAGGAGGATTGGTCGAAGGAAGACTCGGAATGAGCCCACTTAGTGACGGTTCTCTGAGGATGGAGAGTGGATCGTCTTGCTCTCCTCTATTCGCGTACTCTCTCACTTTGTCTAATCGTGGAAGAGAAAGGAAAGGAGAGCGTGAGGATATCCAGATGTGGGGTATTGTTGCGATTGGAGAGGAAAAGAAGGAGGAGGGAGATTCTACTTTGGAAGATGAGCACGGAACCCGGTTATTATACAGCGAGAAATATCGAAGCAGATGGAAAACATGATTTACAATCTGCTATATTGTCCATACGTCATCTTACATCATGCGTTCCGGTGTGAAATGTAGAGTCATCACTCCTAGGTTAGTCCAGAATGCAGTACAATAATCACTAACAGTCGGCCTTTTCAGTGGGTTCCACCTAGCATTCACAGACCAATGTATAAAATCGCTTGGTGTGGATACACTTGGATACAACTTTGCCTTTTATTCCCTGATTCCCATCGTATACCTTGTTCATAAGTCTTGAATGTTGCATACGCTACAGTCATTTCATTCGGATGAGTGACATCATGAAGGAATTCGAGCAACGGAGACTTCTCTCGCATTGAATTATAGGATGCGATCAAGGAATTCATTCTGAGATCTGCCATGAAAAACGATAAGCACAAGTACTTAAAATGAGCATTTCGAAGTCAAAGAATGAACAGTTTCATCATCACACAAATGATGAAAATGACTTCTGTCATGAAAAAGGATAAGCACAAGTATAATTAGCATTTCGAAGTCAAATAATGGACAGTTTCATCATCACACAAATGATGAAAATGACTTCTGTCAGATCGAACAAGTTGCTGGCCGCTGGCTTCGTACAAAAAATGACTAATTTTCAACAATTCCTAATTTCCGGCGCGAAATTCAAAAATGGCGTAAAAAGTGATGTCAGATGACGAGTCAGGTGCGCAGCAGTACCGCAAAGAGAGAGAATGGGCGATCGAACGGTGACTAGGACGAGAGAGTGTGGGATGAGAGGAGAGTGGAGGGAGAAGGGAGAGAGGTGAGAGAGTGTGGAGATCAGAGAGAGTTGAGAGAAAGAGAGGATGTCTGTTTCCTCTGTGAGAGTGAGAAGTATTTGTGTAGATGAGAAGGACGATTGAGATTGATCTCGCCCCTCGATTGGTAGTTGACGTTGTGGATGGGAAAGGAAGAAGGGAGGGAGGGGAGGGGAGGTCTTTAGATCTCTGATGAGCTGTACCCTTCGAAAATAGTCCAATTTCAGTACAAATCAGTTATTTTCATCAAAGAAAAACAATATTACCTTAGCTCGAACCGCAGTATTCACCTCGCTTCAAGACGAAAAATAGACGACATGAGCAAGGAAGGTCTAATATGTTTCACCCGAGCGAGAAACGTCTGAGTAATGAGTTCAAGTGAAATGAAGCGGCGAGACATCACTAAAATTGCTCCCTCGAAAACGTGGAATTTTCTTACTTTGAATGGTTGGATAGAAGAAATCCTTGATCGGATTAGGGTAGACATCCATGGAATAGTACTATGGTACGAGTAGACGGTGGGGAGAGAAGGGAGGGAGGAGGGGATAAGTGAGAAGTGAGAATGAGAGGTGAGACAACAGATAATGTACAGACGCATGGTGATAGTGCTGCTTGTGACTAAGAACTCTATCATATCTATTTGGAGGGAGTTATCGATAGCGATGTTTTCGAGGAATGAGCAGAACACTTCCTGAGTTCTCAGTGATCTTGCGGTTCAGTGATCAGAGAGATATATTGATGTTTTTCGATCATATGTAGGTTGGGGATGCCTAGGACGCTAGTCATTTCGCGTGATCCCCTAACGTTTCTGAACAACGAGATAGTGTGCGAAATGAAGAGAAAGTCATCCCTATTCTAGAGCCAGCAGCCAGCGTAAGAAGAATGTAGAGGAAAGAAATGCGTTGCTTCGTCGAAATGAAGTGAGAAGGGTAAGTGATACACACTCAGCAACGGTAAAGTTTCAAGAGAAGGAGGAGGATAAGAAGAGAGGAAAAAGAAGAAGAAATGAGGAGGAAGAGTGAAATCTGAACTGCCGTCCTTGAGACGTCTTTTTGTGAAACCGCGTCGGTGAAACCCCCCAATCGCCAATGATTAAACATCTAATTATTATTTGTTTCATAATGTAAAATTACAAATATAAGTCCAGATCAAAGAAGTTTTGCTGTTTCCATCCTGCCAGCATTTTTTTCAGAGATTAACATCAATTTCAAATTCCTGATCAAAGAAAGTAGCTGAGTCCTGATCAAAGAAAGTAGCTGATCTTACCGAGTTCAAAGCAGAGAAACATTGAAGTAGACAGACAGATTGGAGTCGGTCTTGTTGACTGGGGAAGAGTGGAGGAGGAATGAGATTCCTTGTTTGGGGGCATGGGAGGAAACGAGGGAGGAAACACAATGTGTTTGAACAGGAGAAGCGCCCCATGTTTCCCTTGTTTTCAGCAGAATTTTTCGAAATCCTTTGTTTCCATACTTCCGGAATTTGGATTCACTTACGCCCATAGCAGGATCGGAAGGACATCCGCCGCGCGGCTGCAGGTCGTCGCTAAACAGCGTAAGTTCGCGTCTGATAACTTGCGGAACGGAAAAAAGTTTCTGCAGAAATGGTGTGAGGAAGAGGGAGAGGAGCAAAGAAGGAGGGGGGAAGGGGGATAGGAATACTCTTAGATGAGATTGGTAGGATACGGCGGGCGGCTACTATCGAATTCCCCCCTTCTCTTGTCTCGGAGCGAGGGAAGGAGTGAATCCGATAGTGGATGGTTGTAGAAGCACATCGGAGGGGAGGAGGAAAGTGGTTGCGGGCATCACAGATATTATCTAAGATCACGGAGAGTGTGCATTTTGACCGATGCTTCACAGAAAAAAGCTTGGAATGAAGGAAAAGTTTGGAAGTAGGTAGGCAACGAGGAACTTCACTGTTTTTCGCACATGAAACAATAGCCCTGGATGTGGAAGTGACAATGGAATGAAAATGATATTGCAAGAAAAGACAGGGCCTCAAAACAGAGAAGTGCCGTCAACGAATGGTATACAGCGCAGATATCTATGGTGACTGCTTGGGCGGAACAAATTCTGTCCGAGAGTCTCTTCATACAGTCAAGTTCCCGTACGAATCAGAGAATGCACTGAGAAAGGCGAAGAAGGGCTGAAAGGATACCCGAATAATTGGATCGAGCTGCGCAGTGGAAAAGCACAAAGGAAACATTTGGAAAGACGTCACTACAGGGGAAAGAATATGAAGATTCTGCAGAGAAGGAGAAGGAGGAAGTACTGTGACATCACAAAGGAGCTTGAAATAGACACTAATTTGGGGGCGATGAATATCATATTCGATGACAACACACAAATAGGACAGTGTGGGTGTTCCAATTCTAGTAGAGGGAGGGCTTTCGCGTATCTCCCACTAGCCGGTGAGCGAGTATACGGAATGAAGAGAACGGTACTTTCGAAACTATGTATATTTCAAGCCGCATGTGATGATCTCTCTTGTCGACACTTTTTCCTTTCTCGTGGATGCTCTGAATAGTCTCTTCTCTTCTCTCAGGAAATGCGACTGACTGATGCGATTTGGTGACGATTTGGGATGAGAGACTGCACTAGTTCAGTCACTTCCGAGAATTACGCAAAGATCGGGTTGAAGATGGTTGGAATTGTGAGCAATTAATAATGCAGCGAACTTGGAAAAAACAGATAAAGTACGCGTTGCAGTAAAAGCATGAAGATAGATACAAGCCAGTCATTCGACAGAATCCGCGTATAGTCATCGTTCCCTCTTCTGTCTCTCATTGATGACGTCTTCTGCTTCAATTGAGTGACCCTCTGTCGTCTTCATTCCATTCTCCTCCTCCTCCTTCCTTACACCCCAAAAACAGGAAAGACGAGCAAAGGTCTGTGCGCGTCGGCAAATTTCCTGCCCAAATTGGCGGCTTCCAGGGTGAATCAGAAAAAAGTGGCAAGTACCGCGATACTTTACCTGGTATTTGTCGGGTGATTTCAGTAATTGCAAGGTTTGATTTTTCTCGAAGAATTGGCAATAGAAAATTTAAATTGTCATCATACGACATTGTACTGTTCAAAGAAGCGGAGGGAATCGATTGTTAGAGAGATTGCATCATTCCTATCCAACTCACATCCAATCACGTATTCAGATAGACTTTTCTTCATGCTGAGCGTCTTTTTCTTCGTTGTCGGAGCCGCGCCTGAAACCACACAAAGAGATTAGTAGATGAGTTATCGAAGAGTGCTGATGGCCGGTGTATCAAAGGATATTTTGAGTTTGAGACTCAGACAATAGCCTTTCCATTTCACGTATTTTACTTAAAGATGGAGTAACATGAAAGATTAGTTAATTTTATTGAGAACATGAAATTTCAAAAGCTCATGATACTCCTCCTTAAAGACTCTTACAGACGAAATATCATATGATATGGAGATACAATAACTCTTATTTCAAAAAGAAAACACTGCGTTTTTATTGATCCTTCATTGTTCACCACCGAGCATCAGATATTCGACCGGGCAATGGACTTTCTTTGGCGTTCGTTCATTATTTCTTTCTTTTCGTGGTAATCAGCGAAAGAGGAATGGTGAACCATTCCTTCTCATAGAACGTCCATTGCCCGATCTGCGAACTCTTCTCCTCGAGAGACGTGTTAGATGAGGTTAGGAGGGGTGTTTGGGGCTCAACGGGAAAGGAGGGAACGAAGCGCTAATGAAATACCATCTCAAATGAGGTCTCTGGGATCTGACGGTAAATAGGACGGACGGATCTCTGTTCCGTACAGATTTTGGTTGATTTCACTGTGCGAATACAAAAGGGAGCAGCATGCTCTCTAACCCTAACAATCTTTGAACCATTCAATTAAATGGTGGATCTGGGACGAATCCGCAACTTTTTCAAGTGATCTACTGTCAAAATGGGTTCAAGAAGATTACTGTATATTAGTACCATTCTCGGGGAATCCCTCATTGGCAGTTGTCGATCGAGGGATGGAAGAGGTCACTTTGAAGGGAGAAGGAGTGGATGAACGACGACGATGGAAGAGAAAACGAGGAAGGAATGAATGAGAGGGAGAACGGAGACTGGAACTGAACACTCGGTGTTAGCAAAACTATTGTTTTTTAGGTGGCTATTATGATATTAGATTTTTTCTCATATCGTACTGAGAGTCATTGCTCAAGGTTTCTAATTTGATAGTTATGGTAAAACTGAAACATATTCTGACCTCTTTTTGGGTGAATCACTCGCTTCCGTTCCCGTCGGTTCACAACTGGCTGATTGACGAACGAGAAGTCGTCGCCTGGTCAATTCAGCATATAATTTCTAATTATTAGCCAACTAAATAGCTCAATGAGTTCACCAATGAGTTTTTTTGCCGAATACACTACGCCAGTTGATAGTCGTAGGGGTTAGTTCAATGAATTTTTCTCACCTGAACAGTCCTCTCTGTACCACTCTAAGCGGCGAATTCGTCGCCGTTGACGATCCATTCAACGTGGAATTCGATGCAAACGACGTCGAGGGACGTTCATCGACGGATTCCGTACGGTCAGACGTCCCGAGTGAGGGAGGCATCGAAGAGAGAACGGCTGTCATCGATGCATCAATGATTCCTGACGACATCGGAAAGGTTAAGTAAACCCGTTTTCAAGGCTCACGAAGCGCGCATGGATACAAATAGAGCAACGCGACAAAACAAAAGGTAAATCGATGGATCAACGATTCCTGACGGTTCGATTCCATAACGTACGATAAATGCGCAAAAAGTCGAAGAAACGTAATAAATCAATGCATTCAGATTCCTGACGACGAATAAGAAAGAGAAAGTCCTACGGGGATAACTGCTAGGTCAGTGAATTTGCGTACGAAAATAGTGCAACGCGTAAAAAGGGCGTGGAAACATGGGGAGTCTCTCTCGAAGTGTCGTCTAATTTAGTATGATCATCGGGATGGAATGAGGAGTGAATGTCAACGAATGGAGAGGAGAAGAGGAGGAGAGACAAGGGAAGAAGGAGAGAGTGAAGGCCCCCTCCCTGTCACTCCCTTCCATGTATCCCATTGACCATGCAGGTAGAGGAGGGAGGAGGGAGAGGAGAGAAGAGGGAGGAAGCAGATTGGTTCCTAGCCACTGCGCAAGAAATGGGAAGGAATCTTGAGGAGGATGGAAGGTTTGAGGGCCTTCTAGGAAGGGTGACTGGAAAATTCTGCATCAAATTGTCTAGGATAACGCGATTGACGAAAGATGCCACTCCATGATGCAGTTATTCAAAGAAAGAGGTTATAACAGGAATCAGAAGTCTACTGGTTGTTTTGCCTCACAAGTCCAGACTGGCGTAGGCTGACCTCCTCCTCCTTCTTTGATAGTGAGCGAGTGAGGTCACGATGGGACCTCCAGGGAGAATAAAAGGGAGTCAAAACATGAAGGGAGGCGCTATATTTTGACATTTGCACGGCGTGATTCTCTTCGAGATGAAAAACAGTGAGCGTTAGCAAGAGGAGGAAAATGGAAAGAAAGAAGAGAAGGAGAAAAGGAGAAGATGGGCATGAAATTATGCACGGGATTCGGAATCGCTAAGCAACCGAGATTTTCGAAAATATCTCAGCGAAGGGGAGGTAATATATTCGAAAGGGAGGAGAGAGAAGGTGTGACTTCTCAAACCTTCGAAGTGTTTCTTCACTGATAGAAGCTCTCTGCTCTCTCACTTTCGCCTGATCTCTCGCATCTCTGGCTAGAGAAGACCACAATAATTCCAGAAGGAAGGGATTCCGATGGGCACTCGCCAATCAGAAGCCGTACTCGGAGACGAATCGGAGTAGTCAGGCGGTCGAAAGGAAGAGGGGAGAAATGGAGATGAAAAGTTTGGGACTCTTCATTCCTCGTGCTCTCTCGTCTGTCAGAGAAGCGAGAGAGCAAAGGAAATTGAGAGAAACAGATTCTTCGAATTTGAGAAAGAGAAGGAACCAGGGATGGAATGACTCTCCCCAATTCGCGCGCTCTCACACTTCTCTGACCGACGAGATAGCGTGCCAAATGAAGAGACAAATTCTTTCGAGTCCGTGGAGAAACTAAGCGAGTTAGCAGCGGAATCTCTTACTCGGATTGAACGGAAAAGGAGACAATGAAATAGATGGGAGGTCAAATGGTAGGTCAAAGGAGGGGAATGGGAAGGAGGAATTGAGGGAGATGAACTGTCCCCGGGGAGGAAAGTGACAATGAGGAAGAGGAAAAGTCGCGAATCGTGTTGTTATCTGCAAGTTCGCATCGAAACATCGCGAAGAAGTACTACGAAAGAAAAAGAGAATAATTCAGATTCTAAATAAAGCTGCCAAAATATGAATCGAGTCCTGTTATTTTGCGTGCTCTATCACCATTAGGCGTGAATCCTAGCAGTTAGGGAAAATAGGTAAAGTTTGAATTTCCCTGTTCTTAACCCAATTCTTCACTCTTCCGACAATGATCTAGGGAAGGGTGTCTAGATACTCACATCGCTTTCACTACGTTTCGAATGGAAATGAAAGAGAATCAGTCGGATTCTGAACTTGATTCATTCAGAAAAGTGATCTATCGCATGATTCGTCGCCACGCGAAAGAAACAGGAGGAAAGTGGTCCCATAATCGGAAGTGGTGTGACGGGAGAAGGGGAAGAGTTGTCAGGGGTCTTAGAATCTGAGACGAGAGCTCGGTCTCAACCGGCAAGAAACGACTCTCCTCAATTTCCGTAGTCTCTTGCCTTTCTGACAGGTTAGAGAGTGTGCGAAGTTGGGATATTTCTTGCGAAGCCATCGTTGGACTCAACCGAGAGAAAAGGAAGATGTGATGAGGGGAGTATACTATATTCACCTATCGTCGTCTCACTCTCTCCATTTCCCATGATCTCTCGCAGTGTCTAACCTATGAGATCAGTGATCTCGCTCACCTTTCCGTAGGTTTTCGCGCTAACAATGGAGAGATTGGAGCGGAAGAGAAAAAGAAAAGGGAAGGAAACTTTTCGAGAAATGATCTTCTGCGTCACAAGCACGCTCTTGAACAAGGAAATTGAGGTTGAATAGGGTTGTAGAACTTCCTAAACGCGTGGGTCCTACAATCCTATTTTTTTGCTGAATAGAATCCTACATATGTTCTGTGCAATTTTTGACCGGAATAAGTGAATCAGTGACTTTTCGGAAGTCTCTAAACGGCCCTTTCCCCCTTCCTCATTCCTTCCTCTATTCTCCTCCCTTGAGAGTCGTTATCGGTATCACTCAAACAACGATGAGCGACTTCTGATGACGCAAGCAGACGAACAGCACTGAGTCCCGATGGGAATTTAGATGATTACCAGGGATGTGCAAAAAATTTCCCGCACTCCTCTTTTTGCATGCTCTCTCGCTTTGTCTAACCGGCGAGAGAGTATTGCGAAATGAGGAGTGCGGGAAATTTTCGCACAGCCCTGATGATTACGGTAGATAATCAGGACACGAGTCGGTATTACCGGCCCTCTTCCCTACCGTACAATACTGCTTACGGTATGATGAACAGTAATGATTCCGCGGGAAACAGTAAGGAAAATAAGAAGAGAGGCCCTACACTATTCGGCTTCGTTTCGCTTCACACGCTACGAATTCTGAGCGCGCGGAAAACAATATTCTCGAATATTGAGAGAGGTCTCTCTGCCCAATCCCCTTTCTTCTCTGACTCTCTCCATTCCCTATGCTCTCTCGCTGTCTCTCACTGGCTAGAGAGTGGGTGAAATGGAGAGAGCAGCTCGTCTTCCTCTAAATCGGAAGCACGCGCAATGAACAGCCGTGTGCGATAGATGGTTTATGTGAAATTCCTCCCCCATTTATGGGAATTGTTCGAAGAGAAGATTCGATGGAATGAGATGGACTCTCCATTGCGTATGGTCTCTAAGTGGTCAGAGAAAGTGAGAGAGTAGGGCGAATGGAGAGAGGCAGAGAAAAATGAGTAGGCGAGCAATGAACATGCGCATAATCTTGACGAGTTTATACTAGATGTGAAGAGAATCACGTAAAGGACATGAGAAGTGGCACTAGGTACATCATGATTACAACCTACTGGATGAGGACTACATAACTAATTACGCAAATTTTGTAGGGTTTGGTCTCAAGTTCAGGAGCGGTAGAATCCAAATTCCAGTGTGCAATCACAACTTGTTCGCACATTCTATGCAGCACACCAAAAAAGAGACAAAAAAGACAAGATTCGGCATCAACTGCATCTCTCTAGATACAATTCGCTCTCAGTAGGCGGGAGCGGGGCAAAAGGCGTCGAAAAGTAGTCGGGCGATCCCTTCCCCCCATCCATTCTTGTGGTTCCTCCCTCCCTCTCCCTTTGTAGTCGGGAGGGAGTCAAATCAGCTGCGTCCCTTTCCCTCTCCATCTCTGCTTCCGGAGGTGCACCAGAGAGTCACTATGGTCAATCGGTTTAGGGCGGGAGGGGGCACAAGTACCAGACAGGAAGAATCAGGAAGAATCGGAGATCAAAAAAGGACTGAAGGCCTCGACAATAGGACTCTTGTACTTCTCCACGATTCGAGTATCCTAAAGTTCGCAGAATCACACCAAAAGCGTCTATAAATAGTGAATGGGGCTCCCGAAAGGGCGGCGGAATTCGAGCGGGATCTCTAAAATGCAATATATCCGTGAGGAGCAGCAAAAGGGGAAGGGGAAGAATAGACAGACGCTCTCTCAATTCACCGTGATCTCTCGTCCGTCAGAGAGTGCGAGGTCTCCCTTTGCTCTTAGAATGGAGGAAGGGCTCTCAATCTTGTGATGACGTCACAATGGCAGCTCCCCTTCTTCTGTTTATAGCGTGGAAAGGGAAAGGAAGTGAAAAATTAAGAACATTAAAGAGGGAGTGGAACGAATATTTGGTCGCCTAAATTGAATGTAGAGGATGGGTAAACAATCAGAGATCAGTTTATGCGAAGTGACAAAAATGAGTCTTGGCGGAAGTATGCTGAACATCTTCATAGTGAAACAGACGGCAAGAAAATATGAACAAATGAAGAACTGGGGAGTTTCTTGGAAGAGGAACAGAGTGAAGTGAGACTAATCACGCTGGATTACCCTCTGGTGTGCGTACCCAACTTGGATCCAAGCAAAAATCCAAGTTGCGTCCAGGCCTGGGGGCAACTTGGATTTTTGCTTGGATCCAACTTGGATTCCTGCTTGGATCCAACTTGGAAACGGGGTTACGGTACCCCTCTTTTTTATTGATTGATATTTGCATGAGATACAGTAACCTCATACAGTAACCAAAGGCCCAGCATGGTTAGACCATGTGAGGCTGGTCACATCCAAAATACGGCCCTACTGGGGACCGTTGACAGTTAATCGCACTCGTGCCCTAAGGCAGTCAGAACAATGCTGAAAAATGGGACCTTATAGGCAGAGTGCGTGCTAGACTCGACGGGTAGGATCAGCTTGAATCCAAGTTGGAATTCTACTTGGATCCAAGTTGGATTCTCGAGGCTTGGATCCAAGTTGGAATTCTACTTGGATCCAACTTGGAAACCCCATTTTACTTGGATCCAAGTTGGGTACGCACACCAGAGCCCTCTGAGAACATGATCAATGTAGAAAATGTTCGGACTACATGGTCTAACTGAGGCAAGATGTAAAATGAGAAGAGAACAAATCTTGTTACTTCTTCGTTAAAAATCGGTTGAGTTTCGTTATTCATATACAAGATCAGCTGATCAGAGAAAGTATTGATGTGTCAAACTTCTTTCGGACCAACGGACTACTTTCGAGTCTTCTACGACGCACTTCATTGCTCATCTCTGTTGAGTAGTTGATCCTCTGACGGGGCGGTCAACAATATTCTCTCCCTCTCTTCGTTTCCCATGCTCTCTCGCTCTGTCTCACCGACGAAAGAGTGTGTATAATGAAGAGAATGCTGCAGCAAAAAGATTCTTTCTTCAAGGAAGTGGAGAGATTGTATAGAAAGGCTACTCAAGAGCTTCGTGAATGTTCTTTTGTGCATCGACCACCCTCCTTCTCGTTTCTCTAATTGGCCACTGAATGGAGATGCACGTCCTCAAATGGAATAAAAGGAAGCGCAATGAATGCGAAACAAATGGAGAGGAGGGCCGAATATGTCTATTGGGACGAATTAAGAGACGACTGCAGTAGAGAAATGAAGCCAAAAAGAATCTGTCTGACTCTCTTCATTTCCCATGCTCTCTCGCCTTCTCTAACCGATGAAGAAGCATGTGAAATGGAGAGAGGCGTGCCACTGAGAAGACCCGCGCCACACAAATAAAAATATAGAGGAGATGGCAAGAGATTTGCGAGAAAGGAAGAAGGATAGAAGGTGGATGGAATGAGAACGGACTGCGAATGAAGGATACGAACCAATCTACGAATGAGATTCATCTATGTGTTCGGAGGAAAGGACAAGGCTCTCTTCATTCTGCATGATCTCTCGCCGGTCAGAGAAGCGAGAGATCATTCGGAATGGAGAGACAAAGCAATTCCGTGTCTACAACGGAAATGGTGAATCGCATGAGAAATGTGATGCGCAATGGGAGATGGGAGGAATAAATCGGAAGAGGATATCCGAGTATTCAATCTTCTGTGTTTCAAGCGAGACATATGAAAAAATTTGGTTGGAGAACTTCTACTTCAATGTGTGCTGCGCCCAAATACTTGAGATTGAGAGCTGTAAAGAGAAGACAAAGAGCAGAGACGATTGTTTCCAAAGCGTGGCCATTCGTGTCAATTCGGAACGTGATGGAAAGGAAAGGCCGAAAAACAGTAGGGTAATTTGATTCCGCGAGATTTTTGTGCACACTCAAAAATTATCCCGGTTTTGTCGCTTTTATCTTTCAAAGAACCAATTATATTCATGCAAAAGCGCAGGTAGAAGTTGTAGGACAAATGGCTCGAGAAGGAAGGGTCTCCTACCTCTCTCTCCCTCTCCCTCTCCCCTGTCCATTCCTTCCCTCCCTTCACTCCGAGGGACTTGCAATCAACCGTGTCCAATGTCTTTAGCCCCCTTCTGTTATTCTGTTTTGCCCCCCCCCCCTTCGCAGGAGCAGTTTCTCAGAGACTGTTCTTAGAGAGAGAAGGGATCGCCTGTCTCTCTTCATCCACCACACTCTCTCGCCTTCTCTAACCATCAAGAGAGACCGTACAATAGAGAGACCCTGACAATAGGCACGACGGAAACGAAAAACAATTGAAAAGCGAGGGGAAAATAATGAAAATCAGATGCGTGTGGACGCAAAAAAATATAAAAATTTAATAAATAATAATAATAAATCGTACCGAGAATTTTCTTCTGCAGCTTCTTCAGATTAGCCGCTTCTCGCTCTCTGCAAATATTAGTTCAAATATTTTTACATTTTAAGTATTCCCATTCGATTCGCTAATTGTTTTCGAAAAATTACAGAAACGAATTGAACTCTTTCTAATGGAATACATCAATGAAATACAGCACCTGAAACCTAATCGAAACACACGGTTGCTCACTTGCGAAAATTGAGTCCGTAGAGCATGGATCGAAGGCCGGGATTGTACTCCTTCTCACTCTTTGTCTTCTTCATCGTCTGCAATGGAGAAAGATCACGATTAGGGTTTCAGCATTTGTCCCGCAATTTTACGTGCTGTTTCATTACGATAAAATTGGAAACGAGGGAATGATCGCTTTTTCGTGATTTCTTAGATAATCCACGGCACAAAAACTGATAATGACTCGAATCTTTGAAAGAAATGTATATGAAAATGATTTGAGATCTAACACTTAGGCGTAAGCAAAAACGTATTGAAGAATTTCTCAATAGTTGTGAACTGATCAACAAAGGGTGAGATGTTGACTCGTGCAACGATTCTTCTAGAAGACAACAACCAATAAACTTTGAGTTTCTCTGACATATCTGATGAAATGGAAAAAAGCGCGCAATTTTTGCTGATGTCAACCTGTTATCCCCTCAATTACGAGCTACTCCAAGAAAACATTCAAGATGCTGCGACACTGTTTACCTATCAATCTGCCTCTGATGCAGTGCGAATTGTATCCCGAGAATGCTATTTTCATGCAAAATAATTCGAATTATGCTTCGAATCATTTGGTTGAGTATAGTTTGACCTAGCTTCTCTGAATTCATGTTGCATTCAATTCGAATTCGAATGGAAGCTCGGGTTCAGGTTTTCAGCCCCTCGTCCTCAAGTCTCCAAGATTGATCGGTGTTTCAGCTCAAAGAGATTGGGTTGATCATTTGTCAGATTGAAGAAAGAGAAGAGAAGAAGGAAAGGCGGAATCAATCAGACAGAACTCGTGATTAGTCTGATTACTTTCGATTACTTGCATTGGGAACATCCAGATGTATGAGAATCAAAAAAATTCGCGTGATAGGATTTTGTCAGCGTGATCCATGGTCCAGAACAAAAGAAAAGGAAAGATATCGGTTCTCAATTGGCAGGTTATCCGAACTAAAGCGTAAACGACCAATTCCTATGAAATAATATTCCGCTATGATCTGATCAATGAGCTTTATCCAGCTGTTTTGCTCTCTAAGTGTCTCCGTGAGTGGACAATAAGGAAGCTCATGAAAGATTTTAGGAGGAGAACATTTTATGGTGAACGCGCTAGCAGTTGTTCAATAGGGTTGAGTCAGTGTTAGAGGAGAAATGAGAAGGGCAGAGTCAGACTAAGTGGATCTATGGATAAGATGCTCACAAAAATGGCTTACGCTCCTTTTGATAGTGCGAAAATGACAGAAACGCCTTGAGAATACACATTAAAGATGGATAGAAATTTGCAGATATAGGACCAAAGATCGCACCTTGTTCTCCGGTTGCTGCGACGGATCCGTCGGTTCGTGTGCTGCATTTGCAGCAGCTGCAGCAGCTGCAGCCCGTGCGGCCTCGGAGAAGGGAAGAGCTGCGAGGGTGACTGAGCGAGAGAATCGGGAGGGAGTACGGATGACCGAGTTGGGCTGGAAAATATATATTTTGCATTCATTCAGGATATTTCTGATTGTTTCAACTATATTTCACGATGCTGATGAATTGAACAATACATGATCTAAATCTCAGACACAAAAAATTGAAGATCCCGTACTCTTTGCAATTTCGTTGCATTATCTATCCAAACTGTGCACGTCCTCTTCAGTCAACATACCACTCGAAAGACAATTTGAAGGGTAGTGTCGAAATTCGATATCTTTTTGTTTCTCGCTGATTCAGTTCTGCCTACGCCCTTCCCTTCCTCCATCCTGACCCCATATTTTTTGTTCGCACCCGTGGAAAAGATTGTTTGTACATACACCTCAAGTTCTCGATTGATCTACACTCTTCATCGCCCATACTCTCTCCACTGATCTGCTCTCTCCATTCCGCCCACTCTCTCGCCATCACTCTAACGGTCTACCGCCCTCTCATAACCACATTCTCTCTCGCTCAGCCAGAACTCATTTGATGTTTTGTCTCGGGGTGAAGAGGCGAGGGAGGATAGCCGTCAAGACTTCCGGAAAATAGAGTGGTGCGGCGCGTTCACGGGCTACGTGCGACGAGTGCGAGGGATGCGAAACGTCGCCATGTCACTTTTTCGACTAGACGTGGGTGCGATCGAAAGCTTTTAGAGAGGCGACTATTCAATTGAAATTTAGAGTGCAGAAAGAAACTAGATACCAGTTCAGTCTGCACGTACAGAACTACACAACAGAAAATAAATCGATAATAATACCGTACCTCGGTCTTTTCCTCTCGAGACCCTCCATTGGAGGGTACGGTAAGCATGCTGGCTGCAGAGTAGGCGGAGCCAGAGGTCGTGATCGATATCGATCGGGCTGATGCTGCAATGAGTGAGGTATTTACGAAAAAATTAGATTCAACTAAACAAAATTCAAAAAAAATTGAAGTGATCTATTGTCTTGACATCATAATGGGTCTAGAGAGAATTGATGTCCAAAAGCGTAGAACTCAGAAAAATGCGCAGTTATCGGGAAGCTTTGATTTGATGGAGTTCTAAACTTCGGGAGATCTCTCTTGATAATCTCTCGCCTTCTCCATTTTCTCATTCCATTCTCTCATCTCTCCCTCTCTCACTTTGTGGCCAGTTGTTAGAGTGAAGGAGGGGATGCTTGAGGGAGGAAAGAAAAGAACAGCAAAGCAGCAGACAAAGGACAAATCGATAGGAATGGATCGATACCGTAATCGGAAGGGTACGGTAACTCTTTCTGATCAAAACATGCAACATACATGTGGGGCTTGATACAATACGCATGCAAGATCAATGCGCGCGATCTGGAACTTTTTTTGGGGCTTAGAAGAAGAAAAATGAACGAAATTCATTATCGATCGAGTGATTTGAGTGATGATGTGCGAAGAAAAATGAACGACGCGAAATGAAGCAAAACGGCGAGAGATGAGAGGCAGAGGGAGGGAGGAGGGGGATGGGGAGTGCCGCGAAATTGTGAGGAGATTTCGAATGGAAAGGAGAGAATGAGATGAGAAATGAACTGCCCAGATCAGCTTACGACTGTACTACAGGTGCAAAATGTTGCAGCTTGAGCAGATTGGATTTCAGCTTGACCAAGATAGCAATTTTGAGTGATTTTTTGGCGCTTCTTGCCGAGGATATTGAAAATATTGGAATGTAGTGGACAGAAGAACAAACATACACTGAAAAGACGCGAAATCACTTGATGAGCAGTAGATTCGACGAGTGTTTTGAGAGTATTTGTAGAGTAGGCGAGAAGCAAAACATCGAGTTGAAAGGACGAGCACGGAAGATTCTTGCGTGGGATGTTTTCGTTCGGGTGCACTCAATTTGTGCTTTGATAGCACTCGAATGGGAACAATCGGCATAGTATCGACTGGATCAAATCGTTTAATACTTTGTCTGACCCTGATCATCCAGTAGGTCCGTCCTACAGCCACTGATAGGTAAACGAAGACGATAGATCAGAGAAGTTGGAGAAGAGTAGTCAATTCAATTTTCTGAGTGACGATTCAAAAAGAATTCAAAAAGCACAATTTAACAATTCAAAAACCACTATTTGATTGGGAATTGGCTTGACCATTCCCATGACTTTTAGCGCAAAGTGAATTGTTTAGGCACTTGAAAAGGTTAGGCAGACGTAGTGAAGAGTACAAGGGATCAGAATGGAGATAGATTGGCATGATGAATTATCATCATGTAAGCAAAATAAAGAAATTATTTTGTGTAAGTCCAGATCTGTGAGAGTGAAGAGTGCAAGGGATCAGAGAGAGACGAGATCAGAAAGATGAAGACTGACGAAAGGCGTCAAAAGATTGAAGAGGAGACGAAGAAGAGGGAAGAGACCGGAAGGAGAAGGAGGGAAGGATCATGAATTAATGGATGGACAATGGACTTGGGGGTCTAAATTAGTCGGGATTTTTTAAATTCTTGTAATATTAAAATATGATAGTTTGTGATGAAATGGAAAAGCAGTGAGCAAGTAGCAAGTGGGTTAGTGAATCTTCGAGTATCGTTGCCTGTGAGAGACGAGAGGGAGAAACAGTTGAAGAGAGAGATGAGAGATGAGAGGACGTGGGAATAATTGGAAGAGAGAGGGGAAGGGATAAGGGAGAATGGAGATCAGAAGGAGATTGATTGAGAGGTCAGACAGAAGAGTTCGTTGTTGATCGAGGAAATTGAGTAGTAGATTCGAATTTCTGGTTTGTGACCAGATTAAAATTCTTCGAATATTTGTAACTAATTCATGTGTCTTCAATTGCTTTCGAAAATTGTGAAGCAAGTATTTTGAAAAAGTGCTTACTCTTTTCCTTGCGGTAACAGCTTTGGATGCAGCCCATGGTCGTTGTCGTTCGCTGAATATCGATAATTGAATTTAAATGTGATTTCAAAACGAAAATTCACGAGTAACACGTCTTTCTCAAGTGATTTTCATCCTTCGATCACTCATTTCCCTCTCCTTCCCGTCTGAACATGCGTTCGGCATGTAATACGAGCGCCCGTCTAACAGATGTTTGACGGGCCGTGGCACAAAAAAGTCAGTTCTCGATCTCGAAATTATCACAACCGCTTCGCTTGACAGTTATTGCTGGCACAACAAACAATGTAGAGAGAAGGGATCGAACATCAGAAGATAACCATTTCTCTCCCGATTCCGCTTGGTCTATCGTTATCTCTAGTAGGAGAGGGATAAGGCGGAATGGAGATAGATATCGGCGCGGTAAGTGCGTCACTAGCGCGCTCTCACTACACAGAATTCACTGATCTCGAACGGGATAGGAAGTGAGTACGGTAGGAGAGGGAGTGAATGGATTGAGGAGGGGGGAATCTAGGGTGAGGGGGGGGGGGTTGATAAGTGAGAGTTGGCTTGTCGTTATCTGTTCCTTATCTACTTCTGTTTGCAGATGGAGACGGAAGGCTCTTTGAGAGAGTTACAAGAGAAGGGAAGAAGTGAGTAATGGCAGTGATGAGAGGCCCTTCTGCCCACACATTTCTTCCAGAGGTTCTCATTGTTATTATGCAGTTGAAACGTACGTGAAGTTTGCACGAAATTATCAAAATTGCACATTATCTCACAGTTTTTGTAAAATCCTTAGTTTGATTTTTGTTGCTTATTGAATAGTAAAACTCTTCATATTGAATAAATGAATTGACATTTATTTATTTATTCCACAGGTAGAAGAACAAGAAGAGAATGGAATATTGGGAAAGCTTAATTCCCCTGACCACGCACTCAAACCAGCGTTTCATATTGATGATTCCTCATCGATCGATTGATTCTAAAACGTGTGTATCTTCGTTAACCTGCAATAGTCGATAGAAGATGAATGTGATGAGTCGATCAGACGAAGCCATCGATGAGTGTGTATGAGAACGAGAATGCTCATTGTGAGATCCCTACTGCCTTTCTTTCTACATGCGAAATTTCAGAATATGTAATTGAACGTAGCAAGCACATTGTCTTCCAACATTATATAATTACTGCTTACAGAACAACGCACTTGGTAAGGCGCAACATCCTTCGCATTTTGCAGAATCAAAATTTTACTAGCGAAATCACATTATGTTTCAGCAAAGTACGTGAAATTGATCATTGTTCATCAAAGATGCAAATTCATAAATGATCCTCCTTCCTTCTCTTCTTCTCCTCTTCTCTACTCTTCCTCATTCCTTCCCTCGATCGCTCCTCTCGGACGGTCCACTCGTCTCACCCTCTACTAACCTCTCCCCTACTGACTACGACCAAATACCCCTCAACATGGGTCAATATTCAAGCAAGCCCGAGAATCCCCACATCAGGGTCAGGTTACTGTATACACCCTCATCATATCGATTTCCCTGATTCAGGACCGTATCCGACTCTGCGATGGTCTCAACCCTCTCTTCGGGAGTACGGTAGCGGCCGCAGGGAACGGTCGATACGTGTTCATCTTGGGAGACAAATCGGTAAAGTATCCCAGTCCCTGACCTACCTACCGTAACCCTGAGAGATTCAGGTAAAATTACGATCCGACGGCACAGATTGCACGACTTTCAGACTGGACTACATCGACCTATTGCGATCAGCGTGAGTAGATATGTCGACTACCGTAACCCGTGGTGTGCCCATTGCAGTAGAACACGCTTTGAGTGCGTCGGCGGATTCTTCAATTTCGGAGCTCTCGTCGGCTTCTATGCACTCGATGAGCACACCGTCGTGCTTGTTGATATCAATGACACTGAAAGAACGCTGAGACAGCGACTGATCTCGATCGATTCGAAGAGAGGGAGGGTACGGTAATCGCACCAGGGATGCGATCGATGATTGACTATTCTAGACGTTTCCTTGGCTGGATCGAAGCTACCAATTGCAAACACGTGCCTTATTCTTCATTGGACGATCTGCAGTCTCTGAGGTGAGAATCGGAACAGGTTAAAGAATCAGTAGACGATCGATGGTAGAACAAAAGCCAATCGTCAATAATTATACCGTAACCTGGTCATTATTACAATGACCACAGAAGAGTGAAGGTCGCCGGTTAAATCTGCTATATAATGCTTACCGTGCTCAATTATCAACTGTATCTACCGTATCCCCATACATTGTCACGAAGCCAATATCAAATTATCATATCTTACTAGATATCGTATCATGCCCCCCCACACGGGCACCGTGCAAAGAAAATATTCTGTTTTCGAATGCGATACCGTACATTGCCCACACGATGGCACAGTGAAAAGAGTCAATGTATCTACCGTACTCTGCCCAGATAGTGACACAAAGCCAAGCATCGCATATCTACATTATCTACCGTACCATTCCTCACATTGGCACACAGCCAAGAAAGTATTATCGATTTGATGAACCGTATCCATTCGATTGAGGATCGAGTAATCACAATGGCTCCATCCGTCACGGGACGACTCAATCCCGTCGCTCTCGTATATCCCAAGAACCCTCTGAATCTCTCCGTGCCCGTAGTCAATATATCGCCCATTCTCGTGGAGGTATCTCCCTGTAGTTTGATCTTTGACCTTTGAACTACCTCAGGCGGGAAATCGCGTGCGTGCTATGGGAGAGGGTACAGACCGTATCAATCTATCCGTCTGGGACGCACCGTTCTTCATGTCCCCTACGAAGTGATCTTTGATCTCTGCAATTGTTATTGATCTTTGATCTACAGAATCGGATTCTTCACGGATCGATCGGGAATGCTGACAGTGGATCCATCCCTTATCGTTATATGCGATATCGAGTTCGTCTTGTACTTTGATCTTTGATCTTTCCCTCCCCTCAGATCTACTTCAATCTCAATCGAACGTTCTAAACCCGACGTGGCCACTAACTTACCCTTCACGAAAGATGGCCGGCACCCCTACGATCTTCGATCCTTCACGGGCAGTCGAGATCATGTTTGTTATCTCAACTGATCTTTGATCTTTGATCTCTGATCTTAGCTCGGTCTCATTGTTTCTCATCGATGCCCAGCCAATAGCTGGAGACGCGTGGTCGGATCGATAACGGAACGACTCGCCAGCGTAATTTCATTAATTATTTTCGAAAAAAAAGTTATTAATTTTAAAATTTTAATTTTAGTTGTCCTTCTACGCATTTCTCGTGCTGGCCCAGAATGAATGGAACAAGTTCTCGGAATTTCAAATATTTATTTCGAAAATCACTTTTTGAGGCTCGCCCATCGGTTTCTGTCCATCTCCATCTTTCTCGGTCTTCTCAAATTCAAGATTATGCGACCGCCTGGAGCCAGGTTTTTGCCAGGCGATTGAGTAGGGATGACGAAATACCTCCTCCAGGATTGGCACGATGAACACTCGTACACTGCAGTGGATCGAGCAGACGGGAGCGGCTGATCCATCGCAGGTTGGTGTTGATCTTTGATCTCTGATGATCTTTGATCTTTGCAGTTTGCAAGCATGAAGACGTCAGTTTTCCACGACGGTCACACGCTGATCTACGATAAAGTATCGAGTAGTTCTCCTTTCTGAGTCAAAGAGAATCATTGAGGTGACTCAAAAACGAATCGGAACTAGAGAGATCGGAGTGAATTGCGACAAAGAACCATCTGAAGAGATACGAATAGTTGCTAATCCAGGAAGGTTTGGAAAGCCAAATCATATTTGGATAATCTTTACAATTGTAGAATCTGCTCACTGAAGACACTGTCTGAGATGCAGATGCGAAAGAGATTGATCACAAGAAATCAACTAGAAGAGATTTGTGCAAGAATCTGAGCCCT